>CM049430.1:3698751-4088553 GCA_026929855.1 Poa annua
AACCATTTGGTTAATTAGGATAAAAATGGTTAACGGATGGTTAGTAAGGTTCAAACCTTTATGTAATGATTATAAATATTACTCCCTCCGTTTTGTACAAATCTAAGATACCTATTTCCAAATAGAGGGAGTAGGTGCAACAAAATTTGGTATGCCGGTTGCTGAAATACTAAACATGCAAAAGCGTATTGAAAAATTTGGTTGTTATCCTCGCTGTCACAAGCTTAGATGTTGATCCGTTAGAGGCATCCCTCGGTTACATCATGTCTCCCAACATAATGTAAAATACAATGCTTCTCCCCCAATCCATCAGGTTGAGGTAGTAGTTGTTGACGAGGTCCGGTGCATTTAGAGTCCTCTCGGCAGACTGCCATGATAAGCGAGACCAGTAACTGCACCACTAAACACTATGTTGGTAGTACATCGGTAGTGTCAATGCATTAGTAAAACCATATATATGCACTACAGATATGTAACGCCTCTGCTTCGCCGACTTGGTCTGGTAAGAAGAAACAACGTCGGCCGAGATGGTCTTAAGCTTCGGTGGCTTGTTCCTGAAGGAGAGGAAGCAGCTTCTCCGAGAGAAGCCTACGGTACGCCTCCTTGGAAGGGGACACCTTCTTGGGCTCCCTGAGCATGTATTGTGTTATGTCTATCGCTGACCGGTCAGGGCATGGGGAGGAGAACGCAAGGGACTTGGGCCAGGCCTTTATAAATAACTTGTATACTTTGGTAATCTTATTTTACAGGTTACATTAGTACAACTATATTTTTCTTTGTTCGTAATCGAAGGGCGTCTCACAGCCTAGTCGACACCCATGAAGCTCCATCGACACTGGCCCGACCGTTAACCGTCATCAGAGGAGGGAATACAGCTCCCCCGAAGAAGCAGGAGCATCGAGGCCACAGAGACGACGCCGAGAGGAGATCAACAGGAGGACCCCAACCATCTTCGGAACCACACATCCCTCCAGGCGAAACCAGGTCCAAAGCGACGCCCTCAAGAGGGAGCACGACACAAAGTGTCGCCATCGCCAAACCCGAAGGAACGGGGTCGAGGGTTTCCCCTGGATCATTCGGGCCGGAGAGCAAGACCGCCGTTGACGACGCCTTCATCAAGGTGATGACGCCCACGAACAACACCGTCATCGGTCGACCAAGGCCGGGGCCATGCTCGATGGCGGCGCGCGCCGATCCGACCACTAGTTCGGCATACCACACCAAACCACCACCGAACGGCAGTACCCCTGGGGCCGGGATCGATGGCCGAACCACCGGGGAAACGAGACGCAGGCAGGAGCGCAGAACGCGGAGGGGCCCGCCCGGCCCATCGGGCCCAGATCGAGCTCGACACCCCGGCGCCGCCGGCGAAGGAGCAAAGACGCACAACTCCGTCGCCGTGCCTGGGCCTTCGAGGCTCGAGTTGGGAGGGCAGTTGTGGCCGTGCGCGAGGACGAGGAAGGAACGCCGGCGCGCGAGAGGAAGGAATGCCGGCGCACGAGAGGGGCAGACGGGGACGCGAGGAGGCGGCGGAGGCGGCGGATGACGTGGGGCTACTCTCCGACTACCCCACGGTGAGGCTACCTGGGCCGCGCCAAGGTTATGGAAGCCCACAGAAGGCCCACTAGGGGTATCGTGTAACCTAGTCCTTGTCGGTTAGGTCATACAACTTGCCATATCTGTAATTGCCATCGGCACCGTTCACTCGAGACCTGGTCTACCTATAAAGGCCAGGAGGGTTGCTCGTCCAAAGGACACGCTCATAGCCGCCGGCACGAACCCTAGCGAGATCGCCATCTCGCCATTGTAACCTCAACTCGCAATCAATACCAGACAAGCAGGAAGTAGAGTATTATCCTCCGGGAGCCTGAACCTGGGTAAATCGCCCCGCTTGTCAGCCGTCGTGATCACCAACGCTCCTCTCCTCCCCTCAATCAACAAGGGGTGGACAACCCTGGGATTTTTCGAGTTATACCCTCGTCAATTGGCGCCGTCTGTGGGAAAGAACGCGCTGTTGGAGTCATGGTCGCACCAGCTCCATCCATGAAGAAGATCGACGACTGCATCACCCGGGATCCGATCCGTTTCGGCTCCTTCGAGTACGCCTTCCACCCGCCGGCCCACCGCTCGGTGTACGCCGATCTGTACGAAGGTATACACATCACCTTTGGTTCCATACATTGCTTCGTGGACAATCGTGGAATATTCAGGTCCACGACGGCCGCGCCACGCGTTGCGGCGACACCCGCATCGGCTACCATCGCGACGCACCCGCCATCGCCCGCAACGGAGGTCGCGCTCGCCACAAGTGTGAAGATCGCACACCTGGCCGATGGACCCGCTTCTACCTCAACTACGTCAACCACTGCGACAGCAGCCATGCAGATCGAGTCTACTTCGACCATCTCGATCGCACGGCTGGCGAAACCAAGATCTACTCCAACTTCGACTACGTCAATCGCACCCACGTGTGCGACCGAGATCGTGCCGCCGACAACCGCGTCGGGGACATCTTCATGGACCGATCAAGTCTTCCCCAAGCCAATCGCGCTCGCTCCGGCGACTGCGAAATCATCCTTCGCGGCCGCGGCTAAGATCGCAAGAAGACGCAACAACGGCTGCGCCGCCCATCATGTGGCAGCAATTTTTGATCCAGAGCAAGATTCAGATGACGGAAGCAGCAGCGGCAGCGTAAACACCCCTACCCAGGTTTACCCCGCGCAATTCTTCATGGCCGGCACAACGCCTCCAGAAGGCAACGCCGAACCCACATATCCACTGGAGGTGGTCATGCCTGACCAGGTGACACGGCTCACCATCACGCACGACATGGCAATCATGGCCATGAAGCACGTTGACGACGACACGTTTCCACCACCCGACGCATCTCGGGAAGACCAGCTGGCAGTCCAGTACTTGCTACGCAAGGAAGGTGAGCGACTCCGCGCCGAAAAAGCCGAGCTACTTCGGCGCAAGAGGGACGCCGACGCGTCAAGCGCCAGACGGGCTGCCTACTCATTTACTTCCTCCACCGAAGTCCACCAAGGAGGACGGCGACATAGAGCTCACGTTCCCCTTATGACGGAGGCAGATCGAGCCAGGGTCACCCGTAATCTCGACTCTTCCTTCGTAACAGAGGACGAGAATGGGATACCCGTCCCCAAAACGGCGAATGCTGCTATCATGGCAGTCAAAACGTACCTTCGTCTCACTCAGCCACCGGAGGGAGACGCGCGCGCTCTTCTCCACAAACAGCAGATCATGTCCATGAAGGCAATCCAGGAAGCCTTGTCGAACAAGGCGCCAAACGGCCGGGCACGCGAGGAACAAGAACATCAAGCAAGCGAGCCGGCAGCGCCAGGTGGCCCCGCAGCAAGGCCACGACGACAGCCACAACCAGGCGAAGACCTTCGCAATGTCATCGTGCAAAGGACGGTGGACCGCAACCGCGTCCAGCGTTCGACTGACACAGTGAACCCGGACGACCAGGCCGATCGCGACTTTGAGCCGTGCGGTGCCTCATGCTTCAGCTTCAACATCCGCGACACCCGCATGCCCAAAGGCTTCAAGCTAACAACAGGAACACCCAAGTACGACGGGAAACAAGACCCGCGCCTCTGGCTCGAAGACTACATCATCGCCTGTACCTGTCAAGGTGGGACATCGACCACAGTGATGCAGTACATCCAGCTCATGCTCACGGATTCAGCACGCGGGTGGCTCACCAGCCAACCCAAGGAATCTTTCAAGACCAGGGAAGAATTCCAAGATAACTTTATCAAAAGTTTTTCTGGAACTTACGCAAGGCCGATGACCTACATCGATTTGCAAGCCTGTAAGCAAGGAAGAGGTGAGTTGCTCCGGTCATACATCCAACGATGGACACTCCTCCGCAACACCATGGAACCCGTCTCAGAAGACCGGGTGATGGATGCGTTCATGCATGGCGTCGCTCGCCGCGACCTCCGCGAAGAGTTCGGCAGGCTCCAGCCGAAGACCACGATCGAGCCCATGAAGATAGCAAACCAGTGGGCAGAAGAAGAGGACTACGTCCGCGACACCTCTCCGAAGAAGAAGAAACAACGGTTCAACTGATCGAGCTAGTAGCGGCGCGATATCAAACCCCCCGTGATGACGCACGTGATAGCAGTCGCCACTATGATCAAGGTCGCCAATACAGTCGCAGCAACGATCACGGTCGACAGTCCGACCCAGGACAGTACAACCGTAGCAGCGGAAGCATTAGCCGTAACGACGGAGGCCAGAAACGCGAGTGGAAGCGCGCACTGACCCCAGCCGAGGAGCTGATGCAACCTTGCAAGCATCACTCGTTCCGCAACCCGGAAACGGGCAAATGGGGCGCCAACCACCTGTTTAAAGGACTGCCGTAAAGCACGCAAGATCTACGAGGCCATGCAGCATATCATCACTCCTGTGCCGGCGCTACAGCCAGCCCCACAACTCGCTATTCAGGCAGCACCCGCAAACAACAACCCGACACAGACCGCATGAGCCTTTTCCCAGAAGCATGAGCAGCAAGAAACCCAGCCAATGGCACACGACGCCTACCCAGCTGCACGGGGACATCTGAACATGATACAGAAGGGACGTCCTTCAAACAGGGCGCATAAGCCCATCACTTGCCAAGTCCTTCAGGCTACCACCAGCCCACGTGCAGTGCCAAACTACCTGAGAGGGTCAGAGACACCAATCACATTCTTCAGAGCAGACCACCCGTCAGACGTACCTCGACTCGGGCATGCCGCCCTTGTCGTTGAAGCCCTGATCGGAGATTACAACATGAAGAAGGTTTTCATGGATGGAGGCAGTGGCATTAACATCATATTCGCCGACACCCTGAGAAGAATGAACAAGTCGACCAAAAAGCTGCCGGAGTCTGAGACAACCTTCCACGGCATAGTACCAGGGCAAGCAATTACACCCATGGGAACGATCACACTCGACGTCATACTCGGCACACCCGAGCACTTCAGGAAGGTGTCGATTGACTTTGAGGTCGTCGACTGGAAGTCACAATACCATGCCATACTTGTGCGCCCAACCTTCGCCAGGTTCATGACAGTACCACACTACGCCTACCTGATTATCAAGTTGCCTGGGCCCAAAGGAGTAATCACGGTGCGTGGCGACTTCGACCGCTCTAACAGCTGCGACCGCGATTTCAGCAGGATCTCCGAGTTCTTCGGGGTCGAAGAGCACTTCAAGGCCATATCAACCGACAACGACAAGACCGTCTTTCCACCCCGAAAGAAGCCAGCCAAGGATGCGCCTTCAACTCGAACGACGACACGACAACTCACCAGGTCCATCCGACCGACAGCAGCAAGACTGTCAAAGTGTCCTCAAGTTTGACACCCGCATAGGAAGGCGTGCTTGTCGAGTTTCTACGTGAGAACTGGAAAATCTTCGCATGGCAACCTTCTGACATGCCAGGAATACCCAGGAATCTCGCCGAGCACTCCTTAAAAGTTCACAAAGACGCCAGACCCGTCAAACAAGCCATGAGACGCTTCTCAGGACCCAAACGAGACGCGATCACCATGGAGATCGACCGGCTGCTGCACGCCAAGTTCATCCGAGAGATTAAGGACTCAGACTGGGTCACCAACCCTGTCCTAGTCGAGAAGAAGAAGACGAAGAAACTACGCATGTGCGTCGACTTCACCGCAGTCAACAAGTGGTGTCCCAAGGATCATTTCCCGCTCCCGCGGATAGACCAGATCATCGACTCGACAGCAGGCTGCGAGCGCCTGTCTTTCCTGGACGCCTATTCAGGTTACCAGCAGATCAAACTGAAAGTCGAAGACGAAGAAAAAACGACATTCATCACACCCGTCGGCGTCTTTTCCTACCAGACAATGCCCTTCGGGTTGAAGAACGCAGGCGCCACGTATCAGCGCACAATGCAAGCATGCCTTAAGGGGCTAATCGGGCAAATTGTCCAAGTCTACGTCGACAACATCGTCGTCACGACCCGAAAGGAAGACACCCTAGTCGCCGACCTCCGCAAGGTCTTCGTGGCGCTGGATGAATATCAGATCAAGCTGAACCCAGAGAAGTGGTTCTTCGGCGTGCCAGCCGGAGAGCTGCTGGGGTACCTCGTCTCTGCAAGAGGAATTGAGGCGAACCCTGAGAAGGTGCAGAACATCCTCACAATGCCATCATCAACCAAACTCCGTGAGGTACAACGACTGGCTGGCCGAGTCGCCGCTCTCAGCAGGTTCATAAGTAAGTTGGGTGAGAAGGCCCTACCCTTCTACCAACTGATGAAGAAGACCGACAAGTTCGAGTGGACAGAAGAAGCGCAAGACGCATTCGACCAACTCAAGAAAACCCTGACGACTTCCCCGGTCCTGGTAGCACCACTGGAGAACGAGCCGCTATACCTGGACGTCTCAGCAACTAACAAGGTGGTAAGCACCGTACTCGTAGTGGAGCGAGAAGAAGAAGGGCATAGTCACCCTAACACGAGTTTCATAAAATCGTAAAACACTCGTGATTCAGGCCATTTCTGGCTGTTTTCATGGGCTATAGCACACGGTTTTCGGGTCCGGGGTGGACTTAAACGATCCGGAACCCCGTAACACGAGTTTCATAAAATCATAAAAAGTCGTGATTCAGGACATTTCTGGCCGTTTTCATGGGCTATAGCAAACGGTTCTGGGGTTCCAGGTGGATTTAAACGGTCCGGGACCCAGTAACACGAATTTCACGAAATCGTAAAAAACTCGTGATTTCGGTCATTCCTGGCCATTTTCATGGGCTATAGCACACGATTTCGGGGTCTGGGGTGGATTCAAACGGTCTGGAACCCCGTAACACGAGTTTCATAAAATCATAAAAAACTCGTGATTCAGGGCATTTCTAGCCGTTTTTATGGGCTATAGCACACGGCTTTGGGGTCCGGGGTGGATTTAAACGGTCCGGAACCATGTAACACGAGTTTGATAAAATCGTTAAAAACCCGTGAATTCGGCCATTTCTGGCCGTTTTCGTGTCCTATAGTACACGATTTTGGGGCCTGGGGTGGATTTAAACGGTCCGGGACCCTGTAACACGAGTTTCATAAAATCGTAAAAAACTCGTGATTTCAGCCATTCGTTGCCGTTTTCGTGGGCTAGCACACAGTTTTGGGGTCTGGGGTGGATTTAAATGGTCCGGAACCCCGTAACACGAGTTTCATAAAATCATAAAAAACTCATAATTCCGGTCATTCCTGGCCGTTTTCGTGGGCTATAACACACAGTTTTCGGGTCTGGGGTGGTTTAAAACGGTCCGGGACCCCGTAACACGGGTTTCATACAATCGTAAAAACTCGTGATTTCGGCCATTTCTGGCCGTTTTCATGGGCTATAGCACACGGTTTTGGGGTCCGGGGTGGATTTAAACGGTTCGGAACACCGTAACATCAGTTTCATAAAATCGTAAAAAACTCGAGATTCAGGCCATTTCTGGCCGTTTTCATGGGCTATAGCACACGGTTTTGGGGTCCGGGGTGGATTCAAACGGTCCAGAACCCCGTAACACGAGTTTCATAAAATCGTAAAAAACTCGTGATTCAGGCCATTTCTGGCCGTTTTCATGGGCTATAGCACACGGTTTTGGGGTCCGGGGTGGATTTAAACGGTTCGGAACTCCGTAACATGAGTTTCATAAAATCGTAAAAAACTCGTGATTTCGGTCATTTCTGGACGTTTTCGTGGGCTATAGCACACATTTTTGGGGTCCGGGGTGGATTCAAAAGGTCCGGAACCCCGTAACACGAGTTTCATAAAATCATAAAAAACTCGTGATTCAGGCCATTTCTGGCCGTTTTCATGGGCTATAGCACACGATTTTGGGGTCCGGGGTGGATTTAAACGGTCCGGAACCCCGTAACTCGAGTTTCATAAAATCGTAAAAAACTCGTGATTTCGGTCATTCCTGGCCGTTTTCGTGGGCTATAGCACACGGTTTTGGGGTCCGGGGTGGATTCAAACGGTCCAGGACCCCGTACCACGAATTTCACGAAATCTTAAAAAACTCGTGATTTCGGACATTTCTGGCCGTTTTCGTGGGCTATAGCACAGGGTTTTGGGTTTCGGGGAGGATTTAACCGGTCAGAGACCCCGTAACACGAGTTTCATGAAATCGTAAAAAATCGTGATTTCGGCCATTCGTTGCCGTTTTCGTGGGCTATAGCACATTGTTTTGGGGTCTGGGCTGGATTTAAACGGCCCGGGACCCCATAACACGAGTTTCATAAAATCGTAAAAAACATGTGATTTCAGTCATTCCTGGCCGTTTTCATGGGCTATAGCACACATTTTTGGGGTCCGGGGTGGATTTAAACGATCCGGAATCCCGTAACACGAGTTTCATAAAATCATAAAAAAGTCGTTATTCCGGCAATTTCTGTCCGTTTTCATGGGCTATAGCACACGGTTTGGGGTCCGGGGTGGATTTAAACGGTCCATAACCCCGTAACACGAGTTTCATAAAATCATAAAAAACTCGGGATTTCGGCCATTTCTAGCCGTTTTCGTGGGCTATAGCAAACGGTTTTGGGGTCCGAGGTGGATATAAACGGTCCGGGACCCCGTAACACGAATTTCACGAAATCGCAACAAACTCGTGATTTCGGTCATTCCTGGCCATTTTCATGGGCTATAGCACACGATTTCGGGGTCTGGGGTGGATTCAAACGTTCCGGAACCCCGTAACACGAGTTTCATAAAATCATAAAAAACTCGTGATTGAGGCCATTTCTGGCCGTTTTTATGGGCTTTAGCACCCGATTTTGGGGTCCGGGGTGGATTTAAACGGTCCGGAACCATGTAACACGAGTTTGATAAAATCGTAAAAAATCTGTGATTTCGGTCATTTCTGGCCGTTTTTGTGGGCTATTGCACACGTTTTGGGGTCTGGGTGGATTAAAACGGTCCGGGACCTTGTAACACGAGTTTCACAAAATCGTAATAAACTCGTGATTTTGGCCATTCCTGGCCGTTTTCGTGGACTATAGCACACGGTTTTGGGGTCTAGGGTGGATTTAAACGGTCCAGGACCCCGTAACACGAGTTTCATAAAATCGTAAAAAACTCGTGATTTCGTCCATCCGTGGCCGTTTTTGTGGGCTATACCACACGGTTTTGGGGTCCGGGATGGATTTAAATGATCCGGAACCCCATAACACGTGTTTCATAAAATCGTAAAAAAGTCGTAATTCAGGCCATCTTTGGCCGTTTTTATGGGCTATAGCACACGGTTTTGGGGGCCGGGGTGGATTTAAACGGTCCGGAACCATGTAACACGAGTTTGATAAAATCGTAAAAAACCCGTGATTTCGGCCATTTCTTGCCATTTTCGTGGGCTATGGCACACGATTTTGGGGGTCTGGGGTGGATTTAAACGATCCTGGACCCGTAACACGAGTTTCATAAAATCGAACAAAACTCGTGATTCAGGCCATTTCTGGCCGTTTTCATGGGCTATAGCACACGGTTTTGGGGTCCGGGGTGGACTTAAACGATCCAGAACCGTGTAACATGAGTTTCAAAAAATCGTAAAAAAGTCGTGATTCAGGCCATTTCTGGCCGTTTTCATGGGCTATAGCATACGGTTTGGGGTCCGGGGTGGATTTAAACGGTCCGGAACCCCGTAACACGAGTTTCATAAAATCATAAAAAACTCGTGATTCAGGCCATTTCTGGCCGTTTTCATGGGCCATAACAGACGGTTTTGGGGTTCGAGGTGGATTTAGACGGTCCGGGACCCTGTTACACGAATTTAACGAAATCGTAAAAAACTCGTGATTTCGGTCATTCCTGGCCATTTTCATGGGCTATAGCACACGATTTCGGGGTCTGGGGTGGATTCAAACGTTCCGGAACCCCGTAACACGAGTTTCATAAAATTGTAAAAAACTCGTGATTCAGGCCATTTCAGGCCGTTTTTATGGGCTATAGCACACGATTTTGGGGTCCGGGGTGGATTTAAACGGTCCGGAACCATGTAACACGAGTTTGATAAAATCGTAAAAAATCCATGATTTCGGTCATTTCTGGCCGTTTTTGTGGGCTATAGCACACGATTTTTGGGTCTGGGGTGGATTTAAACGATCCGAGATCCCGTAAAACGAGTTTCATAAAATCGAAAAAAACTCGTGATTCAGGCCATTTCTGGCCGTTTTCATGGGCAATAGCACAGGGTTTTGGGGTCCGGGTTGGATTCAAACGGTCCGGGAACCCGTAAAACGAATTTCACAAAATCGAAAAAAACTCGTGATTTGGGGCATTTCTGGCTGTTTTCGTGGGCTATAGCACATGGTTTTGGGGTCCGGGGTGGATTTAAACGTTCTGGGACCCCATAACACGAGTTTCACGAAATCGTAATTTTTTTGTGATTTTGTTCATTCCTGGCCGTTTTCGTGGACTATAGCACACGGTTTTGGGGTCTTGGGTAGATTAAAACGGTCCGGGACCCTGTTACCCGAGTTTCACGAAATCGTAAAAAACTCGTGATTTCGGCCATTCCTGGCCGTTTTCGTGGGCTATAGCACACGGTTTTGGGGTCTAGGGTGGATTTAAATGGTCCAGGCCCCCGTAACACGAGTTTCATAAAATCGTAAAAAACTCATGATTTCGGCCATTCGTGGCCGTTTTCGTGGGCTAAAGCACACGGTTTTGGGGTCCGGGGTGGATTCAAACGGTCCAGAACCCCGTAACACGAGTTTCACCAAATCGTAAAAAAATCGTGATTCAGGCCATTTCTGGCCGTTTTCATGGGCTCTAGCACACGGTTTTGGGGTCCGGAGTGGATTTAAACGATCCAGAACCCCATAACACAAGTTTCATAAAATCGTAAAAAAGTCGTTATTCATGCCATTTCTGGCCGTTTTTATGGGCCATAGCACACGGTTTTGTGGTCCGAGGTGGATTTTAATGGTCCGGAACCATGTAACACGAGTTTGATAAAATCATAAAAAACCCGTGATTTCGGCCATTTCTGGCCGTTTTCGTGGGCTATGGCACACGATTTTGGGGTCTGGGGTGGATTTAAACGATCCGGGACCCGTAACACGAGTTTCATAAAATCGTACAAAACTTGTGATTCAGGCCATTTATGGCCGTTTTCATGGGCTATAGCACACGGTTTTGGGGTCCGGGGTGGACTTAAACGATCTTGAACCGCGTAGCACGAGTTTCATAAAATCGTAAAAAAGTCGTGATTCAGGCCATTTCTGGCCGTTTTTATGGGCTATAGCACACGATTTTGGGGTCCGGGGTGGATTTAAACGGTCCGGAACCATGTAACACGAGTTTGATAAAATTGTAAAAAACCGTGATTTCGGCCATTTCTGTCCGTTTTCGTGGGCTATGGCACGCGATTTTGGGGTCTGGGGTGGATTTAAACGATCCGGGACCCGTAACACGAGTTTCATAAAATCGTACAAAACTCGTGATTCAGGCCATTTCTGGCCGTTTTCAGGGGATATAGCCCACGGTTTTGGGGTCTGGGGTGGACTTAAACGATCCGGAACAGCGTAACACGCGTTTCATAAAATCGTAAAGAAGTCGTGATTCAGGCCATTTCTGGCCGTTTTCATGGGCCATAGCAGACGGTTTTGGGGTCCGAGGTGGATTTAAACGGTCCGGGACCCCGTAACACGAATTTAACGAAATCATAACAAACTCGTGATTTCGGTGATTCCTGGCCATTTTCATGGGCTATAGCACACGATTTTGGGGTCTGGGGTGGATTCAAACGGTCCGGAACCCCGTAACACGAGTTTCATAAAATCGTAAAAAACTCGTGACTCAGGCCATTTATGGCTGTTTTATGGGCTATAGCACACGGTTTTGGGGTCCGGGGTGGATTTAAACGGTACGGAACCATGTAACACGAGTTTGATGAAATAGTAAGAAACTCGTGATTTCGGTCATTCCTGGCCGTTCTCATGGGCTATAGCACACGGTTTTGGGGTCCAGGTGGATTTAAACGGTCCGGAACACCGTAAAATGATTTTCATACAATCGTAAAAAACTCGTAATTTAGGCCATTTCGGGCCGTTTTCATGGGCTATAGCACACGGTTTTGGGGTCCGGGGTGGATTCAAACGTTCCGGAACTCCGTAACACGAGTTTTATAAAATCATAAAAAACTCGTGATCCAGGCCATTTCTGGCCGTTTTTATGGGCTATAGCACACAGTTTTGGGGTCCGGGGTGGATTTAAACGGTCCGGAACCATGTAACACGAGTTTGATAAAATCGTAAAAAAAACTCGTGATTTCGGTCATTCCCGGGTGTTTTCGCGGGCTATAGCACACGATTTTAGGGTCTGGGGTGGATTTAAATGATCCGGGACCCCGTAACACGAATTTCACGAAATCGTAACAAACTCGTGATTCAGGCCATTTCTGGCCGTTTTCAAGGGCTATAGCACACGGTTTTGGGGTCCTTGGTGGATTTAAACGGCCTGGAACCCCGTAACACGAGTTTCATAAAATCATAAGAAAACTCGTGATTTCGATCATTCCTGGCCGTTTCCGTGGGCTATAGCACACGGTTTTCGGGTCTGGGTGGTTTAAAACGTTCCGGGACCCCGTAACACGGGTTTCATACAATCGTAAAAAACTCGTGATTTCGGCCATTTCTGGCCGTTTTCATGGGCTAGGTTTTGGGGACCGGGGTGGATTTAAACGGTCCTGAACCCCGTAACATGAGTTTCATAAAATCGTAAAAAACCCGTGATTTCGGTCATTCCTGGCCGTTTTCGTGGGCTATAGCACACGGTTTTGGGATCCGGGGTGGATTCAAATGTTCCGGAACCCCGTAACACGAGTTTCATAAAATCGTAAAAAACTCGTTATTCAGGCCATTTCTGGCCGTTTTCATGGGCTATAGCACACGATTTTGGGGTCCGGGGTGGATTTAAACGGTCTGGAACCCCGTAACACGAGTTTCATACAATCGTAAAAAACTCCTGATTTCGGTCATTCCTGGCCGTTTTCGTGGGCTATAGCAGACGGTTTTGGGGTCCGAGGTGGATTTAAACGGTCCGGGACCCCGTAACACGAATTTCACGAAATCGTAACAAATCGTGATTTCGGTCATTCCTGGCCATTTTCATGGGCTATAGCACACGATTTTGGGATCCGGGGTGGATTCAAATGGTCCGGAACCCCGTAACACGAGTTTCATAAAATCATAAAAAACTCGTTATTCAGGCCATTTCTGGCCGTTTTCATGGGCTATAGAACACGGTTTTGGGGTCCGGGGTGGATTTAAACGGTCTGGAACCCCGTAACATGAGTTTCATAAAATCTTAAAAAACTGGTGATTTCGGTCATTCCTGGCCGTTTTCGTGGGGTATAGCAGACGGTTTTGGGGTTTGAGGTGGATTTAAACGGCCCGAGACCCCGTAACACGAATTTCACGAAATCGTAAAAAACTCGTGATTTCGATCATTCCTGGCCATTTTCATGGGCTATAGCACACGATTTCGGGGTTTGGGGTGGATTCAAACGGTCCGGAACCCCGTAACACGAGTTTCATAAAATCGTAAAAAACTCGTGATTCAGGCCATTTCTGGCCGTTTTTATGGGCTATAGCAAACGGCTTTCGGGTCTGGGGTCGATTTAAACGGCCCGGAACCATGCAACACGAGTTTGATAAAATCGTAAAAAAACACGTGAATTCGGCCCTTTCTGGCCGTTTTTGTGTGCTATAGCACATGATTTTGGGGTCTGGGGTGGATTTAAACTGTCCAGGACCCGTAACACGAGTTTCATAAAATCGTAAAGAACTCGTGATTTCGGCCATTCGTGGCCGTTTTCGTGGGCTAGCACACGGTTTTGGGGTTCGGGTGGATTTAAACGGTCTGGAACCCCGTAACACTAGCTTCATAAAATCATAAAAAATCATGATTTCGGCCATTTCTGGCCGTTTTCATGGGCTATAGCAGACGGTTTTGGGGTTCGAGGTGGATTTAAACGGTCCGGGACCCCGTAACACGAATTTCACGAAATCATAACAAACTCGTGATTTCGTTCATTCCTGGCCATTTTCATGGGCTATAGCACACGATTTTGGGGTCTGGGATGGATTCAAACGGTCCGGAACCCCGTAACACGAGTTTCATAAAATCGTAAAAAACTCGTGATTCAGTCCATTTATGGCCGTTTTATGGGCTATAGCACACGGTTTTGGGGTCCGGGGTGGATTTAAACGGTCCGGAACCATGTAACACGAGTTTGATGAAATAGTAAGAAACTCGTGATTTCGGTCATTCCTGGCCGTTTTCATGGGCTATAGCACACGGTTTTGGGGTCCAGGTGGATTTAAACGGTCCGGAACCCCGTAAAATGATTTTCATACAATCGTAAAAAACTCGTAATTTAGGCCATTTCTGGCCGTTTTCATGGGCTATAGCACACGGTTTTGGGGTCCGTGGTGGATTCAAACGTTCCGGAACTCCGTAACACGATTTTCATAAAATCATAAAAAACTCGTGATCCAGGCCATTTCTGGCCGTTTTTATGGGCTATAGCACACGGTTTTGGGGTCCGGGGTGGATTTAAATGGTCCGGAACTATGTAACACGAGTTTGATAAAATCGTAAAAAAAACTCGTGATTTCGGTCATTCCCGGGTGTTTTCGCGGGCTATACCACACGATTTTGGGGTCTGGGGTGGATTTAAATGATCCGGGACCCCGTAACACGAATTTCACGAAATCGTAACAAACTCGTGATTCAGGCCATTTCTGGCCGTTTTCATGGGCTATAGCACACGGTTTTGGGGTCCTTGGTGGATTTAAACGGTCTGGAACCCCGTAACACGAGTTTCATAAAATCATAAAAAACTCGTGATTTCGATCATTCCTGGCCGTTTCCGTGGGCTATAGCACACGGTTTTCGGGTCTGGGTGGTTTAAAACGTTCCGGGACCCCGTAACACGGGTTTCATACAATCTTAAAAAAACTCGTGATTTCGGACATTTCTGGCCGATTTCATGGGCTAGGTTTTGGGGTCCGGGGTGGATTTAAACGGTCCTGAACCCCGTAACATGAGTTTCATAAAATCGTAAAAAACTCGTGATTTCGGTCATTCCTGGCCGTTTTCGTGGGCTATAGCACACGGTTTTGGGATCCGGGGTGGATTCAAATGGACCGGAACCCCGTAACACGAGTTTCATAAAATCATAAAAAACTCGTTATTCAGGCCATTTCTGGCCGTTTTCATGGGCTATAGCACACGGTTTTGGGGTCCGGGGTGGATTTAAACGGTCTGGAACCCCGTAACACGAGTTTCATAAAATCGTAAAAAACTCGTGATTTCGGTCATTCCTGCCTGTTTTCGTGGGCTATAGCAGACGGTTTTGGGGTCTGAGGTGGATTTAAACAGACCGGGACCCCGTAACACGACTTTCACGAAATCGTAACAAACTCGTGATTTCGGTCATTCCTGGCCATTTTCTTGGGCTATAGCACACGATTTTGGGGTCGGGGGTGGATTCAAACGGTCCGGAACCCCGTAACACGAGTTTCATAAGATCGTAAAAAACTCGTGATTCAGGCCATTTATGGCCGTTTTTATGGGCTATAGCACACGGTTTTGGGGTATGGGGTGGATTTAAACGGTCTGGAACCATGTAACACGAGTTTGTTAAAATCGTAAAAAAGCCGTGATTTCGGCCATTTCTAGCCGTTTTCGCGGGCTATAGCACACGATTTTTGGGGTATGGGGTGGATTTAAATGATCCGGGACCTCGTAACACGAA
Organism: Poa annua; assembly: GCA_026929855.1. NCBI lineage: Eukaryota > Viridiplantae > Streptophyta > Magnoliopsida > Poales > Poaceae > Poa > Poa annua. Next base: position 3,714,535 of record CM049430.1, read on the forward strand.
TTTCACGAAACCGTAAAAAACTCGTGATTTCGGCCATTCGTGGCCGTTTTCGTGGGCTAGCGCACGGGTCTGGGGTCCGGGGTGGATTTAAATGGTCCGGAACCCCGTAACACGAGTTTCATAAAATCATAAAAAAAACTCGTAATTTCGGTCATTCCTGGCCGTTTCCGTGGGCTATAGCACACGGTTTTCGGGTCTTGGGTGGTTTAAAACGGTCCAGGACCCCGTAACACGGGTTTCATACAATCGTAAAACTCGTGATTTCGGCCATTTCTGGCCGTTTTCATGGGCTATAGCACACGGTTTTGGGGTCCGGGGTGGATTTAAACGGTCCGGAACCCCGTAACACGAGTTTCATAAAATCGTAAAAACCTCGTGATTCAGGCCATTTCTGGCCGTTTTCATGGGCTATAGCACACGGTTTTGAGGTCCGGGTGGATTTAAACGGTCTACAACCCGGTAACACGAGATTCATTAAATCGTAAAAAATTCGTGATTTCGGTCATTCTTGGCCGTTTTCGTGGGCTATAGCACACGGTTTTGGGGTCCGGGGTGGATTCAAACGGTCCGGAATCCCGTAACACGAGTTTCGTAAAATCGTAAAAACCTCATGATTCAGGCCATTTCTGGTCGTTTTAATGGGCTATAGTACACGTTTGGAGTCTGGGGTGGATTTAAACGGTCCGGAACCCCGTAACACGCGTTTCATAAAATCGTAAAAAACTCGTGATTTCGGCCATTCGTGGCCGTTTTCGTGGGCTAGCACACGGTTTTGTGGTCCGGGGTGGATTTAAATGGTCCAGAACCCCGTAACACGGGTTTCATAAAATCATAAAAACTCGTGATTTCGGCCATTTCTGGCCGTTTTCGTCGGCTATAGGGTCCGAGGTGCATTTAAACGGTCCGGAACCCCGTAACACGAGTTTCATAAAATCATAAAAACTCGTCATCTCGGCCATTTTTGGCCATTTTCGTGGGCTATAGCACACGGTTTTGGGGTTCGGGGTGGATTCAAACGGTCCGGAACCCTGTAACACGAGTTTCATAAAATTGTAAAAAACTCGTGATTCAGGCCATTTCTGGCCGTTTTCATGGGCTATAGCACACGTTTGGGGTCCGGGGTGGATTTAAACGGTCCGGAACCCCGTAACACGAGTTTCATAAAATCATAAAAAACTCGTGATTCCGGCCATGTCTGGCCGTTTTCGTGGGCTATAGCAGACGGTTTTGGTGTTCGAGGTGGATTTAAACGGTCCGGGACCCCGTAACACGAATTTCACGAAATCGTAAAAAACTCGTGATTTCGGTCATTCCTGGCCATTTTCATGGGCTATAGCACACGATTTCAGGGTTTGGGGTAGATTTAAAAGGTCCGGAACCCCGTAACACGAGTTTCATAAAATCGTAAAAAACTCGTGATTCAGGCCATTTCTCACCGTTTTTATGGGCTATAGCAAACGGTTTGGGGTCCGGGGTGGATTTAAACGGTCCGGAACCATGCAACACGAGTTTGATAAAATCGTAAAAAACACGTGAATTCGGCCCTTTCTGGCCGTTTTCGTGTGCTATAGCACATGATTTTGGGGTCTCGGGTGGATTTAAACGGTCCGGGACCCCGTAACACGAGTTTCATAAAATCGTAAAAAACTCGTGATGTCGGCCATTCGTGGCCGTTTTCGTGGGCTAGCACACGGTTTTGGGGTCCGGGGTGGATTTAAATGGTCCGAAACCCCGTAACACGAGTTTCAAAAAATCATAAAAAAAAACTCGTGATTTCGGTCATTCTTGGCCGTTTCCGTGGGCTATTGCACACGGTTTTCAGGTCTGGGTGGTTTAAAACGGTCCGGGACCCCGTAACACGGGTTTTATACAATCGTAAAAAACTCGTGATTTCGGCCATTTCTGGCCGTTTTCATGGGCTAGGTTTTGGGGTCCGGGGTGGATTTAAACGGTCCGGAACCCCGTAACATGAGTTTCACAAAATCGTAAAAAACTCGTGATTTCGGTCATTCCTGGCCGTTTTCGTGGGCTATAGCACACGGTTTTGGGATCCGGGGTGGATTCAAATGATCCGGAACCCCGTAACACGAGTTTCGTAAAATCGTAAAAAACTCGTTATTCAGGCCATTTTTGGCCGTTTTGATGGGCTATAGCACACGGTTTTGGGGTCCAGGGTGGATTTAAACGGTCTGGAACCCCGTAACACGAGTTTCATAAAATCGTAAAAAACTCGTAATTTCGGTCATTCCTGGCCGTTTCCGTGGGCTATTGCACACGGTTTTCGGGTCTGGGGTGGTTTAAAACGGTCGGGACCCCGTAACACGGGTTTCATACAATCGTAAAAAACTCGTGATTTCGGTCATTTCTGGCCGTTTTCATGGGCTAGGTTTTGGGGTCCGGGGTGGATTTAAATGGTCCAGAACCCCGTAACATGAGTTTCATAAAATCGTAAAAAAACTCATGATTTCGGTCATTCCTGGCCGTTTTCGTGGGCTATAGCACACGGTTTTGGGATCCGGGGTGGATTCAAATGGTCCGGAACCCCGTAACACGAGTTTCATAAAATCGTAAAAAACTCGTTATTCAGGCCATTTCTGGTCGTTTTCATGGGCTATAGCACACGGTTATGGGGTCCGGGGTGGATTTAAACGGTCTGGAACCCCGTAACACGAGTTTCATAAAATCGTAAAAACCTCTTGATTTCGGTCATTCATGGCCGTTTTCGTGGGCTAGAGCACACGGTTTTGGGGTCCGGGGTGGATTCAAACGGTCCAGGACCCTGTAACACAAATTTCACGAAATTGTAAAAAACTCGTGATTTCGAGCATTTCTGGCCGTTTTCGTGGGCTATAGCACAAGGTTTTGGGGTCCGGGGAGGATTTAAACGGTCTGAGACCCCGTAACACGAGTTTCATGAAATCGTTAAAATTTCGTGATTTTGGCCATTTGTGACCGTTTTCGTTGGCTATAGCACATGCACAACACTTCTGTGCAAAGCTGAGGAAAATCCTACCACACATCTACATGCTTGCATAACTTGCTTAAAGAGGTGAGATCAACCTTTTAATTGGTTGAGGTGTGGCAGGAGTGAAGCTTGTGGTGTTGGGCAGTTCGTGATCAATTGATCTTGTGGAATCTTGATCAGCTGCTATCCACTCATTCCTGATTCCTGGCTCCTTCTTCTTGCTCCTGACTGGATCAGTTCTTCACGTCCTTGTGCTCAGCCCTTCTCCTCCTATGGATCAGCTCTTCACCTCCTAGCTGCTGGCTATCGTCTTGCCTTACTTTTGGCAAAATGGATCTGGGGTTTTGCTGGTGATTCATGGGTGGATTCTTGATTTGGATGAATTGGAGTGGTGATGGATGGATGAATTGGTGTGCTCAGATGATCTAATGATGAACATATAAGAGTTGGTGTGATGTGTGCTGTGGAGCTGAGATGTACGTGTGTGTGTGTGAGCTGAGGTGAGCGAATGGTTATGTCTCTCTGGTTCCTACGGCAGCTTGCTCTTATCTCCTGGTAGAGCTCTGCTGTGTTGACAGCAGTAAGGTTTTGCATGGTGTGTAAGCTGCTTGTGAGCAACCTGCTAGCTTGCTATCCTAAGATCTTTTCACAGAGATGTGCTCCTTCAGCTGACTTTGGTATTATCCTTGCGATTGGATTACTTTTGATGCCAAGTGGATTTTTCTAATAACTCAGCCTATGATGTGGTTCTGAGGCTTTAAATAATGATAAGAACAAATACTAATCCTTGTTTAAGGTTCAAGCTCAGTGATGTGATTAGACAGAGAGTAATCTTTAATTAACACTCCCCTCTTATTACTTTTTTTTATTTTGTCTTCTTTTATTTATTTATTTTGCTTTCTTTTGTTTTACAGGAAAGAAGAATATGAAGAAAGAAGATATAGATGATCAAGAGAATAGCTAGGAAATAGATTTAGGTTTTCTTTTCATATTGTTGTAATTTCTTTTCACTTTGAATAATGTAAATGACAGTGTAATATTGTATAATATTAATGAAGCGAAATTTTCTTTCTTTTCGTAATTTGAATATTGTAAATATTTGTATCTTATTTATAAATAAGAATGCAATTTATTATTTATTCTTGTAATTCATTTTCTGTTTATAGTTCAATTTCATTTACTTTTGAATTCATATATGCTTTTTTAATATTAATGTTTGAAATGTTCTCCCCTCAAACAGAATGATATTGTAGAGGCCATGTCAAAATATGTCGCACTTGCCCTAACGTTTTCATCAGAACAAGAGAGATTTCTATCCCTCTAAGCCTATTTTTGTTTTGCGTGAAAATTCTTCGGATTTTCTATGCATGAATGCAATGCACACTCATGTGTCCTCGATATTTCTGGACTCTACATCCTGGGATGTTACAGGAGGCGACGAGGAGCGGGGTCACGGGTCTGGCTCCCCGTAATTCGAGGGTGAATCTTGCCGGAACATAACTTAGTTATACAAAGTGCTAGAGATAAATATTGTTTGGACTTGTGAATGCATGATACTAATCTTCTCTGTCTAAATGGGGGAACCCCACTACAAAGAATTCTCTCAACATGCAAGGTGTACACATCATCAAGTATCTAATCTATACCCGTTATAAAGCAAAACCTCACTAAGTGCATTAATTATTTTCTATCTCAACATGTAAATTATCCACATCATTCTTTCTTTCAGCCAACTAAGTGCCCATGTCAACCCACTAATAATTATTAAAGCCAATATTTTCTTATGTGCAATATATCAATGTCATTTACTTTTCATCATCCAATTTTCCATGTCACAAAATTTAGCCTTTCAATAATTATGATATGGTGTATATTATGTAAACAAATTCACATCCGTATATCTCTTTATTTGTATAGTAAAAAATCCAAAGATTCCTGCCACAACGCGGGTTTGTTTCTAGTTGATATAAATGGGAAAACCCTAATACAAAGAATTCTCTCAACATACAAGGTGTACACACCATCAAGTCTCTAATTGGTCCAATTAGAGAACCCACTACAAAGAATTATCTAAACATGCAACGTATACACATCATCAACTCTCTAAAAAATATGGAGAATAAATACATATCATCAAAATATGGAGTACTATACAGTCGGAGAAGACGGATGGGGGGGGGGGGGCGGATTTCTCATCGGAGAAGACGGATACGGGGGGCGGATTGCTCGTCGGCGGCGGCGGTGGATAAGAGTTTGGAACGGGAAATGTGAGGAACCCAACATATATACCGGGTCGGCGGAGGAAATCTACGGGCGCCCTTATCCCGTTTACGGGCCACGCGACTTTAACGGGCTCTGCTATGACCTAAGAAAAGACTCGGTCCATAAACTCATCGGAATTTTAAGGGTTTCGTCCTTTTTAAGGGCACTTTTAGAGATGCTCTAAGAACATCTCTAGCAGATTCCTAGAAATCCATAAGCAGGATTTGTATATGATGAATTGGGAAATTAAACAACTTCCATTAGTTAATTACCTGTAACCCATCTTATTTCTTCTTCTACAACAACTGCATGCTGATTAGTAATACATTTTTCTTCAAAACAAAATCTCTTCTCCGCGACGAGAAGAGAAGAGCATAGATCGATCAGCACCGCCGTTATTCGGTTCTTACTCTAATCACTCTCCCTAGTCAAGCACACGAACAGACTAAATGTGCCTCCTCCTCTTCACCTTAATCTTCTTCGTCTTTACTTGTTCTATGCATGGATCCATCTACCTGAGCCACCTCCACTTGTTCTACGTACTGCTGAGTTGTGCTCCTCTGCCTACATGCTCTGTGTCTGTCAAGGTGGGTCATGGCTGCACCACCTTGTAGGGCGCCGCCGCGATGGCCTCGGCGACGCTGAAGAAGATGCGGTCCGACCCGAACAACTCTCCCACCACCGAGTTGTACATCCTCTCCGTCACCGATCCCACCGGGTTCGCCAGAACCAGCTCGATGTTCCTCTTCTCCAGCACCCTCTTCAGCTCCGCCAGCGCGTCCAGCCCGCTCGTGTCGATCGCCGACACAGCTGCAATCAATCAACATGATCTCGGTTAGCTCCTCTGAACCATATCTTGGATGCTCGATGACCATGCATGAATGGCCAACTGAGGGAGTTGGTTTGCTCACCGGACATGTCGAGGACGACGCAGAGGACGGAGCCGAGGTTGGCCTTGGCGGCGCGCTCCTCCTCCTCCCTGAGATACCGCATGATCCTCTCCACCAGGTACATCGAGTTGGCGAAGTAGATCGCCGACTCGACGCCGACGACGAGGAACGGCGGCACGCGCATGGCCTCCCTGTACTGCGCCAGGCTCCGGTAGTTGTGCGTCCCGGGCACGACCCCTTTCACCACGGTGTTGGGCCGGGTCACCTGCAGCAGGATCTTGAAGAGCGAGATCCCGACGGCGACGCCGAGCCCCACCTGGACGGACACGAGGAGGACGCCGAGGAAGGCGGCGAGGCACGCCATGAAGTCGAGCTTGTCCACCTTCCACAGCTTGGCGGCGCCACGGACGTCGATGAGCCCGGCCACAGCCGTGATGATGATGGCGGAGAGGATCACGTTGGGGGTGTAGTGGAAGAGCGGCATGAGGAAGAGCAGCGTGACCAGCACGGCGGCGGCCATGACGATGTTGGACACCGCCGTGCGGCAGCCGGCGCTGTAGTTGACGGCGGAGCGGGAGAAGGAGCCGGTGGTGACGTAGCAGGAGGCGCAGGAGCCCGCCATGTTCATCACCCCGATCGCCATCATCTCCTTGTTCCCGTCCACCTGGTAGTTGTTGAGCGACGCGAACGTCCGGCCCACTGCGATCCCCTCCTGCACCAACAATCCAATATTAATTCAGATCATCAAGAATCAAAGATAAGAATGCGCGCGGCAGACAGATTGATCTTACCGTGAGGGACAGGATGCCTGTCATGAGCCCCGTCTTGATTGACAGGGCGACGTAGGAGCCGCTGAAGGTGAGCATGTTCATGGAAGGAGGGTTCACTCCCCTAGGGAGATCGCCGATCTGCGAGACATTTTTGAAATACGGATCAGATTTACGAATGTTTCGTGACTGTTTTTTATGCTTGTTACATTCTGATGTGAAGATCAAGTAACACACTAAGACGCATAATGTTCAGAAATGCTTACGATGCTGATGGCGTGGCCTCTGCAGAAGTAGGAGATGACGGTGGAGGCGATCACCGAGGTCAGGGGAGCAGCTGCTGATACCCAGAAAAGCCTTGGATTCCGAGCACTCTGCACAAGAACAAAAAACAGAAATGTGCATGGTAAGTACTACATCCTCTTTTCTACATATATTGCTTAATTATTACTTTCACCAGAAACAAAGATAAAATAGTTTAAACTCTACACTGGCTAATTCAAGAGTTTAACCAGGACACCTGTGAATTTTGGATCAAATCAGGCGACATCCTGTCCAATCTTTTCAAGACTCGACACTTTGGATGAAATCAGGCGAGGAACACATTCATTCTCAAGCAAATCTGCTGCAAATGGAAAATCAAGCACCCTGGGCCCCATTGATTTTTACGTGTAAAGGTTTCCGGAGGGTGATGTAAACCATTATCAAGATATTTGAAAGAAGGAAATGACATGGAGATGAGATGAGTATGTGACCGACCTGCTCAACAGGTGACACGCAACAGAGGCCAAATCCGACACTACATTCTCCCCAAAAAGGAAACAGAGGGAAGGTTCCAATGCGCACCAGCCATACTAAAATAGATTCTAACTAAAGCTAATCACACACACTGACACACGTCTTACTCCAAATTGATTGATGCGTTTGGCCTAGATAGCAGTATGAACACCAATGGGATAGCTATGAACAAAGTCGGTGTGTGTGTGTGTGTGGCTAAACTGAAACTGCTCAAACATGTTAGGCTTGGCTTCAAAACACATGTTTGGTACGCTTTGAATCTTAGTTGCCGAAAGAAAAAGTGACGCTTTTCTGAAGTAGAAAGTGACATAGATTGTAATGATTTTTTTTTTGAAACTATGGATTGTACTGATTTGTTTCAATGAAAGATTTTTCTTACTGATTTAAACTTCTTTCATTTAGCAATTATGCAATCTTGAAGGTGCATGTAGTCAAGTGGTCACAAAGCACCTTTTGTCACCATGTTCAGTACATTAGACAGATATCTTGGAAGGTAGGAACTGAACTTTTCATGTCATACCAAAGGTTTAGTTAAGCCAAGCAAGTCTAACGCTCTTCTAAATTAGGATGGTCTAATGTACTATTAGCATAGACAAACTCAAAGAGTTAAGAAGGTTCTGACTGATTGGACTAAGGTAGCCATGCTCACTGATTAGTTATCGTATCAATTTATCATGATACTTATTTTTCAGTGTACTTAGATACTAACGAATGTTATTCTGGGGAAACAAGTAAAAGTAAAGTAAGAGATTCGTTTTCTGTGAAATTAGATCGAAAGAATGGAACTTTTTTTTCAAAAAGAAAATATCCAGCATTAACAGGTCCACATAAGCAGGAGCTAGGTGGTTAAGATGACCCTGCCACTGATTATTAGCCATTGGTTAAACTGAGTGGGGTGAAATTCCTAGTTAGTGGCAAGCACCCTTTGGGCCCCTCCATTGAACTCCAGAGCTCCAGGACACCTCACTTTTCTGATTTTAATCACCACCTCCCCTTTATGCAATTCTGTCTTTCCTAGAAGTAGCCACCTAACTATAACCATGCATGGTCAAATAATTCTAGAAAAATTTCTTTTCCTTCCCTTTCTTTTCTTTTCAGAAGAAAAGAAGGGAAGGGAGATAAACAGAGATGCATATGTATTGCTAAAACTTAATTAAGAGAGCATGCATGCTCTCAAAATATGGTGAATGTGAAACTAAATGGAGTAGCTAATAACTTACGATCTGTCGTGTGCCGAGGAGGATGGCGAGGAAGGAGAGTCCCATGACGATGGTCTGCCACTCCCACTCGCGGTGGCGCCTGACGACGGAGGCCATGACGTCGACGAAGCCCATGTGTGTGGTGAAGTGGACGATGCCGAGGAGGCCCTTGAGCTGCTGCAGCGACACGATGATGGCGGCGCCGCCCATGAAGCCCGTGAGCGTGGCCTTGGACAGGAAGTCGACGATGAAGCCGAGGCGGAGGAAGCCGAGCGACGCCTGGAAGAGCCCGGCGAAGAAGGTGGCGGTGAAGGCGAGCTGCAGGTACAGGATGGGCTGCTGCTCCGGCGCCACCGCCTCCCGGAGCATGGACCCCATCACCAGCGACGCGATGGACACCGGGCCCACCGCCAGGTCCCGGGAGCTCCCCAGCAGCGCGTAGATGAGCGGCGGCACGAAGCTCGAGTCTGCAATCCAATCCAATTCATCATTAATGGAATTTCGTCAGTCATCGGTCATTAAATTGCATGTAGCCATGAATGACTGAATGAATGGACGGCCGAGACGCGGCGGTGCGAGAGACTGACATAGGCCGATGATCGGAGGCAGGTTGGCGAGCTTTGCGTAGCTGATCCCCTGCACGCACGTCGCGCCATGGAAAGAAATTAATGCCGAGGACAGGTGTTCGCCATGGACCAGAAAGGGAAGGTGCTAAAAAGGGAGGTCGCCCCCGAAGAAACAGGGGAGGGAGGGGGAGGTTACCTGTGGGATGGCGAGGCTGGCAATGGTGAGGCCGGCGATGGCGTCGGAGCGGAGGAGGCGGAGGCTGTAGTGGGAGCCCCAGTCGAAGATGGGGAAGAAGTACTGCAGCGCGAGCACAGCCTTCCGGGCCAGGGACTGGTTCTTGAACCTGTGCAGGGGGTCGTCGGGGAAGAAGATCTCCGCCAGCCTCTGCCCAAGAGCGCGCGCCGTCGACCGGCGCTCCGGCGCAGACACCTTGTGCGGGCCCCGGTGATGCGGCGGTGGCGGAGGCGCCGACGCGCCGGAGACCCGGGGCTGCGCCGCCTCGACATCGTACGTGAGGGTGTCCACCTTGTTGTTGACGACCATGGCTACTACGTATACGCGCTACGTGGATGCCCTCTCCCTGCAAGCGCCGGCGCAGGGGAGGAGCTAGCGGGGGTCGCAGTTAGAAGAGAGAGAGGAAGACCGTTTGTTGTTGCTTGATGGATTCGAGTCGGAGGAGGGTGGCCGGCTTTTATAGGGGGGGACAGCCGGAGTCGGAGAAGAGAAGCGCGCGCGGGAGAAGAACGCCAAGCAGCAGGAGGCTTTCCTTTCCTTTCCCTCGTTCGTTTGGGTTCGGATTAGGAGGTGGTGTCCGTCTCTGGGTGGGTTAATTTTGGTGGGGCCCCTACTATTACTATTTACTACTGGATGCCGTAATTAGCCACCGTCCACCAGCTGCTCTCTCATTTAGCACATGTGGAAATTTAAATAAATAAAAAGCACATGTGGAAATTTATTAGCCGTTCGAACTGGGGTAGTAAGTATATTCCCTTTTTTACCGCCTGTGATTCCTCCAAAAATTAATTCTACCTCTTAATTATATATGACAGCTTTTATCTGATTGACTGAGAAAATCTTCCCACATTTTCCCCTTATAAATGTAAAATCGGCCACAAGATCACGATTACTACTCAGAGGTGTTAGGATCAAAATCCTGAGGGTTAATGGATGCCAATTCTACTGAAATGGGTGAAAAAGGCTAGTAAATAAAAGATTTAAGGAGTTCATAAGATGCAACGTCTGCACCACATGCCCAAAACACGTCAATGGTGAAAGATCTAGATCACAGATAGATATCACCAACAAGATACGCTGCCGCCACGAACCAAACCAGAAATAAGCAGACAAAACGGGTACCACCGCTGTTTTGATGATCAACTTAAAAGCCATACCCCGACCATCAATTAATACATCTGTCAGCACAAAACAGTGTACAAGATAAAGCAGACATGAAAGTGGTGGAGTCATCCATGCCGTCCTGTGCAAATTGCATACGTCATCTGGCGTCATTGTTGCGAGAAATGGCTGGAACCTTTGTAAGGTTCTTCTCTCTACAAGTGAGGCTGAAAATTGACCACTTATGATCTTAGTGAAAAAACATGAAATTGTGCCGAATCATTATTTCATTTGGAATTGATCTCCTTGTTTTCCATAACGACCGTGCAACGACACGCCAAGTAAAAGTACATGTAAAACCTATCTGAACTATCTGAACATTTGAAAAAGATACGAGCAAAACCTATCTGAACTATTGGGCAAGCTCGCAGCACGCCTAAAAGCACATGTAAAAGTATTTCCAAACATTCTTCAAGGAACAAAGCGCTCCAAAGATATTTATTCCAAGAACAACAGAAAATTAACCACTTATAAGATTAGTAAGAAAACCACAAAAAAGTGTTGAATGATATTTCATTTGGAAATGATCTCCTTGTTTTCCATGACGACCGTGCTCCGTGCAACGACGCAGAGGTCACACTCTAACATATATACTCCCTCGGTTCCACAATGTAAGCCTTTCTACCAAGCTAAACTAGCTTGCTAAAAAAAAATGTGGAACAAAGGTAGTACTTGAGAAAGATACGAGCAAAACCTCTCTAAACTATTGGACATGTTCACAGTACGCCTAAAAGCACATGTAAAAGTATTCACAAACATTCCTCAAGAAACAAAGTGCTCCAAACATATTTATTCCAAGGACAACTAAAATAATTATTAACCAGTTGATTCTTTAGCTCTACAAAGTGCACTGATTGATGAAAACCTTGACCTTGAGCGTGGCATGAATTTTGACAAGTGTCTTGAAGATAATATGTTGGACCTAATTTGACTTGTCTATGTGAGGATTGAACAGAAAAAACGGTGGTACTCGAACTGCACCTCACCAGCTTCTTTTGAATTTCGTACACCTTAACCCAAAAACACTTCCCTTGAAGATGTTTCCACAATCCATAGTACCAAGTATCTTCATATATAAGTCAAGACCATCTTGTGCCACCTAGACAATTGCCAAACATAGTCGATACTGTCATAGGTCCAAAAAAAAATCAAGAACACACATATGCATTTATCATGACCCGGGAGACCTAGAATTTTATGAAAAATAGCGGAGAACTATGAATAGCTAAAAAATCGCAAAACATCGTTAAAAACATGATCATATATGTTCCACCTTGTGTTTTGACTATGAAGTGTTTATTGCAAGAGACATTATTCCTAATTCTGTATAGAATTATTAAGTTTCCATGTGACGTAATATGTGGTTCCCATGAAACTTCTATAATTTTATAGAGTTATTAGTTGTCGTCTTGTGAGATAAAGCAAACCTTTAAGAACAAAAATCTAACTTAAGTGTAATTTGTAGGTGTTGTGAATTAATCTATCAATAAGAAAGTAGCATGTGTATAAAAATCAATAAAAAATGAGACCTGGTTAATTAACAGTTGAATTCTTACAATAAGCCAGCTAAGAAAATTGGCCATGATTCTAATTAATAAGGAACATTTATCTAAACCACTTCTTTGGTCAGATAGTGTATCTCATGACACAAAGGATCAATAGAAGAAATAAATATGTTCTTTATTCTACAAAAGGACGAATTTTCACCATGTAGTTGATCTCCTTTTCTAAGTACGAATCCAAATTGTAAAATGATAACATCTCTATTGTCAAATCCGGCCTTGTCAAGAATCAGCTGCCATCCCTGAAATTCCAATATAGGTAAAAATGAGGCCAGATTCATGTAAAAGAATGCTTGGTGGAAGGTGAATTTTTTTTCTTGAGAAACCAGTACAAACGCAGACGCTCACATACACGCGCGCACACCCTACCCCTATGAGCACCTCCGAAATTCTGAGCCGGCAGATTGAGTCTTGAGATTGACGAAGTCACCATGGGCGCCTCGCTGTCGACGGGAACGTCGTCTCCCACTGAAAGAATATTCCACCTAAATGCAACACACAGACGTTAAACCTGGGGTTTGAACTCTGGTGGGCTGAGGGTACAACCACCCTGCTAACCATCCAACCACATGTTGATTTGCGTGGAAGGTGAATATCTTTTCTCCTTGGATGACGGATTCTGGAATTTTTGCATTTAATTGGTGCGGTAAGTTCCTTGGTTCACTTCTGGGGTTGTGTATTTCCGGTGACTATGAATACGTGGCCAACTTTGAGTATAATAATAAGCACGAGGAGACGATTCAGAGGTGTCAAGTCTGCTCTACGTGTGAAGTGATGGGGCCACATATCTGACAACTGGCAAGACAAACATAATACGTGTAAGCATGCCACTAATTAGGAGCACACCAAACTCTTACATATTTGTCTTTCAAGAAAGCAAGACAACAGAACACAAAACACTGATCTCCAGGAAAGTGCATATTCACATTCTTGACTCATGCTATAAGCTAGTAGATTCTGAACCATCAATTGTGACAAGGGCACCAAGAGAAATGACAGGAACAGCAACGCATATACTTCATTGATAAGGAAAAAGGTCATCACTTACCGCCCATAGATCGAGTGGGATTCCCAACTATCCACGGAGTCCATGCATTTGATAAGCTTAGCTTAGCTTAGCTACCTTCCCTCCTTTGGAGAAGGATAGTGCCTGTCTGTCCTAAATTTCCTTGCAAATGTTGAGAACACATCTTGAATAATGCAGAGCAACAAAACACAAGTGGCACACCATATGCCTGTTTATACACAATTACATATATATAAATAGCATATGTTGCTAGCCCTAGCTAATTGTGGCCAAGGCGCATGTGATGCTAGTGCGACCACTCATATATATTTGGCAACATGCAACTGTCGGCCAGCAGTGCACCTAGCTTCAAATAGGTGCAAGTATAAATGGGGCAACCAAAACTAGCAAAAATGCTAGTAATAGAGTTTGTAGCTAGGTGAATTCTCCATGCTTTTGGGTTGGAAACTTGTCTTTCCAGCAGACTGTTCACGTGTATATATATTGTTGTACTGACATATATCTGTATTTCGCGCTAACTGAGAGGTAACTTCCAAGTTTGTCTCTGTAAACCAACGGTCTCCATTGTCTTGGTATAAGGGGAAAGTAGCTGGGGAGCTATTCACAATAGGGTTGATGGCAAGTGCTCCCCAACATGGCCAAAGTAAGTAGGTAATCAGTTGCAAAACCCATGTAGTCTTTGCTTCGTGTGGTGGTCATGCAGGTGCATGTGGGATTGCGTCTCAAGTAAGATAATTAGTTTATTGTTTGTGAATAAAATATTATTTATACATCAGTTCACTTTATTTTGATTTTTGTTAAACATAAGTCTATTTAGATGAGAAACTCCAGAAAATACTTTAATTATATGATAAATGGTACACCATTTTATGATTGATCCACAGTTAGTACCAATACCAGTACATTGTCGTGAGTAGAATGTGTTAGAATTAAGTTTTTTAATTGGAAGTATATAAAGACACTTTCCCTAAAAAAACTTTTATCCAACTTTTTCTTTCTGTAGGTGCCTACAATAATATATGCTAGACAATTAAGTCAATGTTGTTAGGAATAGACTTGTTGTATTCCAGGAGGCCAAAAGCCACAATATAAAAGACATGTACATGTGTGAATATGCAGGAAACCCCCTAATAGTGGGGAGTTACAATTAGACTACAATTAGACTATTATACTTCTAACACCCCCCCTCAAACTCATGTTGGGTCAACAACACTGAGTTTGGAGAGAAAGAAAACATGCTGCGCTCTAGTCTGTGCCTTGGTGAAGAAATCCGCTATTTGCAACTCTGAAGGCACATAATGGAGGGTAACAACCCGATCCTGCACATTTGCACGTGTGTAGAAAGCATCAACACCAATATGCTTGGTCAGCTCATGCTTGACCGGATCACGTGCAATACTGATAGCACCTGTACTGTCAGACAAAAGTGGAGTGGGTGTCGTAACAGAGACCCCAAAATCTGCAAGTAACCACCGTAACCAGGTCACCTCCGCAATCAACGAGGCCATAGCGCGCAGCTCAGCCTCAACACTCGAGCGAGAAACTGCTTTCTGTTTCTTCGTCTTCCAAGCAACCAGCGAACCACCAAGAAAAACACAGTAAGCAAAAAGAGACGAACGATCCGTGGGATCACTCGCCCACGTAGCGTCCGAGTAGCACTGGAGCTGGAGAGAACTGGAGATAGGGAAGAAAAGACGACGAGTACTCGTACCACGAAGGTAACGAAGAACACGAAGAAGATGACCGTAGTGAACCGTGGTAGGAGCTGAGACAAACTGACTCAGAATATGAACAGGATAGGAAATATCCGGACGAGTGACGGCGAGATAGACAAGACTCCCAACGAGATGACGATAGCGCGTTGGATCAGAAAGGGGCTCACCATCAGTAGGACGGAGCTTAACATTAAGCTACATAGGAGTCTCAACAGCGCGCTCATCCCCAAGAGCAGCACGAGCAAGAACGTCCTGAATATACCTTTCCTGGGAGATGGAAAAACCATCAGAAGTAGAAGAAATCTCAATCCCAAGGAAGTATCGAAGAGGACCAAGATCAGTCATAAGAAACTGATCACGAAGACGAGCCTTAACAAAGGCGATATACTCAGGGTCATCTCCAGTGATGATCATGTCATCAACATAGAGAAGGAGAAGAGTGCGACCACGAGAAGAAGTGTGGATAAAAAGTGCAGCATCATGTGCGCTAGGAGAGAAGCCGGCGGCGGTCACCACAGAGGCGAAACGCTCAAACCAAGCTCGAGGGGCCTGTTTCAGCCCATAGAGAGAACGCCGAAGACGACAAACCATCCCATCAGGAACATAATACCCAGGAGGAGGCTGCATGTAAACGTCCTCACGTAACTCGCCATTAAGGAATGCATTCTGCACATCAAGCTGAGACACGGACCAACGGCGAACAGAGGCAACAGCAAGAAGAGTGCGCACAGTGGTCATATGAGCCACGGGCGCAAAGGTCTCATCGTAGTCACGGCCGTGCTCCTGCTGGAAACCACGAGCTACAAGACGAGCTTTATATCGCTCAAGAGATCCATCAGAGCGGGTCTTAATTTTATAGACCCACTTACACGTGATAGGACGAACACCGGGAGGAGGAGAAACAAGCTCCCAGGTGCCAGTGCGCTCTAGCGCAGCAATCTCCTCGGCCATGGCAAGCTGCCAGTGCGGATGACGCTCGGCATCCCTATAAGAAGTCGGCTCGGAAGTAATAGAGAGACCATACTGACTAGGAGAGTAACGGTCTGGAGCACGTCGCAGACGAACAGGTCGTGAAGAGGAAGGCTCATCGGCAGAAAACGACTCATCAGAAGAAGAGGAAGAAGAAACAGGAGAGGAAGAATCCGAAACCGGAGAACGAGGAGAACTAGGGGAACTAGACGGAGGAGTACTAGGAGAGGACAGCGCCGAGGTCGAAGGTGGCGCCGAGATCGAAGGGGGCGCCGCGGTCGAAGAAGACGCCGAGGACGAGGGGATAGTGGGAGGCGTATCCGGAAAAAGAAGAAAGGATATATCACCCACCGGGTAGGTACCCGAGGTGGGCAAGGATAGAAGGGACGCGTCTCATCAAACGTGACATCACGAGAGATGCGCAGCCTACGACCAACGGGATCCCAACAACGATAGCCCTTATGCTCATCACTGTATCCGAGAAAAACACACTCAACTGATTGAGCAGTCAGTTTGGTGCGTTCGCGAGGAGGGAGAAGGACATAGCAAACACAACCAAATAAACGAAGAGTCGAGTAGTCTGGAGAACTACCAGAGAGACGCTCGAGAGGAATACCACCCTGAATGGAAGCAGAAGGCTGAATGTTAATGAGATGAGTCGCCGTAGCAACAGTCTCAGCCCAGAAATGCGGCGGAAGGGAGGAAGCAATCATCATGGCACGGGTAGTCTCAAGAATATGACGATGCTTACGCTCGGCGACACCATTTTGAGCATGGGCGCCGGGACACGAGAACTGAGCAAGGGTGCCCTGCTCAGCAAGAACACCACGCAGATGCTGGGAGATGTACTCACTTGCAGAATCAGCACGAAAAACACGAATAGGCGTGGAATACTGAGTGTGTACCATGGCCACAAAACGCTGATAAATAGAGAGGACCTCACTGCGAGAGCGCATAAAATATAACCAGGTGTACCGGGAAAAATCATCAATGAATAAAATATAGTAGCGATGACCCCCTTTTGAAGCAAAGGGAGCCGGACCCCAAACATCTGAATGAACTAAATCAAACGGTCGCTGAGATGAAGACACACTAGTAGGATAGGGAAGCTGAATCTGTTTGCCTAACTTACAACCTTGACAATGTAAAGACGCATCTCCTGAGACAGACCCCAGAAGACCACTACGAACTAAAGACGATAAGCGGGAATCACAAAGGTGACCCAGACGATGATGCCACTGCTGAAAAGAGCTGGAGGCGGAAGCAGCAACTGCAGGAGAACTGGTCGATGAAGAAGCAGAAGGTGGAACGCGAAGCCAGTCTAACTCCCAGAGCACCGGGGACTCACGGCTACGAGGGCCAGCTCCAACCAGGGCCTGAGTGTGGCGGTCCTGAACAGAACAAGAATCAGCGTCAAGGATGATGCGACAACCAGAATCAGTGAGCTGACTAGCAGAGAAAAGATTCATCTTAAGACTAGGAACATGAGAAACATCAGGAACAGAGAAAAAGGAGGTAGAAAGGGAACCTCGACTGGAAACAGGAAGAGAGGTACCATCGGCTGTGATAACACGGATAGGAGAAATAAGAGAACGGAGAGCAGAAAGAATAGAAGACGCAGAAGTCATATGAAAAGAAGCTCCAGAATCCAGATACCACGGGGACGACATACCTGACTGTGTAGAAGATGGTGGGCGCGTAGTGTCAGAAGAGGTAGGCACAGAACCAGCAGTGCCCGACGAGGAAGATCCTGTAGCAGCGAGCAGACCACGAAGACCACGAATAATATCCTGCTCAAAGAGTGTAACTGCAGAAGATCCTGACAAAACAACCTGCTGACGAGCAACTGCAGAAGATCCTGACGAACCAGACTGCTGACGAGCAAGGTACTGCAGACGTAAACTGGGATCCCTCTTCCAGCAGCCAGAGAAATCGTGGCCAGTCCGGCCACAGTAGGAGCAGGGAGGACGAGTGGGGCGGGACTGACCACGATACTGCTGAGTCTGACCCTGACCCTGGACCGGAGGACTGGAGAGGAGCGGCGGTGCTGAAGACCGCAACGAAGGTGCCGGCGCAGGGGGGCCACGAGTGACAAGAACAGAGGAAACCTCAAGAAGTCCAGCACTGCGAAGGCGAGTCTCCTCAGCGCGAAGCTCAGACAGGACCTCAGAGAGCGGTACACGACCGCGAGCAAGCAGCTGGGCACGACGGGGCTCAAACTCCTTGCGGAGCCGAGATAGGAACTCATAGACGCGCTGAAACTCCAGATCCGCGCGCACAGTCAGACAGCAGGGACATATGCCACACACAGCTGTACGAAGGGAATCAAGCTGACGCCAAATAGCAGCACTCTGAGTATAAAACTCGTCAATGGTGGAATCACCCTGCTGAAGAGCATGCTCCTGACGAACCACAGATAGGTAAAGAGCATCCCCAGACGGTTGATAACGCTGGCGAAGAAAAGCCCACTGAGCAGCAACAGTAGGAAGACTCATGAACTCGGCGGTATACTGAGGCAGAACGCTGGAAGTGAGAACAGCTGCAGCACGGGCATCCTCATCCATCCACTGAGTGAAGTCAGTCAGATCCAGCCGGTAGGTTGAAAGAGCGTCCGAATACTCATATACCTGCCGGTCATAAGCCGCCATAGCAGAATCATCAGCACTTCTGACTGCATCCTTGACCGTCTGAGTAGCGTCAGACGCAAAGGAGACGGGCGTCAGTGGAATAGGCGCCGTGGGAGCAGTGGGGCGTGGCGGACAGGGGACCAGCACACCCCAAAGACGAAGACCGCGCATGTGGACGCGCATAAAGGCAGCGAAATCAGGATAATTCGCGCCATCAAAGATCACCGGGCAGCAAGGGATTGCAACGTAGCCCGAAGATGACATAACTCTCTTTCTGTGACGGGCGGGGCGGGCCGGGGCGGGTCCGGAGCTGGCGACGGCGGGGCGGCCAGGGCGCGGCGGTGGCGGCCGGAGGGCGGCGGCGACCGGGGCGCAGCGGCGGCGACGTCGGAGAAGCTGGCGACGGCGGGGCGGCCGGGGCGTGACGGTGGCGGCCGGAGGGCGGCGGCGACCGGGGCGCAGCGGCGGCGACGTCGGAGAAGCTGGCGACGGCGGGGCGGCCGGGGCGCGGCGGTGGCGGCCGGGGCGGCTGGACGACGGCGGGGCGGCCG
This sequence comes from Poa annua, assembly GCA_026929855.1. Classification (NCBI taxonomy): domain Eukaryota; kingdom Viridiplantae; phylum Streptophyta; class Magnoliopsida; order Poales; family Poaceae; genus Poa; species Poa annua. The sequence continues at coordinate 3,733,829 of CM049430.1, forward strand.
GAGGGCGACGACGACCGGGGCGCAGCGGCGGCGACGTCGGAGAAAAAAAAGATTACGATGGCGGCAAGATCTAAAACCGCTCTGATACCATGTTAGGAATAGACTTGTTGTATTTCAGGAGGCCAAAGGCCACAATATAAAGGACATGTACAGGTGTGAATATGCAGGAAACCCCTAATAGTGGGGAGTTACAATTAGACTACAATTAGACTATTATATTTTTAACAAATGTTACATCATATCATGCGGTGAAGATTTGGTACAACTGTAATAGCGAGGAAGTGGTTCATGCATCCGGTCACTACTGTGGATAGCTAGATGAGAATAAAAATGAACGACAATAATATATAAGACCGCTACACTGAGGTCCTTGTGGCTTTCATTATTAAACCAACGACTCTCTGTATGTATCCTGAATTTTCCTTAACATCTAGACCCCCCAAATCACTGCATGAAGGTTTTAAATAATATGGCAGGCCGGTCAGAAGGAAAATGCATACAAAATTAAGAGAAATTAAATTGAAAAGGAAAAATGAATATTGTTTAAACCAGACATTTAGGGGGAAATGTACCAGAATATTGCCGAACATATATGACAGGATAATGAGTTCGAAAAATGGATTTTTTTTTTTCGAAACAAAGGCAGCTTCATTCCATAAATTAAGATAGAATGAGATGCATACAAGGGATATTTTGTAAACTGGTGGGTTTAATCTTTTCATATTATTTAAAATATCATGATATTTTGTAAGAAAAGTGAGTAAACTATAGATATTTTGGAAGAAATGTGGGTCTAGCTGATCTCAGAGCGGTCATGTATCTCTGCTACTACCTCCGGTCAGATCTAATTGACGCAGCCATCAGCTGATCGGTAGTTGTAGTTCTACAGTTCTACTACCGTCCACGACAAGCAATTTGGAGTAACATAACCTATGGGATTCTGACAACAGATCGAAGACAAAACTTGTCAGGCTTAAAAGTTCAGGGATCAAATGTAGACTCGAGCAAATAGGTAAGATACGAAAGTGTGCGGGCTAGGCGTGGACATGGAGAAAAACAATTATATCTAGTTAAAATACAAAGACCAATCTAAATTTCTGATTGAGTACCTGAAGAGTTGAAAGATCGGATATTCGCGAGAAGATATATAAAGAGAAAAAAATACCATTTCGAGAAGTCTCAAAAGCGACCTTCTGACTTCTGATGTTGGATGACTAGGGCACCTCACATTCTTATAAGGTTGGCAGCAAAATAAATCAAAGTGTCAAAAGAAATGTCCCAGGTCTGTTTATTAACTTGACGGGTGTGCATTTGTCACAAAGTTGCATCCTTCTGCAAGAAAGAGGCTGCATCTTTTACAGTGTTTTACGTAAGTCTCTGACTATATGATGTGAAGTGCCGATTTTTCTTCACGTTACTTGTAAATAATTGTAAGCACAGTTGCACACACTCGGTTGCTCAGTCGACTGAGCATAGCATGCTTTATTGGAAACGTCAATATCTTATACTCGGAAGTCACTAGTACACAGAACGCCACGTTACGAGGCTTCTCATTTCAGTCTACACCAAACTCTCAAGTGACACAGATAGTGAGATGTGAATTAATGACCATCGGCTCTTCCTTGTATCGACACTTTAACAACAGCTGAAAGCCTGAAACTGACTAAGATTAGAATTTTTATGATGAATGATTTTTGTATTTCCATCTCCCTGAGGCTCCTTCACCACCACCACCACATCATGAACATACAACTTCTTGCCTTGCCTCTCAGCCACTTATCTCAGATCTCTAGTACCCCTACACGCCTACACGGCTACACCAGATCACATCAGGGGGGCATAAAAGGACGGCTACCGTTGTTCCTTCGAGTTCTGACTCTCTGATCTTCCACCATGCATTGATCGACCTCTTGTCAACCCTTGCACAGATCGATATCTCCGTCGATCATTCTCACACCTCAAGATAAAAAGTAGAGATCGCCTGAGACCAAAATATGGCGATAACAGGTTGACAAATGAAGTCAACGGCTACTGACGACGCATGCAGCTCGCAGGCCTGCTGGGTTGCCTCTGTGTGCTGTACAGTTTAATCGATCTCGGTCACTGTGCACCGATGGATAAATTGAGCCACTAATCAGTCACAGTACGCAGAAGTGAGTGACCGCCGATCGGCTTAATTTAGGTCGACCGGTCGAGTCGACCATGGAGCATATATACGCATGTACTCAGTACTCACTCCGATTTATAACTATAAGATGTTTTAGTTATTATTAGTTTATACACATGTTAAATATATTCGGATCGAAATGAAAGTATGTACAAAAATGTGTATCGATCGATAATTACAGATAATATAAAACATCTTATATTTTAAAACGGATGAAGTAATTGATACACATGCAATTGCAAAGTTGACGAGTAGAGTTAGGTCAAAGTTGAGTCTTTGCTTGTCAGCTCCTTCCGGCTTGTCGAGGTGTTTCCCGTACCTCATCTTGTCTTCGTGGATTGGGTTCCAACTCTTGTCGCTATGAGAACTTTGTTGACATGAGTATCAAAGGTGAAATCATAGTTGCTGGCTCGAGGAGGAGTGATGAACATGACACTCGATGTCAACTTCCACGGTGATCTTCTTATCTATGATGTGTGTGTGCTTTGTCTAGGTAGCCAGGATATCCGGAGTTGCCCTGTATTTTGTGGGTATTTGTGATGGTTTTTGTCCGGTTTTCTGCTAATCAACTATATAGTTCTCTTCTTCTAATAAATGAGATGAGGGGAAACTTTTGCTCCGCTTCCAAAAAGTTCTTCTTTGACATGAATGTGCATGTGTGTGCTTTTTTTTCCTTCTTACACAGTTTGTACAATTCTACTTTGATAAATTATTATTTTATAAAAGAAAGATGGTCCTCGAATATTTTACATGCAAAGAGAATCGCATGCAGCTCTGGTCCTAGTGAACGCCTTAAACGTGAAGTGTCAAGGGTGATACATCGTATTCTTGTGAGAACATGCTACTCCAATGAACGAGAGACGTTATTCACACTCATATACAACCCCACAGAATACCATTCAAAAAAAATACAACCCCACAGAATAGATGCAGTGGTACAGAAATATCAAGCCCACATATATACGCAACCGGTCCTAGATCTCACACACACGCATATATTTGCCCTTCGTTTTCTTCATATATAGTTTTCACAAATATAATATGCTATTCGTTCCTTAAAAAATAACTCATGAGCGAGGACCATGACACACCGTCATCGATTACCTAGGTGGTGTATGGATGTAAGTGGGACAGACATGGGACATTCGCCTCCCACCTTAGCTTGTCCGCCGAGTTTAAATGGGACAAACGAGCAGGACTAAGTGAAGTAGATGTGCAACATGGAGGTCGCGCAATATACTGAAGTGGGCCGCATGTGGCAGTGGTTTTTTTGGTGGGCTAAGTGTTGAGCCCATCCCAGTTTGAATCGTTAGAGTAAGAACAATAGTGTATTGGGTGTTGTCTATAAGATAGTGTCATGTCTTCCATAACAAATAAGTATAATAGTTGACTTAAATATAGTTTATTTTCTTTAATGATTTGTCCACTTTCCACTTCCGCAATGTGCCTAGAAGCACGTGTTGTACATGTGAGTCCGTTTTCATTCTCTCTTTCATGTAAGAACATATATATTATTTAAATTCTTATATGTAGGGTGTTGATTGTACTTGCTCTTAGGGTGGTGTAGATATGTTGAGATCAAATCACATGTTTGGTGACTTAAGTAAACTGCATTCTTTCAATGTAAAAGAGAGAATAAAAAGGAGAGGCCAAGCGCATTGACACATGGGTGAACAATGAAGGTGAGATCGATCGGCCGGAGTGAGTCGCACGTACGTACGTCCTTGTTCCATTCGATGCGACGACGGTGCACAGAGATATGATCGATGGACTAAAAAGGCCGGCGACCAACGATATGCATGCGGCGAACGGAGATCACCGAATCTCTTCTCCCCGTTGCTTTCCGGGTACGTAGGGGAAGCGGCGAGTGGTAGGCGAGCGCGCACCAGTGATGAGATCAATATTGGCCTCTTGAAACCATCCTCCTGACCAGTGAATTCGATTCTGATCGTCCTGCGCGCGACACTGACAGGTCGATCGATCTCCGAATGTCCCTGCTGCTAGCTTTTCTTAGGCACCTCCTTTTTTTCATGTTCGTTGGTCCTCGCCGCAGTGCATCACCGGCATCTTCCCTAGCATATCAGAAAGCTAGATCCGTCTCTAGTTGAAGACATATATACATGTTTAAAAGGGACAAGAACCAATTTCTTTCTCCACCAACGTATAGCCGTATAGGCGTGTTGTATTAAGTGTGACATGCATCAGCTACTTGCTTCATGCTATCATGTATTTTTGATGATTGGGTGTAATTGATATCTGCTTCGTATTAATATATTCCCTTTATTTATCTTTAAAAATGTATTTTTGGTGATGTGGACAAAATATGACGTGCATGGACTCAACATTGTCTCTGCATCGAAACAACACACACAACATCCTATATTGCATAGTTTTCAAGTATCAAGATTAAAGCTCAAGCGTCACACAAAGTTGTAAGGAGAAAGAATATCGAATTGATGCACTAACAAATCATCCCAAAAGTACAAACTGATAAAAAATGCTAACCTTTATATTTTAACACTCCCCCTCGCGTCTAGCCTGGATAAACGGGAAGACCTTAGACGTGAGATATGTGGGAGGTTGTAACTATTTTTATATTAAATAGTGTGTTAGCTGGGGCTTGAACATAAGACCCCCTAGCTCTGGTACCATATTGAACCGATGCACTAACCAATCATCACAAAAGTCCGAACTGAAAGAAAGGGTTAGGTTTTATATTTTGACAAAAAATTCAAATGGCATATGCATCTCGTAGTTTATTAGGGTGTCGTCAGCCATTCTGGTTGAATATAGCCCAAACAACTGCCATCAACCGAGTGCATCATGTATCAATAAAACCCTCTGGCCGTCTGTGCATAACATTCAAGAAGTTGGCATTTGAAGATTTATTAAAAAGAAAGATCATTACGACAATTCTATATTGCCTAAAATAAAATGGAAATGCCAACGTGAATTCACGCCTTAATATTATTATCCACCTCGTTAACCCAATTACCAAAAGTATTGGTTACATTGGCTGGTGTGAAATATTGAAAGTAAAATAAAGAACTCTCCAAACATAATTATATGAAGATGTTGCTTTTGGAGAACATTCTCGTTGCCCCTGCGTTGCAAGGTAAGTGGATGATATCGTTGTTGGTTGTTGTGTGCCTTGGATCTTGGGCGTTTTAATATTTTTAATAATTTTGATATGTGCATTAATTATTAGTTCTTGACTTTTCAGATCACTCTTGATATTAATATGTTACAGATACCAGGTATACTTGCTTTTCGTTTCATATAATATATTACCATTTATATCCCAAAAAACAAGGTGTACGTAGGGTGCATACATGGTAGATTTATTTTCTTTATGAGATGTCATTTTTTAGTATATGTGCAACCTTAAGAAGTAGATTTTTTTCTCAGCCGTGGCACCTTCTTCTAGATCTTGACACCATACTCATCTCTTCTCTAGCTCCACTCCTGTCCTTTTTGGGTTACTTGTGTGACAATAAACTGTGATCGATTGTTGTCTTCTACAACCATAGCGGAGCCGAGTGGTGGCGGAAACAGAGTGTTGTTTCGGAGCTTTTTCCCTCCGAAATTAGAGTTGGTTGATGTAGCTAGGAAGATCTATAACGAAGTTTGACGGTAGCAGCCCATATATGTTGTGGGGCACACAAACATGGTTATTGCCAAAAGCCAAGCTAGTTAGAAAAGGAATACATTTTGGATACTACGGGATCCGGATGTTTGTCAACCAAAATGATGTATGTAGATCATTGTTCCGGAAAATTCCCATGTAGACCAACATACCATATGCATTGAGGTGCATTGAGGTGGGTGTACGACCATGGCTTCTAGCCACAGAACATGCTCACGCACCAGTTGATGAATTACCTTTCTTGACCCAGTGGCACGACCAAAAAGTTGTCCCAGTTAGTTAACATAGATTTATAATTAAGTATATATGGAAAAACACCTTGTGCGTACTTAGAAAGCAGAGAGCGATCTTCAGTACAACTCTCATTAATTGGGTTCCTCTTCAGTTCACCTCGGGGCAAACTGAAGCTAGAGACGAATCTACTCCAATAATCATATCATTCGTGCGCAACTCCAAAGTTTTATACACTAGCTCGCGTATTTATCTCACCCTATGCTTTTGATCTTGCCTCTTACATGTACTCAAAAGCCCTAAGATAGGAGCTAGGCATGCTAATTATGTCATTTGCGTAGTGGATACTGTATGCTTGGCATATTCTGATCAGCTAAGCTAGCAAAGTGGTTTCTCATTCTCTCTCACCGAGGTACGGAGGGAGAGAAGATGAGGTGTCTTGTAGGCAGGTGATGATTATACCACCAATTGGATGGCTCATGTTCATAGGAACATATGCGCCGTGAACGGAAACAAACAGGTGATGGATGATCTCTTACCTTTTCTTTCAGCATTTGCCGACTATGAAGATCATCTATAAGATAATTCGATGAGTGCAGTCATACAGCACGCTCCGCTATCTTCCTCTGATCCTAAATGCTTGGGACAACTCTACCAGATTATGTAAAAATTGGGCCTCTAATATTGGTTTAGAGTATATCCACTAAAACATTTTAGAATTTTAGAGGATAATGAGGATGCAACATTAACTATCATCTAAAACAAAATTCGATTTTCGTCGATTAAGAAGAAAGAAACAAGAAACACAAAGACCTAAGTCCGCACACGGCGGAAGCCCCTATATATCACATCAGAACCAAAGGGTTGAGGGCCACAAACGCTTAGCAGCAGCAGCAATACAAGCCTTTCTTTTCTCTTTTATCTCGGCAAAACAAGCGCTTAGCAGCAGCAGCAATACAAGCCTTTCTTTTCTCTTTTATCTCGGCAAATCAACATATATATTGACGTCGGCATCAACGATTTCTTGTTGAAATAGCCACGAGTCATATTTTTTCACATCTTCAAACCTGAACATAACATATGCAAACATAGTTCACATTTAAACATCAATAAGATGACATAGTTCTAATTCAAGCATAGTTCAAATTTAAATCGATCATAACATAGTTGAAATTGAATATCACGTGATGCTCCCTCCGTTTAGTCTCCACTAGCTAACCATCCAACTAAATCTTATGATTGGATTTGTCAAGCAACGATTTTGGCATACTAAAAGGACGTCGTCCGTAGGACCAACATTTGATTGGATGATAATGAAGGTGATTGAATCCTTGGCCAACCATCCATCAAATCCCATGTTTGATGAGATGGTGTTTCCATAGATAGGAGGTGTCTATGATGACTTACCTCGCGTTTGTTATGTGCAGTAGGTGTTGTATAAATGTACGTCGATCCACAAAAAATCGATCTGCGCATTTTTTGGAGAATTTTTTCATCTTGTTTTTAAGTCTGATCGGGAATTATCACAATCACACATTCTGCGTTATGGGTCAAAACATTCTTACTAATTTATTTGTGAGAACGCGGTGATAAAGGTTTGGTGCGGCGCGGCGCAAAGCGAGCTCGAGGGAGGGAGCAATAGTCCTCTGGCTGGCCGGCCATCCAGCCTAACTGTGAACTGTCAAAGCAAGGTTTATCGTGGATCCAATAGCCATAGCCTGAGGTGAGGTCGCAAGCGCAAGCAGGCAGAACCTGCCAACCCAACTGAAGCAACCATATGGCGCGGCCGGAGCGGCAGTGACCAGTCACCCACTCGCTAGCTCGATCTCATATGCCTGCTTCCACTATACACCGCGTAGACGTAAGCTTAATTGATTTTCAGCTGCTTTGGGTTCGGCTAACTAAAATTAGGACGGCGTCGCGTTGCTTTCGCCATACGCAGTCGTCAACGGCGCGTAGTTCTATTACGGATCTCTCGATCGGTGCAATTCTCGTCACCCAAAATCATGAACCGGGGCAGGAGGAGGAGCTGCTATTCGCTACCTGCAGGTGCTGTGTCGTCAACGCCGCCTAGCTAGTGCTACCTGACGACGCCGGCCGAAGAGCTCCCGCCTGGCGTGTCCAGTTCATCATCGATCGATCGCCGCCTGAGGTTGACTTGGGCGGAGAGCCTAGCTCGTGCGGTATAGCAAAACCGATCGATGGAACGCGCGAAAATTTCGCGGACGTGCTACCACGCGCATCTGCATATAGCTAGAGCGCTCCATCGATCATGTGCTCCAATATCGATCATGCATGGTGGGCTGGTCAAGCAGCCAAAGGTACGTAGGCTCCCTACCTACGCCTTTCCCGCCATCCATCCATCCATCCATCGGCCGTTGCCTCCGAGTTCCCAAACGGATATTCCATGGATTATCCCCCCACTTTTCCGACAATGTAACGATCGTATCATCAGCATCATCATCATGGTCACACTCACACACACAGGCCCCTTTTGTTTCTTCTTCTTCTTCTTCCTCGCCTTTGCTTTTCCTGCCCTATGTATGTCTCCGTTAATTCCACCACTCAACTACCATGGCCCGGCTAGCTACGTACGTACCTTCGGCTCACCTCCAAATGTATATGGCTTAATTGGAACATGTGAGGCTAGCTAGCAAGCAATACTTTTAGATTTTTATCTTTCTCTCGCATCGGTTACATCCGGTAATGAACGCGTGACCAGGTGGTAACTGCTAACGACCGTTGGTTTCTTCTTTCTTTGCTTCGTGCTAACACCTACTTTTCACTTTTTTATATCCTCTCCTCCTCAGTTACCATCGATAGTTAAAGAGCATCTCTATCAAATAAATCCCCCGGCCTAGAAAACAAATGTGTTTTCTAGGTCAGGGGCAAAAAATGGACAGAAATGAATACCAAATATCCGGCCGCCCCGGATTTTTTTCCTGGGGAAGCGGGATATTCCCCCCCTCGCTTCCACATCTGTTTTGTTTCTACGGCCCCGTCTGTACTCCCGCCCATCGATTTGGTTGACACGCCAACCTCACGGGAGCAACTATGACTTTCCGGGCCGGTAGCCCCATCGCCGAAACAATTTGGACCAGCGTCGCCCAGAAATGCAAGCGGATCGGGGGTGGCTGGCGGGGCCCATCCTCCCGTTGGCTTGAATCCTCCTCCTCCCGCGTACTACTACCCTGTCACGGTGGCTAGCACGGCTTCCGTGGCGCATCATGGGAGGCCGAAATCGCAAGACACCGGCTTGAAGAAGGGCAACTCTCCGGTGACTCGAGAGCGTCCTCCTCATATGTCCATCTACTTGATTGACTATCGACTATCGGTGGTCATGGTGTTGATGGAGGTCACGGTGGTGGTGGTGCTTCCGGCAATGGGGCTTTGTACATTGTTGATGTTGATGGTGATCTTGCTTGATTGACTATCGACTTGATTGATTGCAAATTCTTGGACAATTCTATTACTACCTATATCACGCATAAATAAACTTTATATTCGGTGAGAGATCTTGAAACTCCTATATTTCATTGTTAAATGTCAAATGATGAAAACCGATTTCCGGTACCAGCCCGGGCTCGGGGGTACGAATTTACCACATAGGTAATTCTGTTGTGGGCTGCGCGGTACCGGACAACATTTTCCAGACCATATATCTGGTACGAGTTCGGTATCCAATTAGAGATGATCTAATGTGGTATGTACGTGCCAATGGCCGTTGGTTTCTAGTAGCCCACGTACGCACGCGTGACGACCAGTTGCACCCATCGGCCATCGGTCTGAATCTGATAGCATCTTGTTGGTAGTTATGAGTTTCAGAACTCAAGAGCAAGCACTAGCTTTGTGACGTTTTCTTGCCTCCGAGTCCGAGTGGCTGAACCACTTGCCTGGCCTAGCTAGTAATTCCTTCGGCACCGGAAGGAATGATGATCTTGCCCGCATATTTGAGCGAGTGCAGTAAGTAGGACATATGCAGGAGACTCATTTCTGGAGGTTGATCTCCCCTTTGTGGCTTTATCATCGATAATGCATATATTGAAAGAATTTCTTATTTGACCCTTCCTTAAAATTTTGTTCCCTATTTGGCCCTATAGAATAAATTCTTCCCAATTTGACTGTTTAACTTCATTTTCTTCCTAATATGGCCCTCTTGTACATTCTAAGAATTAAAAGGACTCTTCTGCCCTTGATAAAATGTGTGACAAAAAAGGAAGAATTAAATCAGTTCCACTAACATAGCATATGCAGTATACAATATTGTTACAATTTTGAATCAAGTACGTTGTGACATCGACTATAACAGCTAAATCAGTCCGGCCGTCTAGCTAGCTAAGTACACGAATCTATTACGTCACGTATAGCTAGCTACGATCAATCCATCAAATTGCCTCATACATGCAGGTAAGTACCTTGTCTGAGGACCGCGAGCGAGTGCCGACCGGCGCGACGCCGTTGCCGGTGCACGGTGCAGCGAGGACGGGGGCACGCGACTACACGAGGACAGGCGGCAGCCATAGGAGCGGACGAGGTCAGGCGCTGGCCGCCGGCCGCCACGCATCCCGGTCGCTGGCGTTGTACAAAACCGATCTAGTGGGTGCGTTCTATCGATTGACTCAATTCTCCATAGCATGCATAGACATTATTCAATTTTCTTATTTTTAACAGAACACTCAATTCATCATTTTTGTCACACATTTTATCAAGGGCAGAATAGTCCTTTTAATGATTAGAATGTACTAGAGGGTCATATTAGGAAGAAAATGAAATTAAGGTGTCAAATTGGGAAGAATTTTTACTATAGGGCCAAATAGGGAACACAAATTTAAAGAAGGGTCAAATAAGGAATTATCTCGCATATATTCCTTGCTCCACGTTCCGGCCTATACTTTGCCATGCTTGACTATATGCCTATTTAATTTGTGCCGCATTTATCTCTTAGCTCCTCCATCTTGCTATGACAAAAGCCGTACGACTAGCTACTGTTTCAACAGAATTAGTATGGATTATGTTTATACTGAATTGATGCATTAGCAAATAAAATGAACCCATCTATAAAGCCACACGGCCGAAATGATACAAAGCGATCGTTTTCTTGCCTCCCAGTGGGGAACCACTTGCCTGGCCTACAGTACCTAGTAATTCCTTGGCACCGGAAGGAATGATGATCTTGCCCGCATATTTGAGCGAGTGTAGTAAGTAGGACGTATGCAGGAGAGACATTTCTGGAGGTTGATCTCCCCTTTGTGGCTTTATCATCGTTAATACATATATTCCTTGCTCCACGTTCCGGCCTATACTTTGCCATGCTTTGCTATACGCCTATTTAATTTGTGCCGCATTTATCTCTTAGCTCCTCCATCTTGCTATGACAAAAGCTGTACGACTAGCTACTGTTTCAACAGAATTACTATGGATTATGTTTATACTGAGTTGATGCATTAGCAAATAAAATTTGCCCCCTTTATAAAGCCACACGGCCGACCATGCCTGCAAGGTCGACATCAAGAACCGATAGGAGGAGGGTGCCATCCTCCACCTCCCGAGGCAATATATTTTAACACGCTCCAGGTCAGGGAAGAAGCCAATCGTCACCGCTGCCCTATCACGTCTAGCCTAATTTGAGTTATTTGAAATGAGTTCGATGTAAGCCACGAATTTTTTTATAGCACTAGGTTGACAGTCTTAAATTAATTGAAACGTCTTGACTTTGATACCGTAGTAAATTGATACAACCTAGCCAACTCATTCAAAAATAAACTGAATAGCTGAGACACTGAGACAAGTACATAACAATAGAGCTAAAGCTGCAAAGGCAAAGCTTTTGCCCGGCTTCAAAAAGCTGCAAAGTGAATTTTCCTTTTTGAAGAAATACGTACTGCGAAGATGTTTAGTTGCGTGAACTGAACTGATGCGTGCTTGCATGCAATTTCCAACTTTAATCGTAGTGTTTCTTTCGGCCTTGTGACCAGAGAATTTTTTTTTTGATTTTTTCAGAGAATAAAATTGTTATACGTATGCACGTACGACCGATCGATATTGGATCGATTTGAGCTCGGCACCTACAGCTAGATGTGGAATACGAGAAAAGAGTGAGTGATAGGGAACGGAGACGCTATCTAGATGGGAGTCGTACCATGCAAGATATACGTACTAGAATGCGCAGGCAATTATTTGTATGTTCTTATGTCCCACTCTGTACTTCAAAAATCATGTCAGTACAAAAAAACTGACCGTCTGATGTGTGCCAATTACGTATGTTCACTCACTATATATACTAGATAATACCCCGCGCGTTGCTGCGGAAAATTAAACACTACTTTGTAGGAGTTATAATTGAACTGAACATATGAAGATGAAGCTAATAGTTCGCCCTGCATGATAAGACAAATTCACTATGAAATGCAAAAAACATCTAATAATTGCAGTTGGATGTTTTGCATTGTTGTAGGGTTTTCCCCTTAACCATTACATGTAGCAGAATTGAGTTTAATTACAGAATATAAACATGTTTAGAAGGCATACTATATAAGATAAACTAACTGAATTTACATATGTGAACTCCAAAGCGATCAAGTAATAGGTACTCATGCCTACTTCTGCACAACACACATATATTCTGCTATGGTATACGTGATTGCACTGTATGCTTCTCTGTGAATACTGAATACATGACCTCGTACTTTGAGATGTGAACACCTAGTCCGCGTCCGAGGAAATAAGCAGCAACATACAGTGATACACATCTACTTTGCCCTCCCCTACAAATGAATCAATATATTAACAAACTCCAACAAAAGTTTGCTATTAGGTTGAAATGAGTTATTGCACTGTATGCTTCTCTGTGAAAACCGAATACATGCCCTCATACTTAGAGATGGATCTGAACACCTAGCCTGCGGCCGAAGGAAATAAGCAGCAACATACAGTGATACACATCTAATTTGTCCTCCCCTGCAAATGAATGAAAATATTAAAAAACTCCAGCAAAAGTTTGCTATTTTGCTGAAATGAGTTATTGCAGTGTATGCTTCTCATTGAATAACAAACTTCTGTTGCCCTCTGCTAGCACACAAGTACTTGTCTGCTATTATTATTGTTACTGATATAGCAACAAAGGTGTAATTCGAAGCTTTCCTGGTTGCCAATGGCCGTAATCTAAAATTAGGAGACAGGTGATACTGTATGAACATCCAAAGGCATTAATGCATTATCAACTATAGATGTACCAACATGTTCTGGTACTGGAATGAGTTATTTCGTTTTTCTTTGCAGATTGAACCGTGGGCGTTAAGAATTTCTTGGCTGATTACTATTGTGCTATTAGTACCCTTCTTTCAACTAAGTTATTTCATGCACCATGTTTCTCTAATCTCTAGCCAATATGAATTTGATGGAAGATTCGGAGGGAGAATATTACAGTGTAACAAATAAATTTCAAGGGACGGTTGAGGGAAACAAATCTATGTGGCCAGCAAGAGTAAGAAAGTAGAAGATGCATGAGGCGATTCAATGTAAACTAAACATAATTTGTAAGATTGAGAGCTTGTGTACCTACTTAAGCTGTTTGTCCAGCCTCCATACTTGAGCGCCAACACTTACAATCCAATCATAATCCAATAAAATCAATGGGGATTTGAGTGAGCAACACACAGTAGCCAATGTAAATCCGATCAAATAAGGTGAGGCAAAAAGTCAAGCAGCTTTCGAATTGGGTATGGGTGTGTGGAGCGGATGTCTACCAAAGAGGGAGAGAGGTACCAGAGATGGACGCAGGCGACGCAATGGAAATCCATTGTAGCACACGGAGCCTTTTAAAGATGGATCGTCCGGCGCGATGGAAATCCATTGTAGCCGTTTCTTCTGTATTTTGTGGGTGGGCAATGATGACTGATGAATGGTGCACAACATGGGGCAGTTTCAAGAGCATTTGTGGCGAGGAGGGCAGAGGTCGCACCATGCCATGGCGGAGAGTTCCATGAGGGGAAGACAAAGGGCGGACAAAAACATTTTTTGTACAGGAGGAGAAGGCCGACCAGCCGAGCATGTGAAGCTTCCCGTCCAGCCCATCTACATGCGCTTCTCTTCCAGCCCAAATAATTGAACGCCTAGGCCACGATGAATCCATGTGTACAATACGGGAGGGAAGGAGCGACCAACCACGGGTGAATAAAAGGAGACGTGGACGCACGGGAAGGCTAGAAAATCAGGTAGTGGGGTTCTCCCATTTAGATAGAAAAGATTCTACACTTGCGAACCATGTAACGGGAGCAACTCTTCTGACATATGCTACCCTGCAGTACCTCACGGCAGGGTACCTGTGTCAGAGGATCCCGTCCCTTGTAAACAAAGCATATAAAACATAAAGACTGGTTGATGATTGTTACGGAATTTTAACCTTGTAAAACTGGAGCAACTATTTGCAGGTGAAGATTGGATAAGTGCATATATGAATTCTAAAGTTGTGATAGTTCCAAACATACTTATTACAATCATACAAAGCATCAAATACAAAGTAAATCTGCCATTTGCCAAAAAAAAAATCCGCAGAATAGTTGACGGCAAAGATGGCGTCAACAACCACACAAACAATATGAATACCATCACACTTGATATACTGTAATTTATCCCTCACAAAAATGAGCGACTAAAACGGTAAAAAATAGGTTTTCTCTAGCAGATTTGTGGCCTAATCCCCTTAATTATCTGACCATACAGTAGCAAACTTTGACCTTGTAACATGATAATTTTGCCGAGAGCCCTATTTTTTCCAAGGTTTTTGTCTATTTTGCCGTATATGTCATTTGCTATGAGTTTTATGGCGACAGTCGGCAAATCAAGCCTTTGTCGTGTGGCAAATGCTCATAACAAATAGTCAAACACACGACAAACGGCCAATTCCCTGTTGTTTTAAATATATAATATTTATTAAAAGGAATATGCGAAAAAAAGAGGAAGACCGACTATAAAATGCCAAATTAAGAAAACATCCGACCTTCCTTTCTATGGTTAATCTAGTTAGGGCATATGCCCCGTTTTATCTTGCGGGGTGGTGGTATTGAATGAGATCTCCTCTCTTATAGGGAGAAGTCACATGCATGCAAGATATGTCTTTTCCCTTGAGCTCTCCGAACGTAGTGAGAACCCACCCAATAATATGGATCTTGAGGTGATTCTCACATCATTAGCAACTTCTTGATATGTGTGCATAAACTCAAGAGTCAAGACTAATACGACCAAACTTACTCAAGACGGGGAACAACTTTTGTTTAGATGGGAAAATCGATCTTGTGTTTCTTGCTCTTTTCCCTCAAAGATTTTAAATATTGAGTGGACGGATGTGAAGGAATCAAAAGTTTGAATCTCAACAGTGACAACACGAAATTGGATCTAATAGCCGTGCATTGTCCAAGGATGAAAAGGGATTTATGTAGGATCAGTGAATTTGACTGTCAATCACGCTTTGCATAAAGTCCGGACCATTTGGTCTGGTTGGGCTTGGACCCATCTGGATGACTGGACTATCCGGTCCGAGCTTTATCTTGGGTCGGAACCAGGAGGATCTAGACAAGGCCCGGAT
The DNA here is from genome assembly GCA_026929855.1 of Poa annua. Lineage (NCBI taxonomy): Eukaryota > Viridiplantae > Streptophyta > Magnoliopsida > Poales > Poaceae > Poa > Poa annua. The sequence goes on from CM049430.1 coordinate 3,749,456, forward strand.
CCAAATCCGAGTAGTTCAAACCTAGGAGATGAAAAGTGACTGGTTTCAAAGGGTAATATAGGACTTTTTGCTAATGTTGTTCGTGTATAGAATATTATGTGTATAGGACATTGAAACACCAAAACTTGTAAGCCTGCCCCCCTCTTCATAGTATGGTGTTCCTATGACTCAAAAGAGTTTTATATAAACGTTCACAAATAAGGTGTCGTCTTCTCGATAAATCCTTTTCTGGAGGGGTCATTGTTCACCGCCTTATCCATGTACGGAACTAATAACTGTGTATAAACTTGTAAAACCATTTGTTTGCTCATTAACACCAAAATCCACGGAGAATATGATTTGTTCCTCCAGAGACTAACATATGACAACTCCCTCACTGTGTCTTAAAATGGGAAAGTTCGACTCGGTAAACTATTTTATCGAAGTCTACGTCAGTACTCAACTATATGTATCCCCATAATTTTACTGATTAGAGACCATTAAAACACATGAACTGTCTAGATTATTGTACAAGCCCTAACCCTAAAAGACCCACCAGAGAGTGGCTCATGAAACGCATTGGCTTGGCACACTTTAACTGTCTCCCACACGCATGAACTAGCTGCCATAATCGTGTTTTGGTTGGAACACGATGCCTAGGAGATGACGTCTACCTAGACTAAATCTGAGTCAATTAATTTAAAACGGAGAGAGTATAGGGTAGTGATCATCGCCCAACATATAAGAACGGCTACTTTCTCCTTCCAGAAAGAAAGGCCAAGATATATATGTGCTTATTTACTATAGTACTCATACATGCTGATTAAATTATATATTGGGTGGGGAATGCCGCGCCACAACACGTCAGCTTGGATAGTAGGGTGTAAATGATTGAGCTTTGGAGTTTATACAAATAAAATAGGAATAATTGAACCACTTGAGCCCTGCCTTCCTCACAATGAGTAGTGGTGTTCAATTCGTCAAGCATAGGTAGCAAAATAGATGGCACACGCCACTACACTTAACGCCTTTTCCCACCAGACCACACGTACATATGTGCACTCCGTTTAAACATTAAAACAGACACACCAAACAGCACACGCTTGTATCATACTCCCTCCGAGCCATAAGAAGTGTCGTTTCTCTAGTACAAACTTTGTATTAGCTTAGTACAAAATGAACGACACTTTTTATAAATCGAATGGAGTATATGAATTCTAGATGTCGTACCCCAGTGCATATACGCTCCTACCACCAGCAACGTGGCATACTTTTAGCAACAGCGGCGACATTCGACGAATTCGGAGTTGTGAAGAATCATTCAGCTAGTGAGTTTGGAGGTGGAAAAGTATTACTTAACCCTACTACGTGATCCCTCCAGATTCATTTAGCTTTACGCTCTATTTCTTATATCCCAATGCGCTTCTGCATGTAGATCCCCTGCCTAAGCCGCAATGAATGAAAAAACTTACCCTCTGTAGAATTATGCCTTCCACATTGCTTCTATAAGACGCCAGACGTGGCGTAGGAGCGAAAGAAAAATATTGTAACAGCTCCAACTCCGGATCTTTCCAGCTTCACACGCCTTTCAGTATGCACTGTCCAAACTGGGAAGCCTAGAGGAAAAGGCTTCCAACTTATTTGACTCATTTTTAGAAAATAGATCTTGCTGCCTTTTACCACGTCCCCTCTTGATATTAATACATACATAGATAGGTTGTTAAAGAGCAGCAACCCGGTTTGTTTTGCTGCTAAATGGTTCAAAACAGGCACAATGAAACAGTTTGAAATTGCCGATGAGAAGATAACATGCTAATTCAACTAAAAAAACCTGTGCAAACAAACTAATGCATATCTGAGAAAGCTTATACTCCCTCTGATCCCAAAAGTGTGCCCATAATATAGCTATAATGTTGTGCCTGCTATGTTCATATCTTCCCACACTTAGAGCATTTCTAACAGCTGGCCTATCATATATGGTGTTTTTACACATATAGGGCACTTGTTTTAGCACATATAGAGCACCGAGTAGTTTTCTACTTTTTCAGCTGCCCTATTTTAGGGCACTATCGCTTCAACAGCTGCCATATCACATGCCCTATTTTAGACAAATTTTATAAACATTCGAACACATTTTATACTATGAACCATAATTGAACACAAATTCGAAGAATTCGCGCACGATTGGTCGAATTGGAGTTACTAACGGATACACCGCATCGAAGGAAAGCTACTGGTGGCGGCGCAATGACCATATTGTCACCGGAACACCGCCGACGACGAGGTTTCGTGGCAGCCGGAGAACTGCTCGCGGCGAGGCCGCACGGGTGGCCGGCGTCCGGCGAGGGCGTGGCAGGTGGCGACGCTGGAGCGACGTGTCGTCTCGGACGAGAGAGAGAAAAGCAGGGTAGCAAGCAAACCCAAGAGCACGGCCCGTCCGGCCATGGCGGAACCGGAGAAGGGAGTGGACGAATTCGACGATACGGGAAGAAATCGAGAGGGGGGGCGGAGGGAATCTGGAGAGAATCTCACACTGAGGGTGGTGGTGTGGACGACCGAGCTCGGGGAGGACCGTAGCTGGCAAATTCCGGCGACGAAGCTCCGCCGGCCACGAAGAAGATGAGGACGAGCCCGGGCTCCGATGGGGGGCGGCGGCGGGTGCGGCGGGGGGCGGCGACGTGGTCGGGGAGGGCCGGCGACACGGCGGTAGCGACGGATTTGGTCTCGGAAGCAGCGGCGGCGAGGAGAGGCGCGCGGAAAATGAGTTTTCAACGTGGTGGTTGATCACGCGTGCGTTGATTTGGAAAGGATAGGGCACACCGTCCGTGCCCCATATATGAGGCAGAGAGGACCAAATATAGGACTGCCCCAAAATAGGGCACGTGATAGGGCAGCTGTTGGAGGTCCGTTTTTACCCTCTCGTACCCAAAAAACGGTTTTAGGGCACGGAAGCTAAAATAGGGCAGCTGTTAGATGCTCTTAAAACGATGAGAGGGAATACGTGAGCTATTTGCCAGCAGCAGCAAGAAGTCACTATTAGCTTTGAGTGTCTGAAAGAACAAAACCTGATGGAATGATACACGGGCAAGCCTTCTGCACCTCAATCATATACATGTAACCTTCTGGAACAACACAAAATTACAGAGTGGCTATAGAAAACTCTGATCTCTTACAGGGTGTAATGGCTATTGTAATATGGCATATACTACACATCTCTAACAATTATTCAAAACCTCCTCGTCACAACCAACTCTGCACCCAACCCAATGACTTTAGTACATGAAAAGTTGGGTATGAAAATGTGTCTTAGGATGAAAGAATTGCCTATGTTGCTGCTCCCAACAAACCTGCACCCCTCCGGTGAAACTTGATTTGCCTGATTTGACCAAGAAGCAATGTGGCTCACTGGTTACTAAGCGTCAATCAATTCAGGTGCTCCAAACTGGGATTGCAATGTTACCCTCGGAAAGAAATTGAGCTTTGGTTCCATCATTGGCGCCTACTCATCATGTTCGGTTAGTACTGCAAGAGGAAAACATAACAGTAAATTCAGATAAATTAATAACAATGAACTTGCTGGAATTAAGATTATAGAACGTAGCTGAAACATTATTCTACATTCAGGCACTATTTATGTATAAGTGTGCTAATATTTTGAGTTCCATTGCATAAGATCAGCCACTTGACATGTCTAGGTAAATACATATACAACATTAGTCATTAATGCAGTGAAACAAATGAGAAAAGAATATAAGATCAGCTCGGGGTAGATATATGAATGTATTTTAACCTCCTAACTGAGGGCAACAGTGTAGACTGATGTAACTGGATTTGCTTTAAAAAGTATGGAGTGCTAGAAGGGCTCAGCAGTTCTAGAACGTGGGGGCAAAGCCAGTGAATCACCATAGACAAAAAAAATTGGATTTTTACATTTGCCAACAATTCTTTTAGGCTGGCGAAGTTCCTTCATTGTTCATACCCCACTGTTCCTCACCCTCATTCCCATTTACAAGAACGGTTTCTTCAGGTTCATCAGTATCAACTTGGACAGCTTCATCGGTGTTCTCCTCCGTTTTATCCTCTTCCATTGCCTAAAAGGATATATTTTTTCATATCAGAAAATAAATAAAATTGTATTGCAAAATCAATCAAATAGAAAATACAAAGTAAATAATGGCATTTTGATCACTGATGACCTAAAAAGTGATTTCTAACAAAGATTGAGCATATAAGTATTTAAAGGAAACCATGGAATAGGATAAAGGTTCAACAAGGATCAGAGGGATGATGCAAATGCAATACACCTCTTCGTCAGGCTCTCCATTTTCATCAAGTGCGTCTACTGGTTCTTCGTCTTCAATAACCTGCATCCTTTTGAAAGCTTCCACAAGAGTAGCATCTGACTTCTCAGCATGGTTCAAGTACTCATCAGCAGAAGGATAGTGCCCCCTGCGAATACAGGACTTGTTAGGGCATGTACAATGGTAGGGAAGGCACGCTTTCTCTTAACCATCCACGTCAATTAGGGAAGACAAAATTATAAGTTGTACAATGCATTATCTCTTGTTGCCATCCCTAGCAATTAATGAGATCTAATTATATTTTGGTAGGAAATTAAAGTTTTAAGGGAAGACATGTGATACAATGGTGAAATTAGCCTTCTCTTATTTCGTAAGAGATCATCCCTTAACTAAGGGAAGGCAACCTTCCCTTTCTTCATTCTCTCTCCGCCACCTAGACAATTATCCTACGTGTCAACGCTAAGAGAAGGCTGACGTCACCCTATTGTACATGCCCTTATTGCAAAAGATTTGCCCAACAACACTACACCAACGAGAAGAAATCATTCTATGTGGCAACTTTTACCTCTGGGCAGCAACATTCTCTTCCACAGTAAGAGCAACCTGCCAGTCTTCAAATAGATTTGGATACTCAGCAGGATCTGCCAGAGAGTCTGCAGCTTTAGGATTAACCTGCAAAGAAGGAACATATAAATAGAGGAAGCCATGAACAAAAATTTGTGAATACACTTTTTACTGGGGATAGACTTGTCAGGAAGAGGCTTGAGAGCATAAGAGTGAAAACTTACTTTACTGAGGTCCTTTCTCCATAATGCTATAATCTCTGAAACTTTGCTGGGAATATAAGAACGTGCCATTAATGCAGCTTCAGGTATACGATTGCTGCAGAATACAAAAGATGCAGTTTAGCTTTAAAATTGAAGTGCACTGCAATAAGCAGTTCATCACAGGAAACAACACTCACCTGTCTACAAGCAACTGTATGCAATTTTCCAATTTACCAAGCATAAAGAGGCATAAGAAAGCAACATTGTTTTTCCCGTGCTCTTTAGCTAGAGAAGCAAGATTTTCGATTCCTCCAGCATCACCAAGAGATGAGTAAAGTAGCAACAAGCCACTTAAATCCATCGCTTGTAAAAGGCACTCTTCTGCCGCCTCTAGCTGCAATATAATTTGTGAAATGCTCAGAACACTAAGCTAGCCTAGTTAACACAGAAATAAATTTACACAATTAGTCAATTATTATATGTTGATTTACACTAATTACAAAAATCTAGGAAGGCTAGTCTCAAGGCAAAGCTGGTTGCAAAAGCACGTGGTAATCTTTTTTTTAATAATATGTGATTTGATTTTTTCCCTCAAGTTTCAACCAAAACCTCTTAATAGATTTTAAGAACCAACCTTGCCGGTGGACATGGCGAGCTCACCCAGCTGCTTCCACTTCGATTCACTTTGTGCTTCCACGGCAATATCCTGCAAGAAAAATGATGTCTGGAAATTTAGCACTAATGTCATTTAGCCAAACTTGGCAGCATCAAAGAACTTCTGGCATATGCTCTCTATAGTGTGAAAGAAGAAACACATGACAATGTGCTCTGTACCTTTGCAATTTCTAATTTTCCAAGCTGCACAGCCAAGTCAAACTTATAATCAGCATCAGTGGCTATCTCAAGAGCCTCCTCCAACATTCCCCTGGACTCCAAGAAATGAGCGACACTGCAATATTGAAAAGGGAGACCAGAGCTAAGTTAAAATAGAATCTACTATAAATAAAGTTGGATTAAATATGCCAACGGAGAAAGAACAGTATGTTGTGTGTTTGCTATTGACACTTTAAGTAGCCAGTGAATAGACGAAGATACTCTAGAATGCAGTCCAATCAGCTGAATATAATTTAGATGTGATATTGAGATAGACCACATCATAGGTACAAGATAAGACAAGCATCATAAATACTGTCAAAATGGCAGCAGAATTTAGCAAATAAATATATTTCAAAGTTTCACTTGCTTTGTTACTGTTTGGAACAAAAGTGAATTGATGTATTCAGAAACCAGACTGCACCCAGAACATGTGTTACAAATAGCTTACAAAAACATCTTATATATTGGAACGGAGGAGTATATCACTAAAAGAACCTATCCTACTGTGTCTAAGACACCCACTTACCTATTATATTGTGTCTTTGGTATGGATGGTAAAATCTCATTTGCACTTTCCAAATCCCCACGCATCACAAGCGTCTTGTATTCAATCAAACTGAGAAGTAATGTGTAGCCAATGACACTGCAACAAGCCAATGTATTAGTTAAAGAAATCAACAACAGATGGTACATGGAGGAAATTCAAGTAAACATACTTAAACTGCTTGTCAATAAGATAAACCCGACTTTGATTCGCAAGATATCCCAACAAATACATAGGGCGATCCAAGTGATACATCGTTGTGACCTGTGAATTGTATAACCATGCAAACAAATAAAATTCTACTATCACACAAAATATCCATGTAGAGAAAGTGAAATCGAAGAAATGCTTGTTCAGAGCACATGTATTTACCTCACCACCAACGCAATAGTTTAGGCGCCACGATGAGTTGTTATAAATAAAGCAGTCTCCAACCCAAATCCCTGTTCGCACTCGCTCATTGATCTCGTGAAGCAGTTCAAAAGCATCTTCAGCGCCTTCCTCATCTACAGGCTTTCCACCTTCTAGATAAGCAGCAACAACATCTCTCTGCAGGGACAAAAGTCATAAACAAGACCTCAAGCCATGTTTAAAAAAGACTTCATGCAAACATAAATTCAAAAGGCACGGAACAGAGAGAAAAAATATAGACATATAGAGAATGGAATAACTTACATTGTACTTCAGGATGTAGAATGATGTATCACTTGCTATTGCAACTAGATCCCCACTATCCGCCCAGTAGACGTTCTACAAGTACAGTCAAAACAGGTTATGCAAATGTAAACTCCAAAAATCCATAATCCATATTTAGATAAAATACTGAATTTACCTTGACATTAACATCAATTCGGCGTATTAGCCTGCAATCAGCCCAGTCATAGAAGCAAATGAAGTCACTGGAACACATTGCCAAAAGCACTCCACCAAAGATACGCTCTGCTGAGAATGTAGGACGGATGGTTTTCTTCTCCTGCATAAATCAGATCACTGAAGTTAAAAGACGCATTTGTTTCACAAAATGGAAACAATAGCATGTACAAATGTGTTAGATAAAGATGCCAGATCACATACTAACTCAACACTCTTATATGATTTCTATATAAGTGAATATGGCTAAACACTTCACCTAACTAAAGCACTCTATTGGGCTGAAGGACAATGCAATACATAGCAACAACAGAACTACAATAAACTGCAACCTCAACTGTTCTGTAATTATTTTCACCAAAATATGATAAAATATCATCATTCCAGAAGTTATAACACAAACCAAAATATGTGACATTACTTTTAACTGAAATAACATTAAAGTTAGCCAGAAAACTTCATTGACTTAAAGATAAACATAATGGTAAAACTGAAAGGGTTGCATTCCCTAAAGTGATGTTACAAGAAATTGGGCAAGGCACACTGTGGATCTTGCAAGATACATTGATGGTCAAATGACCTGAAATGATAGTAATACCACACACCTGGAATGATTTATTGAAAAGCTTTATTCTTGATGTACTTTCTCTGATTGCATACTCTCCTTCGGATGACCAGGCAAACTCTAACGCTGATCCAAATGATCTATTCCTCCAAGCCAGTGCAGTATAGATTATGTATTCGCCATCTCCACATACAACTACAAATCGGCCGTTGGGGTTATGCTTCAAGCTCTAAGCAAACAAAAAATAACTCATAATTAGATACACTAATTGAGACATATGAAACAATGACTTGTTACCTACAAAAAGGATAATAAAATTTGCAACTTCTCAGTCTAATATAGCAGTATCATATGAAGAAATAAAAATAAAGGTGATGAATCAGTGAAAAGTAGCTCTGCTACAAAAAATCATGAGTATAGAAGATGCATAATTGGGAATAATATTCATAGAAAACCAAAGCCTAGCAACTCCACCTGAGATTATATAATTGATGCAGACCTGATAGGGATATATAAGCAAAGCAAATGACAAACTCAACTTGTAAGTTTTAATTCCTATTGCAGTAAGCAGTCCATATGTTTTTTCTTGAAGCTTATCCATTTAATCGTCAAAAGTCATCACAAGCTACGGAAGGGTTATTCAGATCAAGACGTAAATGACTAGTGTTTATGCTGGAGTTCAAATACTTACATATGCTATAATAATACTAACTAGTGATAAATATGAAGAATTGTACCATCCAAAAGTACCTGTGGGTAAAGATCACAGCTTCCTAACTCCTTCACAGCCAGGGGCAATCTTTCCCCATCCGTAGCCTGGTGTAGAACATACTAAGCAATCAGCCAAAGCTGTAGATTTAACTCGCTTTGATTACACAACAGGTAAACTGACCTCGAAGTTTGCACCGACAGTCTTTATATTCACAGTTTGTATCTCGTTATGTTTTGCCCAAATAATCTTTCCACTCGCATCCATACTTGCTACAGGTACTTCACGACCCATTTTAATCATAATAGTTCCTTCATCGTAACCAATCACCATTCTAGATGATAGAAGTGGCATTATTAGTTTCAAGACTATAAACAGGGAGTTAACAACAAGACCCAAAAGGTGGGAAAACGAGAAACAAGAGGAGCTACTAGTTATCGAAGTAAGAATGTGAAACTTAATATCAATAAATATCAACATATTGCAAGAAACGTGTAGGTGAACAGAACAGAAGGCATGGAATCATTAGCAATAATCATCACTTGAAAATACTAGGTTTTGGAAAGTGGGAAAACACGTGGTAATCTGATCAACCAATGGTCAAGAAACAATTTGGTGCATGCAACGGTAAAAGCAAACATGATAACTTGTAACAAGAAGTTCACATTAATTTAGGATGCAAGGCACACCCGTACACGTACATTAACGATAGGAGAAACATACTATGATATGATACTTCTAATGGTAAAATATTATTTAGATAGCCAGTGCCCGATAAATAGGTGGTGGCACCAATAAACAAAGCAGAAAGCAAGCGATATTTCATTTACCTTCTTGATCCCTTCATGTATCCAACAGCCCAGACTCGTTCAAGGCCATAATTAAGTGTGTTCTCAAGCCTACAAATGAATAAAGAACCAAAAATAAGAACATCTCACTGTTGGGAAATTCGCTAGGACTAAGGAAAAGCAATGTGCTATCTAAAGAGGCTGACATAGCTAATATTTTTCAGATTATAAAGAAATAGCATCTGCAACAACAGTAAGCAAACTGGTTAGGAAATGTATTACCTTGACAGTGACAGCAATACGTTTATTTCATACCAATAAGCAAACTGACTAGTACATTATATCATTACCATGTTGATTGTCACAAAAGGAGATTTTACTAGTTAGTAGAGTACTTGGAGAGCTTTTGGGCCCTGCTATCAACTCTAGAGACTAGAGAGCACATGGCCATATGTCAAGAACAAAACCTAAAAACTTCACCAGGTAAAGAAATACTAAATTCTCCATAACATCTAGGGGCAAAGGGTAAACAGTCAATAAGGGCGGTGTTCGGCAACAGCCCAGCTCCCAGCTTCCTGTCGGAGCACCTCGGAGCAGCACCGAACACGCCAACTCCGTGGAGCTAGATCCGCGAAGCTGGGCGATTTGCAAGTACAAATTTCAGAGCACCTCTTTCGGCGATCCGTGGAGCAATCCATCGCGGAGCAACAACAATATACGGAGAGATGCCACCGCCGAGTGAAAGAAAACTGTTAGCTGCTTTTCTTTTCTCCTGAGCGAGGTCTTGCCGAACGGATCGAGCCACTACTCTCCACCCCTGTGACCCAACACGCCGGCGCCATCGCCGCCTCCATCCGCTGAATCGGCCGCCACCCCGATGCCGCCTCCATCCACTACCATGGAGGCAGCTTCGACGGCGACCCCCTAGCTCGCCGACGTCCTCCTCGAACCACGAGCGTTCCATTTGCAGCAGCAGCACCTCCGACCGTGGTACCGTTCCTTAGGCGAGGTAGTTCCCCGGAGGATGCGGCAGTGAAGGGATTCATCCTTACGATTTCTTGGCTGGCAGAGGGTAGTGGAGGGCACCGGGGTGAGGGAGCTCAATCGGGGATTTGGGAGTGAGGGGCGCAGATGGAGGGACGAGGGGAACAGCGACTCGATCTGACTGAAGGGGAAGATGACCAGAATTTTTCTAAAAAAATGAAAACGTGGACAGGAGGCACCGAACTGCTATTTGGGCTGAATTTTCTTCCATTATAACAGGCCCGAAACTGGCTGATAGACTTCTCAACCCACTAGAATAGCTGGAGCTGCGCCGAACATACTCTGCTCCGTTCGTGACGCTGGATCGAGTGTTTAGAAGCTGGATCAACGGATCTGGAGAATCTGGACCACATCCGAACACACCCTAAATCCCCAAATCCAAAAGAGTTGCTAGAGTAGCTGATTTTATTTTGGATAAGACTAAGTAACCAAGTACGAGAAATAGGAAAGAAAAATGCAGAGTTTACAACAAAAAAGGTCAGTGCAAGACTGAAAGTAACCTGTAAGTTGTTGAATGCCACAAACGAACTGTCCCATCTTCCGATCCAGTAATGATTATAGGAAGCTCGGGATGGAAACAAACAGCAGAAACGTTGTGTGTATGGCCTTCGAGTGTCTGAACACAGCTCTTGGTTTGGTAATCCCAGACCTGATTACCGTAATTATATATCTTAGGAGTCTACTAATCACCTGAAGGTTCAAAATACTACAACTGGTACCAAAAACACAGACCTTTGCAGTGGAGTCATCAGAACCAGTAATCAAGTAGGGCCTGTCACCACCAGTGAAGTAATCAACACAGTTCACACCCTTTTGATGTCCATCAAGCGTAAAATTTGGATCTGGAGAACCCAAACTCCATATCTGCCGTTTCAGATCAAGAAGTATTAATTTACCAGATAAGCCATGGCTCATACTAACATGTAGCTGCATATGAGAGAATTTTGAAACAGACCTTTGTAGTGCGGTCAAGAGATGCACTTGCGAAAGTGTTAGTGTCCTTTGGATTGAAAGTAACCTGCATGACATAGTGTGAATGGCCCTCGAAGATTTGAGTGCACATCCAACCTTTGTCCCAGTCCCACAGCTTTATCAACATGTCATCAGATGATGACAGCACATATGGAAGAGTTGGATGGACTGCAACACATCTGATGTAATCAGTATGAGCCTCAAAAACTTTAACTTTGTCCATAGTATTGTAGTTGTAGACGCGAATGTGCATATCGTCTGCACCGGCTACAACCCATTGTTTCCTTGGCACAAATTTTGCCGACCGTACTGAAATTATGTTCAAGTATACATCATACAATTAAGTCAGTACAAGATTCCAGCATAACTTCTATTTTCATGTAAACATAAGTATGATGTAATACCTGGCAGCTCTGAAGCTTCAAATGATTTCACCATGGTCTGCAAGATATAAGAAAAAAAGACATATTGAAGAATCAAATATTAGAAGCCAGCTTTTAAACTTCTATACAGCAGTACACCATTGATGCAGTTGGTCAAAATTAAATTAGTGAATAATCTTATTCAACAAACTCGTGGAGGGGACCAGGGGATGGCTCCTACAACACACATGAATAATGTGTCTGGTCATAAACCTAAATTAACACTTAAAGTACAATGGATGAAGCATAGGTTCATAAGGCACCCCAACCTGATTTTGAGAAGCTCATTTGGACTCATTGTATCCTAAATGATAAATCAACCAGATCTAGTAACGGATAGTACAAGCAGTACAACTGTCACCCTTTCATATTTTTCACAATATAATAACAATCGACAATCATTGGAGTGAGTCTAGACTTAGTCCCAAGAAAATGAAGTCCGAGAAGGAGTCATGGAAACGGAATATGTAAAAATAATAGAACTTAGGAGCGATAGTTGGGGGTGACATTATTACAGTATTTTTTCTTTTTTATTACAAAGCTTACATCACATAACTGGAACTGTGCATAAGAAATACTCCATAACTGACCAATAAGCAAGAATACAGATCGTGAACAACATCAAATACATCGGAAACCACGCTTCGGCATTGACATTTTGATAGTTGAGACAATTGAGCCTTAATAGTATGTATATTCAAGTGTAACAGTGCAAGTAGTGAAGTACTGTTGTTTCTCTTTTTGTGTATGGGAGCGTAAGTAATTGATCGGTTGGCATAAGTTCAAACTACAGTGCGTGAACAGTTGATTCACGAGATTCAACATCATATAATTTATGACAGAAACTAATGAGCTTGGAAACGGCTGGAGCCCTTGCCTGCGACTGATAGTCCCAGATGCACACACTCCCCGAGTACAAGCTCGCCAGGATCCTACACCAGCAAAAACCACATAATCAGATTATTAACCAAAAGCACATCAAATCACAAGTACCGTGAGCCCAAATGCGACTAAAGTGTACTGAAGGCCCCGAAAATGCCAGCACTTGCCATGGCTCCGTGGGGTGCAGATCCACCGACTTGACCCTCTCCGACCGCTGCGCAAACTTCCTCTGATCACACCAACAACAACAGAAATGGACACCGAAATGTGAGCTCTCGGTCAGGCCTAACTAACTCGCGCAGCGCGAACAAACAACAGAAACAACGGAACAGCTGGAGCGAGATCCAGCATGGGGCCGAGCGGGCGGGGCGCACCTTGATCTCCAACCTGAGCGGCTGCATGGAAACAGAAGCAGGAGACGACACTGGTCAGATCTCGGCGCACACAGCACGAGCTGCGGTAGGACAGACTGGAGATTCAGGAGCGGGGGCGGGAGTTCAGATCCGCGTACCATGGTGGCGACGGCGCGGCGGGCGGGCGGGCGGGAGGATGGAGCGACGGGGGTGGACTTGACCGTGGGGATCCGCGGCAACGGGTTGATCCGGCGCGGCGCGGCGTCGCGGGGTAGGAGCGAGCCGGATCGCGAGCTTCGGTGGAGGAGCGAGGCGGGTGGGAGGAGAGAGAGATAGAGGACGGGGTTTTGTGCGTATTTTTATATTTTACTTCGGTTTCAAATATAGCCTTGGAGATTTCGGGTGAAGCATTTCCAAGAAAATACTTTCGCAAGAAGCTAGCTACCGTACAATTGCAGCAAAAAATTGGTCGATTTGGGGGTGACAAATCAGCCTCGTCCCCCGCCTTTTGATCTCCTTAAAACTCGAGATCTGAACCGTCAATCCATCTCACCATACCTCCTATACGAGTGTAGTAATTGTGTCAACTATTCCAACATCATCATAACATTATGTTAAAATCATGCCTCCTGTGTACTCTTCTCGAATATTCGGTAGCCCACAATCCCTTTTGTTGTCGAAAGAGAGTGGATAGGTGAGCGAACACCACCATAGCTAGAGAGGATGGAGAAATGAGCATTGCCACCACAGTAAAACTCTACTCCGCCCCTACATCTACCGTCATTGATGTCCACCCTCTCAGGTCTCAACCTCCACCGCCCTCCACCTTTCCTCGAATGTCCGCTGCTACTACATCGTACCACACCCCCCGCACACATCTCCATGGTTAAGTCCATTAATCACCGACAACTCGCTTTATCTGTGGCAAAACCTTCTTCGTCGCGGCTCCCAAGCGTTTGTTGTGGTTGGCAATGCGGGTGTTGAGCGGCATCGCTACGTCAAATCAAACTCCGGGGAGAAGACACAAGCTAGGGTGGTCGGTGGGGGAGAAAGAAGACGGAACAGAAAGTGGAGGCGTAAGGTGATAGTGGGCCACACTATGCATTTTTTGGGGCCCCACCATGGATGCGTCGTACCGACCTCCTTAGACTTTGAGGTTTTATTTTTGGCCCAAAACTTCCTTTTGGCGAATATGGGCCACGAAAATTTGGCCTGTATTCTCTTTTTTCCCTTTGTAACCTCAAAGGCCCTTCGTCTTGGGTAGTCAAATCGAAACTCGGGAGGACTCCCATGGTGGACGACGAGCTTGGAGGAATCAGGGGGTGAATAGCCGTAATCTCAGGTACGCCGCACCTATCAATCTCTTGAAATCTCGAGGGGTTCTGTTGTTCGATGCGGAATCCCATTCGTCGAGCGTTTTCTTCTTCGTCGAATCGTTCTCAAGGGTTATCTGACAGGTCTCCGCCATGCCGGAATCGAGTTCGGATCCTGGCAATGGTAAGGGAAAGAGGAACCTCCCTTCCTGGATGGGCTCCGGGGACGGCGGGGGAAGCCCTCCAGGGAAGAAGAAACACGCGGAGGTGGAGGAGACTCGCGAGAGGGCTCAACCAGGGCCTGATTTCTCCAAACTTCTGGTACTTGTCAGTCTGGAGCCCTCTCTCTCTCTCTCTGCCTGCACTCGGATGAGGATTGATCTGTGGATTTTTTTTGTCACCTGACGATTAAGTGTGTTTGTATGGGCAGGATGGAGTGATCTTCGTGCTGTCGGGGTTCGTGAACCCTGAGAGGGGCAGATTGCGCTCCCAAGCGCTGGATATGGGAGCAGTTTATCGGCCCGATTGGTCGTCGGATTGCACGCTTCTTATTTGTGCGTTTGCCAACACCCCCAAGTTTCGACAAGTGCAGTCGGCGAATGGAACCATCGTCGCCAAGGTTTGTTGTTTTAGTTGTGATGATCATTGTAGTTCGTTTTTTCTTCAGACATTCTTCATCTTAAAGGGAGAAATTGTAGCGTATTTAACCTGCTTAAGTTTGATCTGCATACTGCAATATAGGGAGAAATTCTAAGCATTGAACTGAATATACCTGATTTTCCGCAATGTATCTGCCTTGACCAAAATGCAATTGAGAATGCCAAGGAAGAACAGGGTCACATACATGTGTTCCATCTGCATTTCAGTGATCCGTCGCTTAATAGTTCTGTCGTCATGAAATATGTGTTTCCATGCTGCTGATTTTCAGAGAGAAGCTATGTGCCACGAAAAGACTAAATGATTCCAGAAGTTTTATCTATTGCCTTGTCCATGTTGTTAGTAAAGAAATAAAATTTATGGCAACATTTACTGCATCGCAGACAAGCAAAGTTTGTTCATGGGCACACTTTAAAATATTAGCTTGATTCCTTAGTTACTTTGTCATACATTATACGTATTAACTAAGCTGGATGTGATGTTCCTGAGATCACTAGTAAATTGTTTCTTATCCTCTTTCCTTGTGTTAGGAATGGATCTCGGAATCTCACAGCCAAAGAAAACTTGTTGACATTGAACCCTACCTTATGCATGCTGGACAACCATGGCGAAAATTTAAAGAGCAAGCTGAATCCAGTCAAGGTGGTAAATTCTTTCATGTGACATAAGGTTTCATCAACATAAGCTCCCCTGTATATGAGGTTATTTATTTCGTTTAGGTGGTCTGATTCTGCTATAAGTTTATTTTCCTGTATCAATTTGGCATCTTGGGTGCTGCCCTGCAACTTCTGTGTGTTCTACAGAGTATGTAATTTAACTTGAAGAAGGTTGATCTTTAGATTCTTAACCCTTGCCTACGGACCAGGACCATTTCAGTGTGGTACCACCTTATCACTTATCAGATAGACCACAAGGTGCTAATTATAAAAAAATATTATTTTTCGTCTTCCGATTATGGACTTACGGGTACCTCCCCCTAGGAAGAGACAGCGAATAATTCTTATAGCTGCAACCGCACATTTTCCTACAGTCTCACCCATAGTAATTCAGGGATGCTCAATTAGTAACCTATGGACACACGCTAGACGTAGCTGTAGACTTTGTTTTCTCGAACCGAACAGTCACTAAAGTGAAACGCAAAGGTCATTTGTGTTTTCTCAGCAACAAAAAAAACATAAGGGGAAAACAAAATCTGTACAAGGATACAGCTGTAAACTTGGCAACGGTGAATGAACGAATGAGGATTGAGTTTTAGCAACCTTAATAAAGAACCATTTTATGCCCATTAATTAATCTGTGAAAGTTTAATATTCCTTGCAGCTCTGGGGTACTTTCCTACCTTTTACTTCTGCACTTTTGAATTTGGAAGTCAATTAAATTTTAACCTATATTTGTGTAATTTGGTTTTATTGTTCTGTTGTAGATCAGAAGAAACCACATAAAGATCATGGAAAGCAACTTGAGCGGACTCGGGCTACGACACCGCCCTCTGCTATCACTAAGGTCTGTTTAAAATTAAGTGGCAAAACCCCCAGAACCATGCTTTAGAAGCCTGCTTAACAACTAATGTCTTCTCAGTGAGACATATAACTATTTTCTTCAATCTAATCTCTGTTAGTTGGCTACTTGAACTTGGTATCATCATCATTTTAAATTGTACAGGTAGTCACTAGAGACAGAGCACCTGGTTTATTTTACCTAAATTTGGATGTATCCTCAAGAAGCAAGAAGTGCAGTAAAAGCAACCATATTCGGCAAATGTTTTGATCCCGTCATACTAATTAGTGTCCCCGCCCCCACAACCCCTATATCTGGTGAGGATTATTAAGGATCACATTAAATTCAAGGGTAGGAAGGAGAGTTGTACATGATCCCGATTCCAGACTGAACATCAGAATAAACTGACCATAGTTTGCAGGAATTTTGCACCTGCATGTGCAAAGTATTGTTCCTATCCCTCAGAAACAAAATAGAGTGTACTATGATGCATGTTTTTCCATATTGAATTTTCTATTAAATTAATGACTTCTCAGAGACATTGAAAAGCCAATGGCATCTAAATCAGCAACACAGTCTGTTTATATTTTTCCCAGGAGTATGATGATTCATTAGAAATAAAGAACAACATGAAGGCAACCCATGTTGCTGTAAACATCTCAATATGCTTTTCTCTTGCTTGCAAATCTTTAGTGATTCTTTTTTCCATGCATTCTTTCTACATGACCTCATAATAGTTTCTTTGTACAGGCAGGAGATTCAGATGATACAAACAAACTTTTTTCACCCTCAAAAATTAAACAGTGGGCAATGGATGATTTTGCAAAGACAATATCATGGTTGGAGAGCCAAGAAGAGAAGGTGAGCAATTATTAGGGATAAAGGGGTCAAGGGATGGTGATGAAATTGTATTTCAAGCCTTATGGGCTTGTCTTCTCGTTAGCCTCAGGTTTGGTTTTTCATGAAGAACTTCTACAAGCATTATATGGTCATAGAGACTGATGATATACACTATAAGTGACTGGCCTGCGTACTTGTTTTTTTCTTTGAATTTCCAGTGCAGAAACCCCTGGCCCCATTTTCATTACACAATGTTATTCATGGAAATCAGATCAAAACATTTTCTTAGGATAAGATTCTGAAATGTAGTGTATATTAGTATCTGTCATGATGAAAAACAAAAGGCAGAGAATGCCTAGCCACGTGCTAGCAAATCATAGAGCAGAAGATAGTTTTGTCCATTACTCCCTTAAGGCCTTAACTTGTCCTAGATATGTTAACATATAGGAGATATGTTTGCTGATATATCTGACTTCTCTTGCTTCTTTTGTGATAGCCAGAGCCAAACGAATTGAAGGCAATAGCTGCTGAAGGGGTTATCACTTGTCTGCAGGATGCCATCGAATCCCTTGAACACGGCAATGTAAGGAATGCAACACCTCTCTTTATTTCGATATGCAAGGCTTTTGTGCTGCTTGTCTGCTTCTTTGAAGTATAATGTAGGATGGAGCATACATGGACTGAGGTATAGGTCTTATAAATATTGTGAAACATTGAAATGCTGCTCGTCTAGATGTCAATTGTTGATCTGGGTCCAATTGCCATTGTCAACCACTGAACCAAACTACCCAAGTCCCAAACCTGTTTTTTAATGTTCAGTTGTGTTTCTTACTGGAAAAGCTGTATGCTCTCAACTGACCATGATCAATTTTTCTATCAGGATATCAGTAGGGTGGCAGATCAGTGGAGCTTTGTCCCTCATGTAGTTGACGAGCTGGTGCGGCTGGACGGAGCAAGAAGCGAGGGATCACTGTCCAAACGCCAGATCACCCAGCTAGCAATAAAATGCAAGAAAATATACCAGGCTGAGTTTGCCCACATGGAGAGTGGTGACACGAAGGGCCAGGAGCAGCAAAGCAATCGTCCTGACACTGATCGTCGTGGGGAGACTGGAACGGACGATGCCCAATATGACAGTGATGACACGATTGAGATGACGGAGGAAGAGATCGATCTCGCTTGCAGACAGTTCTCGGGGATCAGTAGCTAGGTGAGGAAAGGATTTAGTTTCTTTTTCTGAAGGGGAGGACGCTGACTCGGTACGGTATGTACGGAGTAGTTGTTATGGATATTGGAAAACTTAAAAAGTTTCAGTGGAGCGTCTGCTCTGTTCTTGATCAAATTTTCGCTTTTCTTTTATTCCGCTCGTCGTATCGATCGATTTTCTTTGTGGGTATCGTAGTGTGTGCTTGGGTTTTAGCATTTTCCACTTCAAATTTCTCCTTAGTTCATCTGTAGTGAACCTTCTACACTAATCGAATGCTGCATTTCTATATAAAAAATAAAATAATCAAATGCTGCATTGGAAGCTTAGAACCAGACAGCCATTACAAGTAGTGCGTGTGAAACAGCCGTAGTTTGAGCCACTCGCACACAGATCAGAACTGAGAATTGATGCAATTACACATAAGAAACGGTCGCTAATCGATCGGTATCACAGTTCCTTGCTCGATCAGTTCATCATGACGCTGTCGAAGAAGTTGAGCCCGTCGAAGCCGCCGGAGCAGCACCCGCTATGAACCTTCTCAGCACCAGACTCGCGCGTCGCCGGCTTCGCCACGATGCCGGGTTTGGCGCCAGAGATCAGCTGCTTCGATTTGGAGACGGTGGCCGCCGCCGACGTGCTGTAGGCGTCCAGAGGCGCCTCGCAGAAGACGAGCGCCGCCAGGAACCTCTTCATGGCCATGGATGCTGCTCGCTGGATGGAAAGATCGAGCTCGACTGGACGCAGATTCTGTTGGTTTGTGCTTGTGGATTGTGATCGAGCTGCACGCCGAGCGTGCGGGGGTGCAGAATTTATATACACGGACATGGCCACCGCCTGTCGTGGAGGAACTCGGAGTCGGAGTGTTGGACGGCGGGGAAGCCGACCTTCTGAAGGAGTCGGTGTCGCAAGATGCACGTAGAGAAATCGGTCAGACAGTCAGCCGCCTTCCTGACTTTGCTAGGGTTTGGGGCACGTGTGCTCTGTTGGATTTTTCATGTGAGAAATCGTTCAGTTCCCAGTTATTGAATTCCTGATTATTATTATGAAAATAATTTGGAAGTAGAGGTAGGGGGAAATGTAGACGCAACAGATAATATGAGTTGAATCTCGCAAAAAAATATATAAAAGGTTCGGAGCTATAACTACACCCGCGTCAGAACTCAAAAGAGAGAAATGCCAAATGTCTGATGAGTTGGACAACCTGTTGCTCTTTGTTGCTCTTGCATATTAATGGCTCCACATAATCCCACTTTCACCCCCTCATTCTTGCATTCTGCGAACATCCACATTTATTTTAGCAATACCTGAGGGTGGTGCTATCCATCTTAGCAATCTTCTAATCCGATCATGCTGATTAGGATATTACAATGGAGTGACATCAATTTTCTCTTTGCGTTGATGCTTATGCTATTTATCTAGTTAGAGAAAAGAGAATGAATAAAAGGAAGGTTGACCTCTTTTAGCTAAGAGATTATCTCTTACGAATAAGAGAAGGCTATTTGGTACCTCTTTCCTTAGAAATACAATTTTCTACTAAAATATAACTAATTCTACATAATTGATAGGGATGAAAATAAGAGACAATGCATTGTATAACACATAATTGTAGCTTATCTAAATGACATGGATGCTTAAGAGAAGACGTGCATTCCCTACCATTATATATGCCTAGGCCTTGCTCTAACATATCTTTGCCTTCCACAATAGCTCACCAAATCTGCAAAGCATGATTCCCTCCCAATGCCTCTAGGAAATTAGTATCCGGGTACTGAGGCGGACCCAAGTGTAGCTAAGTGGGGGCCTATGCCCCCACTCAAAATTTCGACTTCCTATAATATATGTTCATGTTTTGTAGATATTTATGTAATTCTCAACATGTCTTCCTCGTGCAGTCATTGCAACCACACCCGAAATTTCCTCAATAGGCCGTTGATATGCTCACACAAACCTTTGGGGAGCTATTGTTATCCCGATACATCTTGTATCTTTTACCATTGTTGTTGTTTTTACTCATCATTGCTCTTGTTACTATTACTCTTTTATTACTGATGTTACTATTTTTTCACTATCGTCGTTGCTACTAATAATTTGTAAAAAAACACTATTGTTAAGTAATTTTTTGTACCGAAACAAGCAAAAAAACTTTCAGGTGTTCGCTTTTTTGAGATTATTAAAGTTGGCACACAACAAAACCCAAGGCAGTGCACACATAAATCGAGGGTGTTGCACAAGAAAATTAAAGGCCGTGCACAGTAAAATGAAGGCAATACGAAGAAAACAAAGTCGGTGCACGACAAAAATCAAAAGCAATATGCTACAAATAACTGAAGGTAAAGTACAACAAAAATCGAAAATCGGCGAAAAAAGTCATAGAAACATATCAATATATGATCTAGTTTTAAAAATTTCAAGCGACTCTCAGAACAGTGAAAATGAACAATGATCAAGATGATTGGCCTTTTCAAAATACCCCCTCTGCCTTTTTACTCCATAAATTAGTTTTTTCTTAAATCAAACATTTTATAATTTGACCAAGTGTGTAGAAAAATACTAACAATTTTAATAGCGAATTAATATAATATGAACATACATTTCGAATGATATTGATTTGGTATTTGTGAATTTTGGTATATTCTCTATAACTTTGTCAGACTTTCAAATTTTTGACTTAATAATAAGTAAAAAACTAATTTGCATAGAAACTGCCCCGAAGGAGTAATTCTCATGAACTAAGGCAGGGCAGGAGGGCCCATGGATGTCACTCATCCACCTTTCTTCGCCAAAATCCCTCTCAGAACCCTAGCTCCCGCCTCTCCGTGGTTCCGCATGGCCGGCGCCGCCGCGCTCCGGCGGGCCGCCCGACGCGCCATCCGTACGATGGACAATTACTCCGCTCCCTCCCGGATGATCGTACTGCCCGAGCGCCTCCTATCCTCCCAGGCGTCCCCGGAGCACCGCCCCCGCCCCGGCGTCTCGGGGTCGGAGCTGGGTCAGTACCCGCCGGAGCGGATCCGGAACTTCTCCATCATCGCGCACGTCGACCACGGCAAGTCAACGCTCGCCGACCGCCTGCTGGAGCTCACCGGCACCATCCAGAAAGGCCATGGCCAGCCTCAATACCTCGACAAGCTGCAGGTGCGACTCGAAAGCTCCCCTTTCTGGAAACATAGGTGTAACGCTGAAACCAATGTATTGTGAAACTGAAGTTCGTTCATAGTGGAACTGTATTAACAATGTTATGACTCTGATAAAGGCTGATTGCGCAATGTTAATAAATGCATGAGCGAAATATTCTCTTAACAGAGCAACCTGTTAAGTATCCACTTATGCTGTTGGCAATGTAATCTTCCAACAAACCATGAAGTATTCTAGCTGTTCATCCGTTCGTTGCTAGGAACTACTAAAAATAATTTTACTGAAACATCGCAATTCAAGTGAAATGTTGGCTCTCTGGTTACTTAATTTTGCTGAAAGAAACGTGTTATAGTTATCAATTATGCACGTACGTTTTTGTTAAAGTTTGTACATTGGAGAACTGTACTATTAGCAATGTGCTGACTTTCATAAAAGGCCGATTCCTTTTTGAAGTGTGCAGCAGAGAATTTTTTTAAGAGTCTTGAAACATACAATTGCATCTAGCTGATTAATCCAACCACGTGGCACATTAGTTGCCGTACAAATCCCAGGTCACAAAAATGACATGAATTGAAGAGAAGGGGCAGCATAACCATATTTTTTTAATTAGGATTTGTTTTATGATATACAGGGGTTAACATATATGAAAGGAAAATGAGCCAGATACACTCACTTAGTATGAAATTTGGTAAATATATGAGAATTCTTCATTCTGAACTGCATGAGCGAATGAATGAAATTTGTGTCATTACTTTGTTTTGGATGGAAATATTAGCATGAATGAAATTGTTTCACTTTAACTTTCCTTATTTCTTAATTTTGCCATTATAAGGAAGTTCCTCTAAGAGGTAATGTTCCTGAGTACGTGTCTTTCTGCCATTTTTTATAACATATACATCTGGTATCTACAGGTAGAGAGAGAAAGAGGCATCACTGTCAAAGCCCAAACTGCAACTATGTTCTACAAGCATGCTGTGGAAACTTCTGAGTCCTATAGGACAGATACTCCAAGCTATTTGCTTAATCTGATTGATACTCCAGGCCATGTAGATTTCAGCTATGAGGTCTCAAGGTCCCTGGCAGCTTGTCAGGGTGCTCTTCTAGTAGTTGATGCAGCCCAAGGTGTACAGGCACAAACAATTGCAAATTTTTACCTTGCATTTGAGTCAAACCTTAGCATTATTCCTGTCATTAACAAGATCGATCAGCCTACTGCTGATCCAGATAATGTAAAGGACCAATTGAAGAGATTATTTGACATTGATCCAAGTGAAGCTCTGCTCACTTCTGCCAAAACTGGTCAAGGCCTTAGCCAGGTCTTACCTGCTGTTATCGCGCGAATACCTTGTCCACCTGGAAGTTGTGAATCACCTGTACGAATGCTGCTCTTAGATTCATACTATGATGAATACAAAGGCGTGATCTGTCATGTTGCTATTGTTGATGGTGCGATGCGAAAGGGAGATAAGATTTCATCAGCTGCGACCGGTCGCACATATGAAGTCTTTGATGTTGGCATTATGCATCCTGAGCTTACCCCGACTGGAGTGCTTTACACTGGACAAGTTGGATATGTTATAACTGGAATGCGTTCAACTAAAGAAGCACGCATTGGTGATACTCTTCATCAGGCGAAGAGTATCGTTGAACCGCTTCCTGGTATGGGATTCCACACCGTCATGAGATCATTATTTGGGTCACTTGATTGACTTAATTATCCTGAGAAAACCAAAGTTGGTATATTGGGAGTTCCTTAGGCATTTCTTTCTTGCTTTTAGTTTTTATTTTGTGGTATTATGTGACATCATATAGAATAGCCATTCAGGTTTCAAGCCTGTGAGACACATGGTCTTCTCTGGTGTATACCCGGCTGATGGTTCTGACTTTGAAGCTCTTAGCCATGCAATTGAGAAGCTAACATGTAATGATGCCAGTGTGTCTGTTACAAAAGAGACAAGCACTGCACTTGGCATGGGCTTCAGGTATGGTTTTCTGCATGCTCAGTATACTTCCCTTCAATGCATCACATGCTATCAAGTGTTGAAACATGCCTCAGTTCATTGTTGATTCTTACATGTGTTTGTATCTTGTGTATCTTATACAGATGTGGTTTCCTAGGATTGCTGCACATGGATGTATTTCATCAACGGCTTGAACAAGTATAGTTTTGCTATTACTTATGCAAATATTTGTCAATTTATTGGTGACATGTAATTATGGGTTTCACTATGTGCACATCTAAACAGCTTTGCACTTAATTAATACAACCATGGTTAGCAAAAATGGGTCAGTATACCTTGTAGTGTAGGAATTTGCATCCCTATTAATGGAAGAGGCCAATTAAACATCCATTCTACTTGATTGTAAGGGGAATGTATCTGGCATATTATGGCTTATTATACTGATTAATTGGCCTGTTAGGGCAACTCCAACGGGGCAACCCATTTAGTCCCGTGTCCGTTTGTGTCCGCACGACCACAAACCAAAGCCCAACGGGACGATGCAAGCGGACCACTGTCCGTTTTTCTGTCTGCGGTGACCATTCTCGGCCCAAATCTGGGCTAGGTTTGCGTCGGCCACGGACACATGCATACAACTATTCTGTCCTCATTGTCCGTTCCCGGCCCCAGCAGACAGACCACCCTCCACCCCTTGCAGTCACCCGCCGATTTGGTCGTCTTGGCCATCCCTGGCGGCCGCCGCCTCTTCCTCTTCGCGTCACCCCCACCAGAGTTGCTTCCTCCCGACCACGGACGATCTTGCTCGCGCCCCTGCGGCTCGGAGCGTTTGCGACCCGACGCCGTCCACAACGTGTGCCCCCCCCTCTCCCCCAAGAGGTACGAATCCATGGATAGCTCAGATGAATATTCTTACAAGAACATCCTCATGTACTCGTCATCGACCAATGATTCGTCCGACGGTGAGAGTGATGTTCTGGTTGCCACACTTGTCGTCAGTGAACACATGGTGAGGCAGCGGCCATTGTTCACAGGGTTGTTGCCGGGCTGTGCTCCTACATTATAGGTATGAATATGATACCAGCTGGAAGAGGTATGTTTTTTTGGGGTATGATGATACTAGCTGGAAGAGAATGTGAGTTTACAAAGGAAAATCTTTCGTAAGAAGTAATGAACATAAGTGATTTCAGTGTTTAGTTTGCATGATACCTCAATTTTAGTAATCAATAGCCCGGAGGTTTTGTGGTCCCTCTAATCTTGCAAATTGAAATTGTTAGCAACTTTCTTCTTCAGATTCAAACGAAATGTACATCCACTGTTAAATTTGCAATATCTAGGAACCAATATCCAAATTCAGCAGTGGATTTCTCTCTCTCGATTAAACCACGTGCACATGCTTTTCTCCTCTTACCAAGAAGTTGATGGAAAAAAGGACAGTGACAGTGGTCGTGCATCATCTGAGGAAATTATTTCTAATCTGTCACTTTTGTTTTGCTTAGGAATATGGAGCTCAGGTCATATCCACCATACCAACTGTCCCATATATCTTTGAGTATGGCGATGACAGGTGAGCATTATAATGGTAGTATTCTTGTTTTCTGCCAGGCTATCTGATCTTTGATTGTTTTGTTCAGCAAAGTGCAAATTGAAAACCCTGCTGCCTTGACTTTAAATACTGGAAAACGTCTAACGGCCTGCTGGGAGCCAACAGTCATTGCTACTATCATTATTCCTAGTGAGTAAGATCTGCTTCCTTTCTCATTTGTTTCTCTGTTTTATGATACACTACATCTTTACAACTAGAAAGATTTCGATGATGTTCAACCACCCTTTTTTAGGTATGTTGGGCCTGTAATTATGCTTTGTTCAGAAAGGAGGGGCGAGCAGCAAGAATATACATTCATTGATGCGTAAGTGCATGCACCAAGCCACATTTTTTAAGTAAATGCCTTCTATGATTGCTTATTGTGGCCATATTTGATGCAGCCATAGAGCTTTACTGAAGTACCGATTACCTTTGAGGGAGATCATTGTGGACTTCTACAATGAGTTGAAAAGCATAACATCTGGCTATGCTACTTTCGACTATGAAGATTCTGAGTATGTCTCATTTTCAATTAAATATCAGATTTGGTCTGGCTACACTACTCTTTTTTGCCAATTAGAGATTCCAAGATGAAAATAAATATGGTTGTAAGATTGTTGTACATTGAGTTCTTGTGTTTTGGCTGTTCTTTTCGATCGAACGTTTCATATTCATTGAAAGTAGTAGTAGGCCACTAGGCCTTGCTCATGAATATGGTCCTCTAGTGCAAGGTGTGCAACTCTTTTCTCTAATCCAGTCTACTAAGTACCAGCAATCGGTAACTTTTTCTCCAGGCATCTTATTTTTCTGTGGAAACATCTCCCGGTGACTAGATCACTAACTGTTCGAGTTGTTAAGTGATTTGAACTTTTTTTTCTTACTGGATTAATTTGCCAAGTGCTGTATAAAAATTATTTGCGTTGGGTGTGAGATGTCAATTCAAATAGCACGTGTGAAGTTCCTCATTACAGAAGAAAACATGCCACAACTTGTTATCGTTGTTTATTGTTTTTGTTAGATTTCCTTACTTCAGTTCACTTCAACAGGTATCAAAAATCTGATCTTGTTAAGATGGATATTCTACTTAATGGCCAGCCTGTTGATGCTATGGCAACTATAATCCATAACCAAAAAGCTCAGAAGGTTGGAAGAGAATTAGTGGATAAGCTCAAGAAATTTATAGAAAGGTATTCATTAAGCTCTTTATTTTTTGGGATTCTGATGTTATGAACTGGTTATTGAGTAAGTTTATATCTATTGGAGTTCATATAGAAAGCATGAGCTCGACAGATCCTACACCTGTCTAATCATGGGGCTAAAATGTGAATTGAAGTTGTGTTTGTATCCTAAAGTAAGACTTGTGTTTAATGTAAATGATTATCGAAAGCAATCAACATAACTTGTATTTCCTTTGGGGCAGTGGGTGACTATTTGAATACCCAACGCTATACCTGGTGTATTACCATTTTCTGGTTACTGGGTAAAACCTCGGGCCGTGAGAATTTGTAACTTTTGTCGAGGCATATATCATGCGCACTGCTCGCCGTTGCTCTTTGACTAGATTTTTTCTGAGAATTTTGATGACTTGTAAATTAAATTGTACAGGCAAATGTTTGAGATCACTATACAAGCAGCAGTTGGTTCAAAGGTTATCGCAAGGGAAACGTAAGATATTAGTTCTGCTTTAGTTTTCATAAATAGTACACCCCTTCTTACATTATTTTTTATTAAAGATCTGTGTACATTTGAAGTGCTTTGAAGTTTTGTATGCATGTCACTATTTTATAAGTGCGTCTAGCTATTCAGTAGTTGAACTTTTCTGTGAATGATTGTAGAAGTAATCAAGATGAAAATGCACTTCCAGCTCCAAGTAAAATCAGATTTATCCTTTCAATTTTAGGCTTGTAATTTGCCTGCTCCATATCATTTTATGTCACTGGAAGAGGGTTGATTTTATATTAATTTCTTAGAGCCAAGTATTCAGTTATTTGACTATCTTGATACTGTTCCATCGTAACCTTTATATTCGCCTAAAAAGACCTGCATGTATATCACAGCCAATCAGCCTTTGTGTATCAGTTCCATGGTCACATTTCTCATTTTATTTTGTATCTTGGCTGTGAAACACGTGACAACTAACTTGTCTAGAACCTTCGGCCTATTATTACTTACTCCCCTGCTTCCGAATTATAAGATGTTCTAACTTCTAACTTTTTCTGAATCACATTTGTATAGACCCGTTTCAGTCTGTTTGTTCACTCGTTTTGGTCCATATGTAGTCCACATTCGAATATCCAAAACATCATATAATACGGACCGGATAGAGTCATAGAGTATTGCTTAGTCACGCAGTCCTAAGTTATGTCCAAATATCCATAACATTATTCAGTTACATGACAAACATTCTGTTCAGTATCTGGTTAGCTCAACTGGAGTACTCTACAAGTAAATACTGTGCATTTGAGAAGTGCATGGCTCAATATTCTGTCTTGTGTCATTTCCAGTCTGTCAGCAATGAGAAAGAATGTTCTGGCCAAGTGCTATGGCGGTGATATTACTCGCAAAAAGAAGTTGCTAGAGAAGCAGAAGGAAGGGAAGAAGCGCATGAAACGTGTAGGATCGGTTGATATTCCTCAAGAAGCATTCCACGAGCTTCTAAAGGTCTCCAGTTCCAGTTCGAAATAGATGAGCTGCACTTCGGTGTTGTAGTCTGTGTAGCCATCGTCTGGAAGGGTAGGTTTTTGTACATGGTTCTGCACATCATGTCTTCAGCTTCAAGAGTAGCCTAGTCTCATGCCATTTTGTTGCCACTGCAGGTCTGCATCGTAGTTCATGGAGTACATATTGCTGTTTCGTGCTGAACACACTACTGCCATTGGTGTGCGTCAGTCAATGGTTAAGCACTGATCTAGAAAGTTTATTTCGTTGTGAGAAGTTTCACCTTCGGCGACGCAGGTGCTGCAAACCTTGTGTTTGACACCTTGGCCCCCCTGGTGCAGAGGAAACTTCACCACCGCACCCTGACAATCTGTTACAGTGATCCTGACTATAAAGTTTTGACAACCATACATTCGAATGTCGTGCTTTACTGCACAGTTTTTGGGAGCAAAATACCGAAGCACACTGCTAACAGTTTTGTCCATCGGAATTTCTGTGCACGGAAGAACAGTAACTGGATCATACTTTGTTCTGTTTTGTTTTGGGGAAGTTTACCTATAGCTATAGTTCTCCTTTGTATTTTTCTGGAGAATTAATAATACTAGTATGAAAGAAGTGACATTGCCCTTTGAACTATCCCAGCTCTGCATGCGTGATCTTGTGTTTCTTTTGCTGAATAATATGGATATCTTAATTGCCAGTTGTGTATCATTCAAATTTGAAAGCGATCCTTGTTGGCTTACAAGGAACTACGAACAGCTCGTTTTGAAGTGTCAGACAGAATTAGTTATTGATGAAAAATTGTTTTCCCGGAACGCTTTTGAACGGGGAGTAAGCAAGCTGGCCATTGATGTGAGTAAAAACAAAACTTGAAATAAGCTAAAAATAGTTGTGCACCAGCCGGGAATCGAACCCGGGTCTGTACCGTGGCAGGGTACTATTCTACCACTAGACCACTGGTGCTGCTATGATTATTTTCATTGTTCAACGTAGATAAATTTAAATCTCTCCCTTGTGTGGTTCGTGCCCACTGCCCAAAAGGGGGCGGTGCAAGTCAAGCCGGAAAGCTCACGCTGCCACTCCACACGCGCCCATGGCGATCCGGCGCCTCCACTTCCTCCTGCTCCTCCTCCTCCGCGCCTTCGCCTGCAAAGCCGCCGCGAGAGGCGCCGCCAACCCGTCGTCAGGTTCAGTTCAGCCCTCGCCATTTCCCTCTGTGTCTGGATTACCTTTTTCCGGGAGTGGCGCAACAGCATCGTGCCAGAACTCGATTCGCCCGTGCGGAATCGATCTCGGATAGATAGCTTGATGGGATGCGGATCCGTTAGCTCACCTGATTTTGGCGGGATCGTTAGGGGTTGGCGGGTTGCTGCTATTGTTGGCAGGTGCGGCTATGCCTCGGATGCAGTTCCTTTTGTAGAATCTATACTGATGGATGGGGAACAACGTGTTAAGAGTATGTAATCTTCAGATACATGCCGAGTGCGTTGCATTTGGAGTGGCTGACGACTGTGTAGCCATGAGGGAACCTACGTCGTCAATTGGCATACCTTAAGTTACATTCTTAATAATTTTACCTATGCATTTTTTTTCACCTCGCTCCCTATGCGAGTCACTGCGAGAGGTGGATCCGACCCGTCAGGTTCTGCTCTCTCCCACTGCGTGATTCCATATTCCGGTGACAAGTGCAATGGGTGTTGTGCCAGAACTCGATTCATCCGTGTAGAATTGGTGGTATCGATATTGGATAGCTAGATTGATGGATTGTGGATCCGGCAGTTTACTTAATCTTGGTTGAATTGGTAGGGTTTGCTTCTAGCATTGATGAACCTACAGACTTTGCCTGGGATTCAGTTCATTTCGGTTAACCTGTACTGATTGGGAATGATGTTAGTGCACTGACAGTGATGAAGATTGTGAGCCCTTTGGCTGCATGATGAGTGCATATACTAGGAGGAAGCCCTACACCACCTACTTAGCTTACACAATCGCTTTCATAAATTGTACCATGCCTTAGCCCTTAAGTTAGATTGTTCAAAAGTTACTGAATGAATATATTATCTCTTTCTCCAGGCTTGCTTAATCATACAGTACTGAATGTCAACTATTTTTCGCTTTTGGGACATGGATTAATTCAGGATCTATCTAGTTGCCTGGTGTTTCTTCAAAAACTTTCCGCGCAATTTTCAGCATATTGTTACCTTTTTGCCTTAAAATAATAACCTATTATGTCAACCAGGTATGGACGATGAAAAACCTGGGCCATTTTCACGTAATCTTCTTCAGGATAATCCCGAGATAACGTAAGTTTCTAATAAGACCTTTTACTTTTAATTCCTGTCATTATTGCACAACAAAATTGGTTGAACATGTGAGTGATGTCTTTTCCCAACAACTTTAGGGAAGAAATGACTCATGGATATATGAGCAATTCTGAACTTGAAATTGCTGTACAAGCCTTTGGGAGTCGATGTGCTAATATCTCCAGGATATACAGGTACATGATGGATAATATTTCGTTCCCCGTCGATTGTATGTTTGGAGTATCTGGACAATTTTTTGGGACCATCAGTTTGTTTAGCCATGTCATATTAATGTTGTAATGATTAGGTGATGTCCAGGTGTGGTAGGTTATGTATATACTGCAATTAAAATGCATTGGCTGATCACGTGGGATTCACCGATTCAGTAGTTCATGGTTACACTGATAGGTGAAACCGTGAAAATAAAAAATAAAAAAGGTAGTTCCTTCTTTGCATGTTAACTTGTAAACTTAAGTCCATTCATAAAATGTGTGAAATGTTGGTGTAAAAGTTTGCATTGCAGTTGTAGTTACCTGTCTTTATACCCACAAGCTTAAAAAAAACATGCACAAACAACTTTTTCTTCTGGTTGGGCTATCCTGCTAGTTAGTGGCCCTTTTGTTTGCTATGAATATTTTCTTCAACTCATCTCAAGGTTTTTGGTGCTTCTGTCATTTTTTTACTATTTATTCAAGTGAGTGTTTGGTACTGCAGTGTACCAGTCTGATACATCTCCAGTATGCTCATCTAGTCATCTGTTCAAACATCACTTACCTATTCTTTCTTCTCTCTTCGAGGGATTGCACAAACCTGTTATCAGCATTGGGAAGAGTGTAAATGGCTCCCCATTGGTATGTAACTTAATAAATAATGATGATTGCTATAATGCTTACTTGGTGTAAATTTTGTACATTGGATAACTGTTCTGGTTGTTCTTGCAGTGGGTCATTGAAATATCTGATATGCCTGGGAAAAAAGAAGCTGAACCAGCATTTAAGGTTTGGTTTTTTTATCCTTTAGAAGTGGGTTGTTCTCTCCTTAGTCGTTGGAATATGATAATTTTAAAGAAGAAGTGGTCTATAATTTCAGACTGGTGACCATCCGGCTTTATCATTTATTTGTTCTTATCTCCTGTGCTTGAAAAGAACAGCTGTGGCAGAATAGTATTCACATGTTTGGAATGTGTGTCTTTTGTTTCATATTTAGATGACTTCCTTGACAATATAGTTGTTTTCTTCGAATGGTTGACAATATAATTTGCTATTTTGCATCGTGCTTCTTTGTGAATTTACATGGAACTACCCCCTTTCCATCATGCTGAGGGCAGTTCACTAAGCTGTAATAGAATCACATGAAAAATTCGAGCACATGGATTTCCTGTAGTGGTAAACTAAAATGTTTCAAGGTCATGTCAGCAATAATTCTGCTTGTTTGCTTGAACTCTTTACTCTGTTCTTATTATGCTATAAGTAAGAATTAATTAGTTACTGTTTTCGTATTTTTGATGTGTTTCTGTTTTGAATATGCAGTTCATTGGAAATGTCCATGGTGATGAGCCTGTTGGAAGAGAGGTCCTTATGCAACTTGTGTATTGGCTCTGTGATAACTACCTGAAGGATCCCTTGGTATGCAAGTTTCCCTAGTTGTTACATGCTCTTTGGTAGCTGTGGAGCTTTCAACTGGCCAACCACTTACAGTTTGGTTATGTGAAACTACCTATAGTATTTTGAGTTGTTTCTTACATGACATTAAAAGGAAGCATAGTAACAAACCACAATAGTAATAATAATAAACTAATTTATGGAACAAAATTTAGATTGTAACACATGCTACAAATATTGTTATCTTGGATGCATCGCTTTTGATCATGTAATGTCCAGCATATGTTCAACATTGCAGATTTTCAAAGTGGGCTCACTTTCTAAGCATGATTTTTATCAAACGTACTCCATATTTCCATCAGTTTTATGGATATTGGTATTAATATGCTATGCTCGGAACTTAGCGGCTAACTATTTCTGTAGGCAACTCTTATTGTGGAGAACACGCACCTTCATATACTTCCGACAATGAACCCAGATGGATTTACTCTTAAAAGGCGTGGTAATGCAAACAATGTTGATCTCAACAGAGACTTTCCTGACCAAGTGAGTACTCCTCTGATGCATTGATTTTCTTATGAAATATTCTACAGTCTTTGCAAATTTCCATTTTTGTGGAGCCATTAATTTATATTTTCAATGCTGGTAGTTTTTTCCCATCAACGATGAGATCAATTTCAGGCAACCTGAAACTAGAGCTATTATGAACTGGATAAAGCAAGAACACTTCACAGCCTCTGCTAGTTTACATGGGGTAATTATTCCTTACTTACCACTAGTTTGTGAAATAATTTTATTATTTATACGTTGTCCGCCCACTTATGTTTCTATGATCAAGGGCTCTAGGCTACTATCTCAAATGGTGAGCCACATCTCAGTTGAATTTCTGGTTTATTTCATGTTCTCTTTACGAGAATGCCCCGAAGTTATATTTTCTATGTTCAGCAAGGAAACTATTTTGTATTACTACTATATGCTAAGTGTATCAGCTCTCTCACAAAAAAGGCCTAGGAAATTTTATTTGCTCTGCAAATAACAGTTCGGATGTTGTTATGTGCAGTCCTTTTTTCTTCTGAACCTGCTATATAGTAAAGTATATTCTTATTTGCTTGGATATACACTTGTATTTAAAAACCGGATGCTTTGGATCAGGTCTGACTCTGTAATTCAACAATTATTTTGGTAACCTAGCTGTTTCTTTGGGACAGTACTATATGATCATAATAACGAATGGGAGTGTATTTTTTACATATGCTAGATATTTTTTATATATGTAGAAAAAATGATGTTTGCAAATAGGAAGATTTCCAGTACAATGTGTAGGATTCAAAGTGATGTTTGTAAATATGATCGTTCAAAAAAATGTTTGCAAATATGAGTATGTAGATGACAAGGACCATTTGTCTAACACTTTTACCATCCAACATTTTCAGGATTAATTATTAAAGGCCCAATACAAAAACTCACCGCCGTTTATGCATTTCCAGTTGATCCGTTTATATTGCATGAACACTACTCTGATAGTTATTTGATCATTAAAAATTAGCTCCTGATTGTCATCCCTCACCACCTGATTTGAATTTTGCAGGGTGCTCTTGTTGCAAATTATCCATGGGATGGATCCAGAGATAAAAGGTGCCTCACAGTTTCCTATTTATATTCAATTTCAAGGATCCCCTGCTAGTACTTTTTTCCGTTCCATTTCTTACACCTTACAAACAGTGGCGGAGCTAGAAGTGGAGGAAGAGGGGTGCTACTTAGCAACCTTCCTTGTTTTCATCCATGGTGCTACCCTCTCAAATTTGCTTGTTAAGCTAAAAATCTGACGCTGGACCGGTGCTACAGCACCGGTAGCACCGGCCGCAGATCCGCCCCTGCTTACAAAGATGTGGCAGTAATATTTTAACCAAGGATTGTCCAGACATGTGTTAATTATGATTCAAATGATGGGCAGTTACTTCTTTTGCTTGACTCCTCGAGTCCTTGTTAATGCTGGTACTTGATTTTGATGTTTTCAAATGGTTTATATAGAGTTTTGCATCTAGCTACATATGACTGATCAACGTAAACATTGTCTTGATGCCCTATTGATTTGTGGTTGTACTTTTCTTCTTTATAAGACCATCAAGAAAGATTAGCAGCGTGTTGCATAAATTGTCTTGCTTACAGAAAACAGTACTATGGATGTCCTGATGACAAGGCATTCCGATACATGGCATCAGTCTATAGTAAGTCACACTATAATATGTCTTTGAGCAAAGAATTCAGAGGAGGTATTACAAATGGAGCACTCTGGTAAAGAAACAAACACTAGCATTGCTTTGCTACTGCATATCAATCCAAGACTCAACATAGCAAATTATGGTTTGTGATGCAGGTATCCCATTTATGGCGGCATGCAAGACTGGAACTATATATATGGAGACTGCTTCGAGTTAACCCTTGAAATTAGTGATGTAAAATGGCCAAAAGCATCTGAGGTACTTTTGCATCTTGTTATTTATGTGCCTGCCTGCTGTTGTAAACCACTTGGTATACTTTTTTTCTTATAATCTTCCTTATGATCTTCTTCTACAGCTTCTTGTCATATGGAGACAAAATAAGATGAGCATGCTCAATCTTGTTGCAAGCATGGTGAAGGTATGTTTCCAGAGTGTTCGGCGTTCTGTGATTGTGCACTAGAAAGGATTAGCTACTATTTATTTGAAGTGAAATGGTGTCAGTTAGTATGTGGGTTGAGGCACAGGGGTCTTCAATCTCCATGTTTGCACCAGGGTCTGGGTTAAGGGATTGAAGCACTGTGTCACCATCTCATTCTCAGTAGTTTCTGAAATAGCACCTTTGGCTGTCATCAAAATTGTGCCCTGTACTAATTGGAGATACCTTGTGTTTCCCCTCTCTTTATGATTTATTCCTTTTTGCAGTTCTTCTGTTTTCAAACATAGTCGCGTGTATCAGTTTGTTCACCCGACTGACTCTAGCTTCAGACAGGAGTTCATGGAAGGATATTTGCTGCAGATACTGGTCGTCCTATACCTGGCTCACTGACGGTGAAGGGAATCGATTCAAAGGTTAGTATATTTGGCAACATTAACCTATAGCCAGTGAGGTTAAGTGATATTTGGGCCTTAACTGCAAACTGATTATGGGTGAACTGATAAATTGCTAGAAATATTCTGGTTTATCATGTGAGAGATCCTAATACTTGTGTTTTTCTTGTTCATAGATAAGTGCTAGCAGAACTTTTGGCGATTACCATCGGATGCTTGCACCTGGTGAGAGCTATGAAGGTAGGGTTTTAACGTTCCTTTCATCCAAAACATCAGCATTTACAGTTAGATCGCCTGCATGTATAAAATATGGATGGGAACTCTACCAGCAGCACGTCTCCATAATACTCACTTGGCATAGTTTTCTTATTTTCATTATTCGGATTTCACTCGGTAATCTTGGGTAGAAAAGAGTAATCGGTTGCTAATAACACCACATGGGCTTTGTTGCGTTGTTGTCAGTCGAGGCGTCGATGGAAGGCTTCAGACCAAAAAGAACACACATAATACTGGAGCGTGGAGCTATGAATCTTGATTTCATCTTGGACCCAGATAGAGCCGACGCTCGAACAAAGCCACTCCGCAACGACTGTGACTGCCGTTGCGCCGGCAGCAAGCCGTTCCTCATCCGGGAGGCGTACCTCTGGCTGTATCTCCTGGTCCTGTTCTTTCTTCTGGCCCTTTATCTGCTCTTCAGGAGAAGGACAGCGTCGAGGCTCGCTAGACAACTGGCGAAACGGCCTCTTGCCGTGTGAGATGGATCTGTCTGTGCTAGTGCAAGTTTATTGTAGCTTACTCCTTACGGCCTTATTGTTGTACACAAATCCGATTTATCGTGGCCAATGCGCCATGTCAGTTTTGCATACTCTTTAATTGGAAATATAGATATCTGTAGTGAATGTATGCGAGTTAACAGGATGATACAGAGATAAAAGATAAAGTGGATTAGTTTCCCGGGCACGAGTTTCTTGGTTTGGCCATCTCATGCTATAATAAAATGGAAGTTGTGTTCAGTCCAGTGCCAACGAATATTGTTTTACAGTGCTCTTTTTTTCGCTATGTTAATGCTCAATCCTGATTAGTCCTGGATTATGAGAGATCTAATCAGCAGTTTTGAAAAGAAACAATGTACGTGTAGAGGAGAAACCACCTTTTCCAGTAAACGATACAGATTAGAATATACAACATTGACAGAATCTTACTTTCAAAAAAAAAACATTGACAGAATCTTGGAGCGGTGCAGATAAAGAGATCATCTGAACCCGGGAGCCGAAGTGAATTCAGCATGTTTTGTTGTATGCACGCGACGACGTGTAGACTGAAGAGTTGCACTTCCAATTTTCGCTTCACGTATATGTTGGCCTAATAAGTCACCATTACTAAAATTATAACTAGAGTTTTTCGGTTCAACCGAAAAAAACAAAAAAAAACCCGAAAAACTCTTGAGAACTGTCGGGTCATTCATCGTCTGGCCCCGTTCGTGAGACTAGTCATAGTGACAGTAACATACCTAGTATCATACATGTCACGTTGGAAAAAATATGACATGTCACTGCAATTGATAATAAAAAAAATGATATTGTATTATAGATAGATACCGTAACATATGAATTTCAAGACAAGATGAGTGTACAACCTAATAAATACACTAGTATATTTATGTTACTACCCATTACGACAGTAATAACTAGCCTGATGAAAGCACATCTTTTCAAACTTTTGATTTCCACGATGTCCCCTCGTGTCTTTCTCCTCGTTGCTGACATGGCCCCGTGTGTCGTCACCTTCCTGGAGATGACTGGCCACTACCACCGGCAGGGGTTTGAATCTCGATTTCGAAAAAAATTACCTAATGATCACGACTAAAAGGGTTTAGTACTAATATAACTTTTACTAATATGCTAATCCTACTAAATGTTACTCGATGGGGTAATTCGCTCTAAAAAAAGTTACTAATCTACACTCTAGGACAACTTTTGATATATCGTATTTTTTGGATGCAGATGGGATCGCCTCCTGAGTTGCCTCGTGTGCATTTTGCAAGCACATCATAAATGGGGGATCTATAAAATGGGGGTGGGAGGGGGGCAGAAAGCCCCGACCTATGCATCAAACTGATGCATAGTGAAAAAAGTTTAAACTCATACAACTGAAGGATCACTTCAAGTGTTTACATGAAAAAGGCAGAGGAAAACAAAAACAAAGAATATATAGCTATGATGAATTCTTTTAGCATGCCGCCAACCACTATGGTTGAATAGAGCCCGTACGAGCGTCATCAACCGATTGCAATCAAAATTCATAAGACTATGTTACTCTAATGATAGGAGAAAGGATCACACATATGGATCCAATAAGTAGTTCAATGGACAAACCGTAATAAATGAGCAACTCCAGTCTTGTTCAACACAATATCATTTCAACAGTTTCAAATTATCTAAAGAAAATCACAGCGTACACGAATGCGATCCTTTGTAATCCCAAATCACCAATTAGAAAACATATTAGTATTACTGTTGGGAGGAGAAATATTAAACGTAAAATCGATTAATCTATATGCATAAACGAGCAAGATATACACACAGGCTCATTAAACTTCTACGAATCATAGAATGTGCACACAAGCACTTATGGGATAAAATGCATGTTTCTTATGCATTAAGACGTTATTGGGGAAAATTTAGCCCCCTAAGTTATAAACTCGTAACTTTTATCCATTTGAAATTTTCAAGCGGCGAAATTAACAACCGCCTACACATATTTGTATTATTCTGTTGGGAATGAATGCACACCCAAGCTAGGCAACTTGAGAAAAACACGTATGTTCTCATAGTACTGAATCCTTGACAACAAGTTTTTTTTTCTTCCCGAACATGGATCTTAGTTTTGCAACCATTGTTGAAGCAGTAAAGATTTATCTTTTTCGTGCAATCCACATTTAGGGATAAATTTTGCACTAAATTCACCAAGGATATTTGTGTTAAGGAGTATTAGTATTGATCTAGGAGTCCGTATTAGACTAGATTTACTTTCGTGTCCCCCAAGTCAGATGTACTATATATTGTGGCCTTTGACCCCCTGGTAATACAAGTTGCATATTCCTAACATGGTATCAGAGCTTAGGTTTAGCCTTTTCTTTTCCGGGCGCGCAACTTGTCCTGCCCCCGATCCACCTCTACCCTCTTCCGCTGCCGATACAATCTAGATCGTATTCTTTTCTTTCCGATCTGTTGCTAGTGCGCTGCTGCAGCTGTTTTCCGGCGGCCTGCTGCCTCTCCCGTTCTAATGTATCCCTTCCGTACGTGTCCAGCGCGGCTCTCCTGGCTGCTGCTGATGTTGTACACTTCGATTGCTCCTGGTCGCTGCTTCTGGTTCTGTGCTCGTGTGGTTCTTCTCGCACGTGTGGTTTCTGCTATCATTGATTGGATCGGATCTGCTAGCATCCATTGGATCTGATCGGTGGTTGACTAGCTCCTTCTAATAAACTCTTTTTTGTCAGCGGTTTTAGATCTTGCCGCCATCGTAATCTTTTTTTTTCTCCGACGTCGCCGCCGCTGCGCCCCGGTCGCCGCCGCCCTCCGGCCGCCACCGCCGCGCCCCGGCCGCCCCGCCGTCGTCCGGCCGCCCCGGCCGCCACCGCCGTGCCCCGGCCGCCTCCGCCGTCGCCAGCTTCTCCGACGTCGCCGCCGCTGCGCCCCGGTCGCCGCCGCCCTCCGGCCGCCACTATCCCCTCGTCCTCGGCGTCTTCTTCGACCGCGGCGCCCCCTTCGACTTCGGCGCCACCTTCGATCTCGGCGCCACCTTCGACCTCGGCGCCACCTTCTACCTCGGCGCCGTCCTCTCCTAGTACTCCTCCGTCTAGTTCCCCTAGTTCTCCTCGTTCTCCGGTTTCGGATTCTTCCTCTCCTGTTTCTTCTTCCTCTTCTCCTTCTCCTAGCGCAATGCTTTTCTTCTCTTGATGTGCCATCTTTTGACAACCCATCTTCTCTCTTGATGCGGTCTGTTTTTCTTTGAAGCGTCATCTGTCGCATTGTCATTGATCTACGCACATTCATTTATCGCGAGTTTCTTTCGCCATCGTTTGGTTGTGCTATGATCGTTTGTGACATGCTCTTCTCTTGATCGATTTTTGGTCTCTGTCGGTCTTCTTCTTCGATCGACGCTATCCACTTTGGCTTGACTTTCACAGGTTATTGAAGACTCTTCATGCGATGACGATACTCTCAAGACGTGGATTTTGGATTATCTTTTGTTTTCTAGTTTACACTTCTTCAAATGCAATGCTATTGCATTTGAGGAGGGGTGTTAAGGAGTATTAGTATTGGTCTAGGAGTCCGTATTAGACTAGATTTACTTTCGTGTCCCCCAAGTCAGATGTACTATATATTGTGACATTTGACCCCCTGGTAATACAAGTTGCATATTCCTAACAATGTGCTACAACTTTATTTACACCATAACTTGTTTCTCTTAAAATGCTTTTTATATGAAAATGTTATAATTAAAATAGGGTGCGAACTAATTATGAATTGCAAATGGAATGAGAATTAGGTTAGTTCTCAATGAGGCGACGTTATAAAATTTCAGTGCAACCCCATATTGTAACTCATGTCCCGACATGGTAAAAAAAACTCATGTCCCGAGCAGTTTACAAATTAACATGTGAGTATGCATTGGCCATGATCCGAAGAATTAGTTAGCAGGATCCCCATCCGTGATCACAGGTGTGCTGTTCCAGCATGCGCTGAGCTTTCAAGATTTGCACGCTACGCGGCTACGGGCTAGGGGACGACATTATTTCTCGGGCTTCCTCTCCTCCGCTACCTGGCAATCGAGAGTATCTTGCATCTTTCTCGGCGCAGGACTGCTCCAAATGATGGGGCAGTGGAATCAATGATCCGAGATATCATCTCCCCAAATCCAGGAGCAAAAGCCAATTAGTTTGGTCTTCAAGATTTCTGTTATTCTAGCGCGTCACGGCCGGGACCATTCGATTGTTCATGAAGAACCTTACGGATGCACTTCAGCAGGAGCTTAATGTTCCGAGTCCGGAGATCTTTGATGCCGATCGAGCTAATCCGTCCCTCTAGTTCAGATCCACAAGCAACAGTCGAGGCATCCGATCTCCACCATTCACAATTTTTGTCTCGATTACAAAAGAAGGAAAGGGCACATCCTGTTCAGTTTGAGCACCTTTTTCGGCATCGGCAGCTTGATACAGTAATCGGCAACCAAATTTGGTTTATATTCAATCGGTCTACAGCATATAGTAGGCCAGAGTGTGTTGGCCTGTTGGGTACGTATCAATGGCGAACATGTACAGCATGCAGACGGCGGAGAGGAGAACTGAAAGACGGACGGTTCACCGCGGTCGTCGCGCGCTCTATTGCCAAGAACAAGGCTCACGTCACGTGTGGTCAAATCCTCTCTGTATATATATACACTCGCCGCCACCGCCATCGCGCGTGTCGCTCCGGGTGCCGTACGTCGTCGCCCCGGGAGAGGTCTCACCATTCCCTGAGACCACTTCCGGCGCGCGGCGAGGCAGGCGCCGGCGAGAACCGCAATGGCTTCGGCCCCCCAGCTGCTGCACATTCTCCTGTACGTCCTTGCCACTGTCGCCACGGCAGCGGCAACGGCGGTGCAGACCAATAACGTCACCTCCGACGATGAGTACTGGGCGAAGCGCGCCGAGGAGGCCCGCGCGTACAGCCGCGCCGCGTACGTGAGCGACCCCGTCGCCGAGCTCAACCGCTTCAACAGGGACGTGCACCGAGCGACGACGACGCGGCGGTCGCTGGCGAGGTACCGAGGCCCGTGCGTGGCAACGAACCCCATCGACCGGTGCTGGCGCTGCCGCTCCGACTGGGCCAGCGACCGCCAGCGCCTCGCCGCGTGCGCCCGCGGCTTCGGGCACAACGCCGTCGGCGGCGCCGGCGGCAGGACGTACGTGGTCACCGACCCGAGCGACGACGAGCTCATCGTCCCCAGGAAGGGCACGCTCCGGTACGGCGTCATCCAGGACC
Organism: Poa annua; assembly: GCA_026929855.1. Taxonomy (NCBI): domain Eukaryota; kingdom Viridiplantae; phylum Streptophyta; class Magnoliopsida; order Poales; family Poaceae; genus Poa; species Poa annua. The sequence goes on from CM049430.1 coordinate 3,790,358, forward strand.
GTCCCCTCTGGATCGTGTTTGCGCGCTCCATGGTGATCAGCCTCTCCCAGGAGCTCATCGTGAGCAGCAACAAGACCATCGACGGGCGCGGCGCGCAGGTGCACATCACGGGCGCGCAGGTGACGCTGCAGGGCGTGAAGCACGTGATCATCCACGGCGTGCACATCCACCACTCCGCCCCGCACTCGGGCGGCATGATCCGGGACTCCAAGCACCACTACGGCCGGCGCACCCGCAGCGACGGCGACGGGATATCCATCCTCACCGCCAGCAACATCTGGATCGACCACGTCTCCATGTGGAACTGCGCCGACGGCCTCATCGACGTCGTCACCGGCTCCACCGCCATCACCGTCTCGAACAGCCACTTCGCCAAGCACGACCACGTCATGCTCTTCGGCGCCAGCAACTCGGAGGCGCAGGACGCCGTGATGCAGATCACGGTGGCGTTCAACCACTTCGGCAAGGGGCTGGTGCAGCGGATGCCGCGATGCAGGTTCGGCTTCTTCCACGTGGTGAACAACGACTACACGCACTGGCAGATGTACGCCATCGGCGGCAACCGGAACCCGACCATCATCAGCCAGGGGAACCGCTTCATCGCCCCCGACGACGGCAACGCCAAGGAGGTGACGAAGCGGGAGTACGCGCCCTACAGCGAGTACAAGGACTGGGTGTGGAAGTCGCAGGGGGACGTGATGATGAACGGGGCCTTCTTCAACCAGTCCGGCGGCCAGAACGAGCGCAGCTACGGCCAGATGGACTTCATTCCGGCAAGGAACGGCAAGTATGTCGGCAAGCTCACGCAGTTCGCCGGAACGCTCCGATGCCGCGTCGGCAAGCCCTGCTAGTTAAATTTACCACAACTTGCCTGTCGTCTGGGTTGGTGCAAGTTCTGATGAGATTGCTGTACGTACGTGTAATGTTTTGGCTGCAGGCCTCAATCAAATGAAAAAAAAAAAGAACACAAAAATTAATGGCTCCGTCCATAGCTCAACTTGAAAAATGGCAGGAAATAGCATGACAATGTCATCAAATTATAAGAAAATGCATGACAATGTCATCAAATTATCAAAAGAGGATGACAGATAACTGACTGTTATATGGTTGGAACAATACAAAACAGAGTATGAAACAAACCTGACAATTTTTTTAATCTCAAAGAAGTACTACATCTGCATGATGAGTTATGGAAGTAGATATGGTCAATACCAGGTGCATTTTGGCTATCTGGAATCTCTTCTTCAGCTACTCCAGGTCCATTGAGGTCTCAAATTTCATCTCCAATACAAGCATGTCACTGCTGGTGTTTTTTTTTCCTGCAGCGACGACAAAACATGTGGGTGCTTGCTAGTTGCGGCGATGGCGGTTTGCAGCAGCATAATCGCTTGTTTTCTCGTAATTTTATTTTATTTATATTCGTGTCAACTCTGTATCCATACTATTACCAACACAACTAATCTATGCTTGTGGTTGTGGGCATACAACGTCAAAAAAAAATGACATGTTTGTTGTACATCATTATTCTCTCCACCGCCTAAAAGCAAGCGGCCAGTGTTTCTGCATATTATTAGCTGAGCCAGTTCAAATGGTGCCAATGACGTTTAATTCATAATATTTCTCAGCTTGCTCTTCCTGAAAGTCAGTGACCACTGACCAGTGTCTAGGTGAATTAATATCACATACTGTCCTAGTTCAAATGGTGCAAATGTCGTATAAAATTCAGAAAGTTTCTCTCAGCTACCACATGAAACCACCTTGATTAGTTCAAATGGTGCAAATGTCGTATAAAATTTAGAAAGTTTCTCTCAGCTACCCCATGAAACCACCTTGATTAGTTCAATACAATATGTCGCCAAAAAAGAGCAACATTTTGTTCTTTCTGTTGAAACAAAATAATTTCTCTGTCCAACAATACAAGAAACCCTCATCATCCTAGATGACTAACGTAACTCATTGCCGGATCACCGGTGTCATTCTGCCCTCATCATCCAAGACCAAGGTGTGGTCGAATCTGATGTCGTCGCCGCAGAGCGAAATTGTTGAGTTGGCGCTCGTGTCGGTTCCCAGGACACTGCCTTTGTCGCTGCTGCCACAGAGAGCACCGGCTTGTTGCTCGCCGCTGAACCCATCGTCGCCGGCAAGGTACTGGTTGCTGGGGTCCTGCTGATATTGCCACGGCTGGTAGTCGGCGTAGTAGTTGCTGTAGTCGCCGCCACAGTCCGGGACGTAGCCGGAACCTGGATCATAATAGGCGCCGGATGTGTCCACCATTCCGCCGCCATAGAAAGCATGTGCTTGCGCGGCATCGTAGCTGTAGCTCTCGCCCGAGTAGGCCTCCGGGAGGACATACTGGAGAGCAACACCGTGGTAGCCGGCGTTCTCGACCATGCCGCCGCCATAGGGAGCAGCACCTTGCGCGCCACTGAATCCCTGGCCGTTGCTCGGGCCCGCCTGCTCTGGGTCTGGGACTTGTTGTTGTTTGGCGGCGGCGGCGGCGGCGAGCGCGACCGGCCGCCTTTTGGCTTTCTTTTTCTTGGGTGCCTTGATGCGGGTGAGCACGCCAGGGAGCGGCGGCGAGAGGATCTCGTACTCGTGCATGACGTAGCCGGAGCTGCGGGAGCTGCGCACACCGTCCTCGACTCGGTAGAAGGAGAGGTCGTAGCGCCTGTACGTGACGTCGACCTCGCCGCCGCCGGGGCGTTGAAGGGTGACGGTGCCCTCGCATCCCTTCTGCCCCTGCCACGTGCCGCCCGGGAAGCTGCGGCGCTTGCGGCCGGCGTTCCTGGACGGGTCCGTGGCCGGGCTGAAGAAGAAGGCGTGGCCGAGGTTGCCCTCCAGGATCTCGCACGGCGGGGCGCTGGCGGGGTCGCCCTCCAGGACGGCGTCCGCGTAAGGGTTGTGGAGGTTGAGCGCGCGCGGGAGCAGGTAGTAGGCGACGATGTCGGCGTCCGTGGGGTCGAACTTGAACGCCGGCGGCAGGCTGCCGCCGAACCCGAACCTGTTGGCTTCCATGGATATGGATGGAAAGGAGAGGATCGATCCCCTGTGTTCTGCTCTGCTCCGCGCTCGGTTTCTTGCTCAGCTCAGATCGCTGGATGGAAAGCTGTGCTCTGCTGCTTCGCGTCTGTTATCTTGCTCGATCGGATCGCTGGATGAAAGGGCTGGGTTGCGTTGTGTTCCGGCGTGGGTTGGCATTGGCAATATGTACTGGCCGCGCGCGTTGTTCATCTTGCCGAGCTCGACTCGGACTCGCCGTTTCTCCTCCTGGTACCCAATCATCCAAGCCGCGTTACGTTGCTCCCAAGCCAGCTGCTCTTTCCTTTCCTTCTGGTGAATTCCCAAAGTGAAAACGGCATCGCGCGCTCCTAATCCTACTCGGACACCAACACATCTCTCTCCACCACAAATAGCACGAAAGCATGCGCGCACATCCCATCGCATCCACAGTCGTCATCTGCTCCCATCCAGCTCGGAGCCTCGGAGGAGGCCAGGACCCAGGAATCGAGCAAGCTCTCTCTTTCTCGCGCGCACCTGCCCTGTCCTGATGGCGTCGCGTGCCATGGAGATCGGCGACCTGCCGCTTTGTCCTCCGTACCAAGACGGCGACGACGATGACTACCTGCCGCTTTCTCCCGTGGAACAAGACCGCGACGGCGATGACTACCTGCCGCTTTCTCCCGTGGTACAAGACGGCGGCGACAGCGATGACTACCAGTTTCAACTTTCTCCTATGGAATTGGAGTCGGAAGAAGACCGCGACGGCGATGACTTCCTGCAGCTCTCTCCCGTGGAAGAAGACGGAGACGACCTGCCACCCGAGGAGGAAGACGAGGACCTCTTCAGCAATGCGCTGCTTGACGAGCTTAGGAGCCAAAGACTGGTGGACATCATCCAGCGCCAGCGCGTCGCCGTCACGGGTGCTCGTGCTCCTCCGGACGATCCCGAGCTGTTGGCGGCGGTGGCCGAGGCGCTGGAGACGGTGGAGCCGCCGTCCGACGATGAAGGCATCGGCGACTGCCCGATCTGCCTGCAGGAGGACGACGGCGCGGCGACCTGCTGGAAGGAGACGCCGTGCGGGCACCGGTTCCACGGCCGGTGCGTCCAGAGGTGGCTGCAGGCCAAGGGGAGCTGCCCCATGTGCCGGCGTCAGCTGCTCACCATGCCCGCCGCCGCTGATGCCACTGCTGATGCAGCATACCAAGAGCTATTACGCTCGGATATCTTCGAGGCGTACGGTGAGGAAGGTGTCAACTCTGTTTTTCATGGAGGACAAGTGGCTGCTTAGTCACGGGAATCAACGATTCGCCTCATTGCTCATTGTGATATATCCTCTGTTACTGTTAAGACATAGGGTAAAACGCGGTGCGGTCACCAAGTTGCCACGAGGCAGCGCATTGGTCACCAACTAAAAACATGTTAAATCGTGATCACTTAGTTGTGTGGTAGAGCCACATTAGTCATTCCGTCAAAACAAACGTTAAGTTGTTAACGTGGCAGTCTGACTTTTACAAATACATACATAAAGCTATGATTACTATTTTTTCAGTTTTAATATTATGCACACATTTTTATTTGAGAAAGTTATATGAGAAGTTGTGTGGACTAAATATACCAAATATAGATCAAATAGTATAAACGCAAAAGTTATCGAATATATAAAAATGATCATTAGTGGTTTGTTTAATTTTTTTATGTTTTAATATCAAGTAGATAAAATGCACATGTCGTACGCGTTTGTTATTGAACACAATCTATACCTAATAATAATAAAGTCAGTAAGGATTTTTCCCAAATTTTCGGCGACCTTTTTTTAGACGGTTTTGCCCTTGCCAGTTTGAGTTATTCACTCACCATGCCACTTCCTTCGAAGTTTAAAAACATTTCATTAAGAAAAATCGGTCCGAGCACAAATCTTCCTGGACCACAGGAACCGAGCACCCAGCGGCCAGCGCCACCCGGCGTAGCTCGATCCCAGCCCCATCGACAAGCACCGCCGTCTGAGCCCCAGGCGTCCCCATCGTCACTCCCCGCTGGCTGAGATCAATCTCATCTCATCCAAGGCGGCTGGAGTGGAGAGGTAGGATAGGTCGCTGAGCTTAGTTTCGATGTGTGCTCCATGGATCTGAGTAAGGTGTTAAGTGGGATCCCACCATTGTCCCACTTCTAGTTCATTTGTGAATATGTACTTCAAATTTTAATCCAAAATTTTATACTAGAGGTCACCAAATGAATTAGAAGTGGGATATTGGTGTGATCTCACTTACATCTCTAGATCTGAGGCTCCATCGGCTGGAGGAGATGTCCCCATGGTTGAAGCACCCGAGCTGCTACTGCAGAGTGCATACCTCTCTCTGCGTCTGCGCGTGGCGTTAGCACGTGGAGCAAGATCTGCTGAGGCGCACATAGGTCTGGTCTTTGTTCCGCCGGTTGATCTAAGGCTCCATCGGCTTGAGGACCGACATAAGGGCATCTCCAGTCATTGCGCCCCCACAAGGCCCAAAACGCCGGGTTTTTTTCTGCCGATGCGGCGCCAAACGACGCTAATCTGAAACTTGGGGGGGCGCGGTTCCCAGTCGTCCCCAGCCCAAGTTTCGGCCCATGCAATTCAAAAATGGCGTAAACATTAAATTTGGCGTAAAACAGAGACAAATTTCATATAATTTGGTGCAAACTTGGCGATTTCATTAATTCAGGCGCAAACAGAGGCGATTACATAGGCGATAAAACTAAAAAAACTTAAAATTACTACTAGTTGAGCATTCCCAGCCTCGCCGCGATCGCCTGGTTGTAGTCGCCGGCGCCGCCAACGTCGTCCGAGCCATCGTCGCCCTTCTTGCGGCGGTTGCGGTGGCTTGGGCCGGCGTCGCCGGCGTCGTACCACTTGCTCATCTGCAAGGTGCGTACGGACTGCTTCTCCTCGGCCTCCTTCTCCTCCTCGTCGCTCGGGTCGAGGATGAAGTAGGGGATCGGCTTCGGCTTCGGCTATGACGGGGGAGGGATGCGGTTGCGGCGGGGGAGGGAGGCGCGCTGCTCGCGCTCGGCACGGCGGCGCTCGACCTCGGCGAGCAGCTGCCGCTGCTGCTCGACCTCCTGCGCGGTGAAATCGCGCAGGCTCCAACTCTCGGCGAAGTCCTCCGCCGCCGGCTGGATGGTGTTGAAGGAGGCCTCCTTCAACCCCGGCCACTCCTCCTCCTGCTCCTCCTCCGGCTCCTGCTTCGGCTCACGCTTGGGCTTGACGATGCGGGAGAAGAGGCCGGACGGAGACGCCGAGCTCCTCTGACGCGGCTCACCGATGCGGAGGGCGCCGCTGCGCATGGGGGCGCGGCGCTCGGAGTTGAGGATCGGAGGGGGGTCGAAGAAGAGGGCGCCGGGCGTTTACCTGTGCCGAAGGAGGAGCTTTTCGTCCGCCCCGCCGAGGATGAGCTGCTGCCGCCCATGCGCCGGGGCGCCCATGCCGGCATGGTGAGCCGGGGCGCCTTGCCGGCGGGGATGTAGTCGAGCACCCACTATAAAGTGCGGTGCTCGCCACCCCACCACCGTCTACGGCCGTGCGCGTTGAAGCACCCACTATACCGGCATGAGCCTGGCCGGGAGACAGCTCGTGAGGCCCGGGAGCGCCAGGAAGCGGAGATCCACGGGCTTGATACTCTCCGTCTGGTGGCGCGAGGCCGCCGTGGAGACGAGGTGGCCGACGTCCTCCGCCGACCGCCCATGATCCCCATTCGTCACCAACTGCCACGGGGTGCCAGGCCGGTGAGGTTTCACCTCTGCTGCTATTGCATCGGGCTTGGATTTAGATTTGTGCTTGCTACGATTTCATACACATGAGAAAATGGACCCGGTGACACAGATTCACAGAAGCTGCATGGTGATGCTCTCGCTGACTGAGGCTAGGATGTAATTTCTTCAAAAAAAAAAAGCCAGATTTGTTCTCCCAAATGTAAATAATTGCTTACGTAAAAGTAGGATAGAAGATAGATGGCTCTCTCAGATTGTACGTACATTTGTTTACTGGGATAAAACAAATCGACTATAGTTGAGAAGGCATGCATCTCTTTGCAATATGTTTATCCATGTTCTTCCATTTACCTTCCGGTGCAAGGTTTGTACTATATACAAACCATTGTTTCTTAGATTCCACTCTTTATAAACTAAAACTAGGGCATGTCAATCACATTTAAAATCTTTAGTATCATGTTGTGAATCGGATGTGCAGATCCCCAAAGCAGAGCAACATTTAGTTAGGACAACTCAAAGTGTATCCTGATAGTCAAGTGTTTACCTACGTATAATAATCTCTCATGAAGAGTTCAGTTTATTCCAATTACATTTCTGTTTAAAAGCCTTTTTGAACAACTTAAAAACGCTAGCATATTGAAACCATGTCCCTACACTAACCCCACATCGACAACAGTCCATTATAATTTCTCAACCAAGACCTAGGTATCACCAATGTTAAAGGAGATGTTAATTTGTTTGAACACCATTATTCTCACCCGTGGCATCGCACGGGGAGAACCAATCCATTGTTTCTCACAACCTTTGAATGGATCCAACAAATCGCCAGTTAATTTTTTTGTCTCCCGTTGCAACACATGGGCATGTTTACTAGTACAACTTATTAGATAAAATCTAAATGCTCTACAATTTTCTATAAATTTTCTTATGACTTGATACGGTACAAACCGGTATTAAGATATTTTTTAGAGTATAGTCAATATATATGTCTCATAAATATTAAGAATATACATCAAAAAATGATAAGGCGTACAATTATTTTAATTTTTAGTTTACATAAATTTATATTTGATGCCGATTACAATAAAAGAAAATACGCATACAAATACATATACATATATATACACTATATATGAAAGTTCGTCGTTCCAATCTGGCCTCCACGCCGTTCTTTACTCAGCGGCTGTTCCATCGTGCGGTCAGGGGCTACTTGGTTCTGCCTACAAGTTGCTGTAGATCGCCCCTCTCCACCAATCAGGGACAGCCACGCCTACCGGTGACTACGGGGTGGTTTTCCGGTTATGCGGTCGCTTTCGGTTGGTCCCTTTTTTCCTTTTTCTTGTTTTCCGTTCTTTCTCCTTACCGCTTCAGCATCCTGTGGTTCCGCTTGCTCAGCGACCACGTTGCACCTCTTCTTCTTTCCGCCCGTACCGGAGACATCGACGGGTTTGTTTCTTCAGCGGTTGTAGGCACTTCGCCGTCGCCGTGCCGCCTTCGCCTTCTCTTTCCCAGTATCAGAGTCATCCGCATGCTTGTTCGTCGGATACCTCCACGTTGTTCTGCTGGTCCATGATCCTTTCCTTGATTGCTTTTGTCTTCTCCCGTCTTCAGGTCAGTTTGCTTTCTTTCTTTTCTTCTGATTTGGTTCAGATTGTTCATCGCCTTTGCATAGGTGCTCTAACGATTGCTTCTCTGCTTTATAGTATGGATGCTGGAGGTTCTGGTTTCGATCGACTTGATCTTCATGACGAATCTATGAATGTCCCGCCTCCACGGATGGCTCGCCGTCAGCCTGTTCATGCTTCAGGTTCTTCTGCTCTGCCTGTCATTCTTCCTCGCTTGACCACGCCTTCTTTTGCGGATGTGCCTCAGCGGCCGCGCCGCCGTCCTCGCGTTGTTCACGGAGCTCTCCCTCAGCCGCCTTGCCGTCGGCGGCTTTTTAGTGATGTGCTTCATCCTCTGCCATTGTCTTCGTCTGCCGCTGATGTGCTTATAGATGTTGATGTGTCTCATCCTGCTAGCGTGCTTTTTGCTGACGATTGCTCAACTCTTTGTGTTCGCCATGTCAACGTGTCTGATTGTACTCCTACATGCCGATCTCTGTCTGAGTCTACTCGCCGTGCACAGTTGCCCGGTCGTGGTAGTTCTGCTGCATTGCTGTCTCGTGGGCGTCGTGGTGGACTGCGAGGTCCCTGTCGGGGCCGTTGTCCATCTACTTCTAGGATGTCTGCAATGGAGGAGGGGTCTACGCCCCCTGCTGATTTTCATGATGTGCAGTCGATGTCAGGTTTGTACATTTTTCCCCGTCGCTTTCTGTCTTAATTTCGTTTCCTGCCATTAATTTGTCTGATCTGTTTTCATCTTGTAGAACAAGCTGTGCTGCCGCTGCTTCAGGCTGGGTGTGATGTACCTCCCACGCATGGGCGGGCACAAGTGTATTCATGGGTATTCAACTGAATACCCATTATTTTTTGCTAAGAAAAAATAGGTACTATTTGTCTATCCTAGCCTAGCGAATAGATTTGTCCCCTTGGCCTGTAGCCCAACATCAGCATCGTAGCTTCCGTAAACGATAGTAGTACTAACTCGGTCGGTCCAGCGATACATCGCAACGAGGGCACTGGCAGCGGTTGTTCGATATGTTGCTGAGGAGATTAGGCGAATTGAGGGCGTCGGCAGGGGCGACCAAGCGGCGCGAACCATTGCGCTAGGAAGGATTCTGTATACGGCAACCGGCGTTCAGGCGCTGAGCTGCTACATCGACGGGAGTATCAGGCGATAAGGCAATTCATTCAAGGTAGGTTCTGAATCCTTGGATTTGAATACCCAATGCCAATATCCTGTGCCCGCCACTGCTCCAACGCATGAGCATGATCATGTTAGTATTTGTGTTGTTCACGTATTTGTTCAGTTTGGCTTACTCTGCTTCTGCCCAGTTTGATTCTGATTTTTTTTGTTCATCTGTTCTGTTGGGTGCTTTTCAGCATGTCCCTTTGTCAGCTGAGCAACTTTTACGACGACAGGAGATCAGTTTAGGCAAGCGACCAGTTAGTGAGGCTCCAGGTGTTTGTACTATCTGTTTATTTCTATCGTTGTCCTTCTTTCTTAAAATAATTTGTATGGTTATCGAATTTAGACACTGTTGATCAAGGAATATATGATTTGCTGACGGTGTGTTTGCCCATATATGCTTGTGTCTACATGTTTGCGTCTAGATCTATTGCTTTTATCATGTAATCGTTACAATACGCCGGAGCAAAAAGGGGTGCGTTTTCTGAATCTTCCAGCAAAGGAAGTAAACTTGCTGTATTTGTGTTTTTGTTCTCTACGTCTAAAAAGAGTGGTCCACATGAATTCGTTTTTTTTCCTTTTGTGGTGTTTCATAGCTCAGATGGTCCATGTATTTGTGTCCACCACTGATTTTGTTTATACGTATTTCTACCGTCTATACTTTATGTTTACATGTTTTGTGCATATGACTTTTTACAGTACCTGATTATGGACAGTAAGCAACTGTTGCTCTGTTGATGCACATTCATTGCTAGGATACGGTCATTTTCCTATTATCTACTTTCAGATATATTGGACTGGCCTTTTTTTGCTTACTGTTGTTTTCTGTTGGATACTACCAACTTTGTATCTTAAAAATGTTCTTCCATGTTTCTTGCTATCTTCTATAACACACTTTTGATGTATGTTCCTACCTCTTTGGGCTCAGCTCACCAAGCTGGGGCGCTGACGCTACTGTCCCTAATGATCCTTCTTACTCACACTTTAAGAAGACCGTCACCAGCTCTCTTGAAGTCGCTTGCATCCGCTGTTAAATCAACCTAATACGATGCAATGAAATTGTCTGAGTGTCTATTTGATATTTTTGGCCTTCTAACATGCATTATCTAGCTAGATATTTGGCACGAAAAGAAATACAATTCTTGATTAAGACGTACTTATAGATTTTGAGCTCTACATAATACAAACCCTTCTCTAAGTTATTTTGATGTATTATTGCTATTTTGCATGCTAATATTTCATTGTGGGCATCCTATAGTCTGATAGTTGATATGTGTCGAAGATCACCGTATTATTGCACCAAATAGCTAAGAATCCACCTAAAGGTATGCTAACACATTATGTTCTATTCCATGTTGTGTTAAGTAGATTGGCATGTACTCCCTCCGTTTCACAATATAAGATGTTGTAAGTGTTGTGCATATTGTCTAAATTCACATAAAATAAGGTACACATACCTAGAAGCAGTACATAAAATAAGGTACACATACACTAAGATGTTGTGCATAATATGTGTACATGTGAATGTGAAAAAAAAGCTAAAATATCTTATATCGTGGAACGGAGTGAATAGCTAGCAATGTACATTTTGCATGCCTTTACCTAGAAGCAGTAACGCTTTTATGATGCCACTTGCTCTAATCTTGTGGCCCTTAAAGGTATTGTGATGGGAACAAGTACAATATTGGACGATGTGTACAGAATTAGTTAAACTTTCCTGGGTTCCGAACAGGTCCGAAGTTAAAAGTGTCGGCGAGATGAAGCCTCTGAAGTTAGCTAACAAAGCTGTATGTCGTGAGAGAAATTGCAGTGTTTGTCTTTATTTTGATAAAGAAAGGTACTACATTTAGGATTGTAGTAGTTGGTTTGGTTGTGGCAAAATGCCAGGATGATATGTTGGATCTGTCTGAAACCATCTTGGAGGCATCTCCCGAAGTCTCTCACACGTTCTTCAGTCCTTGACGCACGCCACAGCCATCGCTAGGGCGTCACCAGCTTCTAGTGCAAGGTCAATCTGCCGTCGTAGGAGCCGAAGCTACCTCACCTAAACTAACACGTCTACGTGTCGGTCTAACTATCTATCTGTCTGCCCACCGACGACGCAGATGGTACAATAATCAAGCGTATTTTTCGTCCCAAATCATTTCTCTTTCTCCAGCCATGGCAATATGTTTGCGGAAGACAGCTAGAACAAAGTAAAACTTCAACAAAGAAGCAAAAATAATGAGAGAGAGAGAGAGATGAAGGTTAAATTATATCTCAACATGCATCTTTCACTTTTTACACAAAGAGAGGCGAAGTAAAAAAAATCAATTTCCCAACCAATATAATTGGAGCTTGCCCTAGGGTTTCCTTCAACGATGCGGGTGGTATTTTCTAGTAAAATGTTGTTTATCAACCGGCTGTAGCTACAGCCGGTTCGGTCTCGCGCATCCAGCCATCGTCTTTTCACGCGCGGAGGAGAAGTCCGCGTAAGTCTGCGTGTTCACACGTATATTTCTCTTTCCACGTGACGTGTGTGGTCTCTGTTCATTTCCTTTTGACTTTCATTGGTGTTCACCGCTTTGCATGCCATCATTGCTAGTACTACTATTTTGTTACGGTACTACTTCCTCCCGTGAGTAGTACTAGTTTGCTGCTAGATGCATATCCTCCCGTGAGCTTCCATGGCAGAAAATAGCTCATGAAGAAATATGCAGCTTGTTCAAAAAAAAAATGCAGATCCTCTGTGATGATGCTCTTGAAACTGGATTTAGTGATGGGGAGGCTTTGAGTAGTTGGATTTTCAACCGGTGAGATTAGTGATTTTACTATGTTGCATATAGTGTTGCGCTTTGCTACATGTCTGCATCATTTTTATTGTATAACTATGGGTAAAGTGGTACAATAAGTTATGTGTATGCTACATCCTACAAAGATTATTTGAATGTTACATATGTGTTCCTTTAATGTTGGATGACTTGGATATAAATGTTGGATGAATTGGTTATTTTTTTGCAAATAACTTTCCAACATTTTTTGTGTTCAGTGAGATGTTGCATAGCTTGTTGACTTTTTCTACATTGATGTGTTTAAAATGTTACAGTATTTTTTGCTACATCTCGTAAGTTTTTACATATTCAAACAAATGCTATTTGTCACTTTCAATGTTACATGTAGTGTGCATTTTTGCTACATGAGTGTAGCTTTTTTGTTTTGTGAGTATGGGCAAAGTGCTATACTTATTTGTTTTGGTGATGTATTGCTACAACTAACTGAGAATTTGATACATAGTTTTTTGGGGTTTGCTACATGACATTGTTGAAAGTGCTACACATTTTTTGCTACATGATCGTAACTTTTATAGATCTGAGATATTTTGCTGCACACAGTGCTGCATGCGACAAAAGCAATGTTGTGTTTGACTTCTTTTTGTTACATTCATCAAACACAACATTTTTTAAAATTTCATTGCTAGTACACATATTAGAAAATGTTACACATAAATCATTTTTGCTACACATATTGGACGCCCGCGAACGATCTATTTAAGTGAATCCGTTCCAAATGTTATACAATAATGCCGCATTTTCTAAAATTTCTACACGCACATGTTATTAGTTTGGTTACATCGTATCATCACCACGTATGAAGCATCTCAGGCAACGCATGCAACCAGCAGTGGGCTCCACTCATTAAAAAATATATATGCATCCCGACTCGGAGTAGCGTATGGAAAAGTCAAAGTGTGGCACAACAAACGCATGGCCGTTTCTTTTTGTATGCGGGCCGTCCTTTTCGTTTCATGCGGGCCGATCGCGATGGCTGTCAGACCGGCTGTAGCTACAGCCGGCTGACGCCTAGCGCGCGCCTATTTTCTAACTCAACATGGCTTGATATGTTCGACCTAAGGGAACTATATGAAGCCATCTCACAGTATTTCCGTGACCTAATCAAGCCATCCTTCAAGGGCAAGTTCCAATTATATTGAGTCATCTCATAGTATAATTGGAGCTTGCCCTTGAAGGTTCTTAAAATTCACCATCTTCACGATTGATGTTTATTCAAACTTGCCCCTTCCCATTGCAGTGGAATCCACTCATGCGATATTACAAAAAAAAACTTTTCTTTCAGATAATGTCTTTGAGGAAAGGTCATTGAAATTCATCATACAATTTTTTAAAGTCCACCTTTAAAATCACGTCCTTCAAAAATCCGCGTAACTCATGAACGGCTCCATACATCACCATACTCCTGCTAGACGCGTCAACCCCGAGCAGGATGGTTATACCTTTGTCCGCAACCAAAGTAGGCCGCCCCGTCAAAATTTTGGTTATAATTAGAAGTTTGACGTTAAGAAGGTAGAATGACCGGCATATCTGATCACATTGGCATCCTTGATCTTGTATAAGGGTGTTGACTCCCTAGTTTAATCCTCCCTTGTTGTTCTTACCTTTGACTAACCATTAATTGTGCACCTCCTCCATGAAGCTGATATTGGTCCTCAACCGCCTATAACTTTGGCACCTCCTCCATTTGATATTGGTCCTATTACACTCTCAACAATCGGACTTAACTAGATTCAGGAAAACATTCGATTTAGACCCAAATTCCAGTGCCAATACAAGAATTTGATCTCGGCTGCAAGCACACTGTCATTTTACAGCTTTCAGCGTCAAATAAAAGTCAGTTTGTTTTTCCCCTCCTGGTCTTGGGCGTTCGTAACTTACCCCCAATCTGTGGGCGGAGATCACCGGAAAACCGTCGTCCGAGTGACGTGCGGTCTTTGCGACCGTTTCTTCCCTAGACTAAAATTGTTGTCTCTTAATTAACCACGCCATGGCCATGCATGGCTGCATGATCGAGCAGGAAAGAGCCAGCAGCCCAGAGCACGCATGCCCTGACGCGACGGCGACGACGACGCCCATGGGTTTGGGTTAGATGGATAGGATATAGCCAGAGCTAACTCGTCACCAAGGCTAGCCACACACTTCTTTTGCAATCCTGGCCGTGTGTGTAACGTACATGCGTGCCAATTTTGCTCCCGGCCGGTTTCTGTTTGAATTGGCCCCTTAATTAAGCTGCATACATGCATGGCGTACACGATGTTGGCGATGATGCACAATCGTCGGCTGGAGCCTGGAGACACTCGGACAAATGTCATGTCACTGCTTTTGCTAGGTAGTGTGCAATCTATTTTTGATGGATACATAATACTTGCTCCATTCTTGTGTATATATGTATATATATATATATATATATATATATATGTATAGTTTCTTTATGAAAAGTTTAAAATATAGGGTGTATAGCGCATTTATGGTCAATTTTTCCCATCAAAATGAGTATATTTTTACGCAGTGTTTTCATTTTGTTACTGTATACGGACTCCTCTATTCGATCTTTTAAGAAGCAAACGAGTGCACCATATGCCAAATAGCCATATCTCAATATTCCCGAAGAAAACTATACGTCTTATATTCAGCAATCTTATATTCAGCAATGGAGATTATATTCAGCAATGGAGAGAGTAGTATATAGTCCGACCGAGTAGTGCGGGCGTATAATAGTGTGCTCTTTCGCAATGGCATGGTCTAATAAACTGAAAGTTATGAAATAATCACTCATTTCCTTAATGAAAAATAGGCAATTTTAATCGACCACGTGGGATAGTGGTATGACTATTAATTGTCATGGAGTTGTAAAAGAGTTATATTTTACACGTAACTTGCTCTGCCTCCGGATTTTATAAAACATCGACCCAACCATCCCTCTCTTTTCCTCACTACTACTTTCACTGTTCCGATGTATCCCCCTTCCACCCATAGTGCAAGCTTGATATCTCCTTCTAACTATGGCGTATATAGGTACCAAAACCATCCATTAACCTCTTCGGGATATATACGACCGAGCAACTCCCTCGACCCCCTTGGGTTTCTCTTGCATCCCCCATCATACCATTCTTGCTTCATGTACTCAACACCTTAAGGTTCTATCATCTGACAAAGCTCGCTCACCATGCTTAGGATATATGCCTCATCGTGCTATGCTCCTTTGCAACATCTACCAACACGATTGTGGCCGACGAGATCAAAATCCCTCGGTCACCCCAAATAAAATTCCCGACATCGACTAACCTACCAGATCCAGAGAGATATATCCTAAGCATGGCGGGCGAGCTTCGTCAAATGATAGAACCTAAAACAAATGGCGAGAAGTGGCCTTCGAATTTCCTCTTCGACAACAGGTATCCCTTTGATCTTTACTTAATTATGTACCCAAAAAAAGTTCTTCCAAATCGTTATGCTACTATTAAGAATCACCGGTAACCGCACATCCAAAAAATATAAAAATTGACTAACCTATGCAGATCTAGATCTGAATCGATGGCGAGAAGTGACATTCGACATTCCCCTTCGATAACAGGTATTTATTTGATCTTTACTTAATTGTATACCAAACCAAAGTTCTGCCAAATCGTTATGCTACTATTAAGAATCACCGTTAATCCTCAACAAAAAATTATCGAAATTGACTTACATGCGCAAATCTAGATCTGAACCGATTGTGAGAAGTGACATTCGACTTTCCCATTCAATAACTGGTATCTCTTTGTCTTTACTTATTTTTATACCTAAAACAAATTTCTTCCAAATCGTTATGCTACTATTAAGAATCACCGGTAACCATCCACCAAAAAATTATCGACATTGACCGACCTACGTAGATCTAGATCAGAACCAACGGCGAGAAGTATCATTCGACTTTCCCCTTGGATAACGGGTATCTCTTTAATGTTAAATAATTTAGTAGCATATCAATAATAATTGATAATTATTGTCCTACTATAAGAGCCAGCTACGATCGTCGGCATAAAATTCTTAGAGTCGGACTCACCTACGCCGATATGGAGGGAGATTTTATTCACTACCATTTGAACATGCATTCTAAATAATTCTCCTACAACAAGAACCGTGGAAAAGAGCAAAGGAAATAACACAAACTAATCTTATAGCTAGCATCCCTAAAGTCAAGTACTCCAATGTTTTAGACGAAGAAGGCTACACAACATGCGCACATGAAACCACCTCCATCCATTCCAAACCGCACCAACGGAAAATCAAAAACCAAAACCAGTTGCCTCTTCTAGTGTCACATCTGATAACCCATACAAAACGAAGGCCGTGCATGCAACACGCTCGCCCATCGCCCTCGGCCTCTCACCCAGCACAGTACGTGTGCGTTATATATATCCACACCACCGCGCGCATGGATCCCACCCACAGACACCAACCACCACCACCACCATCACCGGCGGCCGCGAAGAACACCGTACCTGAGGCGATCTAACATCGATCTTTCTCCTTCCTTGCTCCGCGAATAAGATCATCAGGTAGGTGATATATATATAATGCATGCGCATGTGTTGTTGTTGGCTAGGTAGCTCTGATCTTGTTTCGTTGCATGCAAAAAGGAAAGATTGGTTGCTGAGATATTCGTGCATGGTGTATTGTGTTGTTAGCGCGGCGCATGGATCAGCCGCAGGAGGAGGTGGCCAGGAAGCGCCCGCGGGAGGAGGCGGATGAGCAGGAGGGGGACTCGTCGTCGGCGGCGGTGAAGAGGGCGGGGTTTGAGGCGTGCCAGCCGCCGCCGGGGGTGTTCGAGTTCCCCTGGCAGAAGTGTCGCGGCGGGCTGGGCGTCCCCGCCGGCAGCGCCACGGCGGAGCTCCGGGACGTGTTCTTCCGGTCGCTGGTGGACGGGCGCTTGGCGGCGGTCGGCGTCCCGGGGGACCGCCTCCTACCGGTGGCGACCAAGAGGGTGCTGTTCGACGACGACGTGGACGCGTGGCTGGCCGGCGCCGGCGACGGCGAGGTGGACCCCGTGTGGCGGTCCGTGCTGGAGGGCCCCAGGCCCGCCGCGTGACGCCGACGTGGCGAGGGTCACCGTACGTGTCAGCAGCTGACGACGTACGTCTCGCTGACGCTGGGCCAGGAGAATAGTAGAGAGATCATACTACTACTAGCTAGGAAGGAAATGATGGATGCATCCGAAGAGGAGGTCATCCTTTTCGTTTCCTTTTTCATTTTGTTGGTTTGCTTCCCAACCTTTTTCTTTTCTTTCAAGACATTCCGTGTTTAATTAGTTTCTGCTTAATTAGATGGATGGTTGGGGTTCTTCTACGTACAGTCCCCGGAAATAGTGAAGACAGCTTTAAACATGCATGGTTCGTGGTGCTTAATTACCATGGAATTAGTGGTGGACTTGTGAGAATTCATGGCGGCCGGAGCCCCGGCCGGTACGAGGGAAACGCGAAAGGCGTTGGCGTGGAGTGCTCTGCCTCTCGAGCACAGCCGGCTGGGTTCCGTGACTGTCCTAGGTGGCCGACAACGCTGGAACGAAGAAGAATCCATGGCGCCGGGCCAGGGGCAACCGTCTCCTTCCTTGGTCTACCGGACCAACACGCCCGGCGCCTCGACTAGTTTTGTCCGGTGCTCCGGCGGCAGAGCGGCCGAATCCCGATCTCCTGTCGCGGGCCGGGGTACTTGCGTTGCGTGTAGAGCGAATCCTTCTGAACATTCCACTAGGTCGACAGCATCTAACTGAAGATTCTTAATATGGTATGAACATTCATGAGTGTGTATTCAGATTCTCATCAAGGCATCTAAAAAACAACCCGGCCCAGTGGATCCAGCAGCCCAGCCCAGCCCAGCCCAATGTCGTAAGATATTTGGACTGGGCGTGGGAATATCTCCACCTTCGGCTCCGTGCGACTGCCCTCCGCTCCGCCGCTCCCCCGATCCGTGCGCCACCGCCGCGCCAGGTACCTTCCTTCCTCCCCTCGCAGTACTTCTAGAACCCTCTCGACGCTTCCGTCCAGCCCTGCCCGCGTGCCTAGCTCTAGCAGCAGCGCGGGGTTTGGGTTTGATCGCCCCGCGGTTGCTTGCTTGCTTGCTCTAGATCTCCGACTTCCTTAGCCGCCTTTTTTCTGCAGATCTACGGGCTTCGGCGTCGCTCTAGGCACGCGCTCATGGGTACGGAATCCTCTAGTCTAGCGCATCTTCTCCTGTCGACGTGTGTGGTTGTGTCAACAGATCGTGCGCTTGGCTAGAGTCCCACCGGTTGTATTTTAGGTTTTCGTAGTAACCTTGTGCAATGTTTTGCTCCTGGTTCTGCTGTTTTGGTGATTGAAGAATGTTGGGAACGTTCTAGTTCTTGCATAGAAATTGATGTTCTAGCTTTCCTGGTTCCCTTGTGTTAGTGTACTTTTATTTAATGCAGTCAATCTAGTCTATCTCGGACGGGAACTGATGCTTAGTTTACTACTCAAGTAGTATCTTTTATAGATGAGAATGTTCTAGATTATTGAATTTTCATGCAACCTTCGTGTGTTTCTTACCAGAAAGATGGAAAATAACGGTGAATGCGATTGATGCATTCTTCTGATAAAACAAATCTCTGTTACAGGTACCTCACACATGTTCTAAGTAGGTCATTGCTGAGAAAGATGGCTCTGCACAGTCCTTGTTGTCGCCCTCTCTTCTTGTTGGCTGTGCTGTTGCTGACTGCTCCAGCCAGTGCATTCTACTTGCCTGGCAGCTACATGCACACATACTCCCAAGGTGAGGATATATGGGCCAAGGTCAATTCACTCACGTCCATTGAGACCGAGATGCCCTTCAGCTACTACAGCCTGCCATATTGTAGCCCCCCTGGTGGCATCAAGAAGAGTGCCGAGAACCTGGGTGAGCTTCTCATGGGTGACCAGATCGACAACTCACCCTACCGCTTCCGTGTCAATGTCAACGAGTCCCTCTTCCTCTGCACCACAAAGGGGCTCAATGAGAATGATGCAAAGCTTCTCAAGCAGCGCGCCCGTGATCTGTACCAGGTCAACATGATGCTGGACAACCTGCCTGTCATGCGTTTTGCTCAGCAGAATGGCGTTACAGTACAGTGGACTGGCTTTCCTGTTGGTTACACTCCAGCTGGCAGTGCTGACGATTACATCATCAACCATTTAAAGTTTAAGGTCTTGGTCCATGAGTACGAGGGAACAAATGTGGAAATCATTGGTACTGGGGAAGAAGGATCCGCTGTCATCTCAGAGATGGACAAGAAGGGCATGTCTGGGTATCAGATTGTTGGTTTTGAGGTTGTGCCTTGCAGTGTGAAGCGTGATGCCGAGGCTTTCTCTAAGCTTAACATGCATGACCCCATTGAAGCTGTGAGCTGCCCAGTGGAGCTTCGCAAATCCCAAGTCATCAGGCAACAGGAGAGGATCACGTTTACCTACGATGTTGAGTTTGTGAAGAGTGACATCAGGTGGCCATCTAGGTGGGATGCTTATCTGAAGATGGAGGCTGGCGCCAAGGTTCACTGGTTCTCTATAATGAACTCCCTCATGGTCATCTTGTTCTTAGCAGGAATTGTCTTCATTATATTCCTGAGAACCGTCAGGAGGGATCTCACCAGATACGAAGAGCTCGACAAGGAAGCGCAAGCACAGATGAATGAGGAGCTATCTGGGTGGAAGCTTGTTGTTGGAGATGTATTCAGAGAGCCAACTTGCCCCAAGCTGTTATGCATCATGATTGGCGATGGAGTTCAAATTCTGGGAATGGCAATCGTGACTATTGTTTTTTCCACGCTTGGGTTCATGTCTCCAGCTTCAAGAGGAATGCTTCTTACCGGGATGATTATTCTCTATCTTTTCCTTGGTATCGCAGCTGGATATGTCAGTGTTCGGCTGTGGAGGACTATTAAGGGCTCGTCCGAAGGATGGAGATCATTGTCCTGGTTAACTGCCTGCTTTTTCCCCGGTGTCATGTTTATGGTCCTTACTATCTTAAACTTTGTGCTGTGGGGAAGCAAGAGCACTGGAGCTTTACCTATTTCATTATTTTTCACCCTTCTGGCTCTGTGGTTCTGTATCTCTGTGCCGTTAACGCTTATTGGTGGCTTCCTTGGTACAAGAGCAGAACAAATTGAATTCCCTGTTCGCACCAACCAGATACCTAGAGAGATCCCTGCACGGAAGTATCCATCATGGCTTCTTGTCCTTGGAGCAGGCACGCTGCCATTTGGAACCCTGTTCATTGAGCTGTTCTTCATTCTCTCGAGCATCTGGCTTGGAAGGTTCTACTATGTGTTTGGCTTCTTGCTGATTGTCCTGCTGATGCTCGTCGTTGTTTGTGCCGAGGTATCTGTTGTCCTAACATACATGAATCTCTGTGTCGAGGACTGGAGGTGGTGGTGGAAGGCTTTCTTTGCTTCAGGCTCTGTTGCTCTCTACGTGTTCCTCTACTCCATCAACTACTTGGTCTTTGATCTCAGAAGCCTGAGTGGGCCTGTGTCTGCAATGCTTTACATCGGCTACTCATTCCTCATGGCATTTGCGATCATGCTTGCTACTGGAACCATTGGCTTCTTGACTTCAATCTCATTTGTGCACCATCTCTTTGCATCGGTGAAGATCGACTGATTGATGCTTGCTATATTCGATGGCCTTTTGTATTTGTGTTGCTAGTGTGTGCGGGGGATCTCCACCTGAGATGTACTGTTTACTGATGTGATTTTGATCAACGGCAGATATTTTAAGCAGTTGTGATGCAGTGATTCCTAGTAATTTGTAGTTTCGTTTCTCATCACCAATCTTTGAGTGTTTGTAACTGCTACAGCTAGACAAAGATACTGCAACCCAGATGTATAAGTGTTAAGGAACAATGTCTCTTTTCCGTTCCTGTGCTTGTTGGATGAAATTCTGATCTGCGAGTGGCAAGGAATTGATTGAAACCTATTTTGGACAAAATGTTAATTTGTGAAGAAGACATTATTGCTACATGTTCTTAAATCTTAACAAATTTTCTGTACCATTGAAGAAGTTAATCTGTTTCATATTCTTATACATAATGTCACTTTCTCGTTTACCAAAAGGCTGTTCTTCTGCACTATTTGTCGAATAAAAGAGGACTGGGATCATCCATTTGTGTACATATTTGTAATGACATTTTCTTATGCTAAATTCTTGAATGAGCACGTCTGCCTTTATTTGCCATACGGGCACCCTCCACCGATCGAGGAAGCCATTTGGTGGCATGGCAGTGAATCTGTGGCACGATGGAATTCAAAGGTACAAAGTTTGTGGAGGCAGTTGAACACGAGTTGCAAATGAAAATAAACACAGCTCTGCAGATGCTGTTCTTTTATTAGATAGAAACGCTGCTCAGGTAAATGATGATCATCCTCTAGAGTGGAGCTACAGCAGTAGAGCAGGTGGCCTGAACAAGAACGCAGGTAGATACAGTCATACTAACACAGTAAAATCACACTCCCCGCCACAACGACGGAGCTGTGAGCTCACGCTGTGGAGTGCTTCACGTTCTTGGCCCAGATGATGTGGCCGTAGGGCATGAGGTGGCAGACCGGCACACCGCCGGGCTTGGTGCCGAGGAGCTTGAAGGACACGTGCTCCGGGTTCCACATTGACGTGTCGGTGTGGCACACGGTGGCGATGCTCACCGCGCCGCCGCCGCGCACGCCCTCCATCTCCACCATGTACGCCCTGGACGGGCCGGTCGTGTGGCACCGGTACACCGTGTACGGGTATGTCTCGTCGTGACATGCCACGAAGACCGGGCCTCCCTCCACCGGCCGCACGGCGCGGACGGTGTACGTCTGCAGCGGCGCGCCGGCGCGGGGCAGCTTCGATGTCACCGGCCTGACGTCGCGGGTGCCCAGGACTCCCATGGCGCGCTCCACGAGGGCCTCCAGCGACGTCGCGCAGAACTTGGACTCCCCGGGGATGGTCCCCGGTGCATCGCAGGCGCGTAGCGTCGCCTCCATGCCGGCCGCCATGGCGGAGCTGGGCGGGACGCGGAATGCCGCGAGGGCGCCTGGCAGAGCGGGCGTCGTGAACGGGACGGAGTCTGCGACGGGGCGCGGCAGGAAGCCCAGGGTCGCCGGTGACGCAGGAGGGAAGTGGAAGGGGAGGCGCTCGCCAACGCGCACCGCCTCCTCGTGGAAGAACACCGTCGTCTTGGTCGGCTCCGCCTCGCCGCCACCCGTACGAGCCGTTCTTGGGGTCTTGTAGTCGTACCCGAAAGGCGTGTCGGCGGCGGCTCGTTCTCCCGCTTGGTTTGTGCTGGGCGCCTTGTAGTCGTACCCGAATGGCGTGTCGGCGGCAACGGCTCGTTCTCCGGCTTGGTTTATTATGGCCGGCGCCTTGTAGTCGTACCCGAAAGGTGTGTCCGCGGCGACGGCGACATGGCGTCTGTTGGACCCCCGGTAGTCGTTGTAGTCGAAACCGCCTGCGCCGGTGCGTTGGCTGGAGTCATGATCGGAGTAGGACGGGCGCTTGTAGTCTTGGTAGTCGAAGGGGGGCCTGTTCACGAAGCTGGTGTCTCCTGCGGCAGGGCGGAGGAGGCGAAGGATGGCGTCCGGCAAAGGCGAGCGCGGCAGCACGGTGCGCCAGAACACCTCGGCCGTCGCCGTCGCCGGTGCCGCGTGGCCCAGCTGCCCTCCAGCGTGAACCTGGAGAGAAGGCAACCAGTTTTGAACGCATGAATGGATGGATCATGTCATGCAGAGATGAACGCGCGCGTTGGCTCAGTGGAAGATCCTTGGGCAATTACCGTGATGACGGCGGCAGCGAGGAGGGCGAGGAGGAAGCGCGCCATGGATGCTGGCTGCTGAGAGCTTGATCGAGAGCGTTGTGCCTGGGAATGGTGAGCTGATCAGGCGGGATACTTATAGGCGTCCGCGGGGTCCGGCCGGACGATCGAGAAGGTCTAGTATCAGCTCCTCCAGTATGTATGTACTCTCAATTTGGGATAGCTAGCACGGACACTCAGCCGTGACGGCGACACCAAACAGACGAGAGAATATAATCCTGTGCGTGACATCTGCTGATCCGCGCGCGAGTGGCGTGGTATGTGCAGTGCACGCCATTGTTGCATGCATGCTGCCGGACATCGCTTCTCCCCGGCCGGCGTCGATCACGTCGTCGACACCGATTCCCGATCGATCGGGTGCTGGCCGGCTGGCTGACGTTCGGGAATGTTGTTATCCTTTTGCATTCATGTGAATCCTCATTCGCAAAAAAACTTTCAGGATCGATGCACACAATCAATTACTACAAAACCAGTAAAAGTAGCTTCTGTCCTTGACATTTTGGAAACGGGAAGTAAAATTAGATCCCGAGGCCCTTAATATTAACATCAAAGTTATACTCCCACTCGTCCCATAAAAAATGTAAGTCACCAACTTACCAAGAGATTTGTAGACTAAGGTTTTAATTCCTTTCACACGTCATCCTTATTACGCACTTTAAAATACCATTTTCTCAAAAGACATTGAATCTTACTATGTAAGTCTTTTCTACACATCCCCCCTTGTTCTTTCGTGCTATGAGACTACACCATATAACTAAACGGTATTATTTTTATGATATCACTTTGCCAGGAGATATAGACAAAACAAAATGTACTCTCTTTCGGACAATGAGCACCTAAAGAGATAGTCAAAGTAGGAATGCGAACACGAAATTGATAAACACCAACCTCTCTCATGATGAGAGATTTATGCTTTAGAAAATCAAGATTTTCTCCATTCTAGCTCCAATTCTTCCGCCTCACCATTTGAAGGACCAATATGGATAATTTTAGGAGGGGTAGGTGGATTGGTTTCTACAAAAAAAAAGTTTTATAATTTCTGGACAAACAAGATGAGCCTAAGTCAAATGTGAGATATAAACAATGTAATGATATAATATACTTTAGATACAAAGACTATCACAAAGATAAACACGAGTGAACGAGATCATATAGGCAAAACAAGCATCCCGATGTTGACTTCTTTTTGGGGGAAGATAGTCATCGTGGAGAGGTGCCGATTATTACAAAGGACAACTAAATATTATTCGAGCCCAAAGTTCTTCTCCTTATCCTCCTAGGCGAGGTAGGTCTTAGGGAGACCGCAAACCCTCACAAACTGCCCCGTAAACACAAATGCACAACCTAGTATGCTTATGGTTTCCCACAAACACAAGGTTACAAGCAACTTGAGTAATTGAAGGAGGAATAGCGATTTTGATAAGGATCAACGTGATCCAAAAAGGTTTTATGCCGCCCAATATCTCATGATGAACCAAGAACAATAATAAGGTTGGATAGATTTGAATCAATCCCATGAAGCGTAGAAAACAACAAATCAACTCGATCGTCAATCATACCTGTCACTGGCACTTGGGACGTATCAAACAATTTCTTCTTGGGTGTGAGTAATTTTTAGTTGAATGAGAATTAAGTTAGTTTTGGCATTATCAAATTTGAGTTACAACCTATGTCCAACACGAAACCACATACTCCTCAATCAAATAATTACTCTTGGTTGCAACCTTAATTATAACTAGAATGCTCGGTTACAATACAATTTTCAACTCACACCCACACGAATCACGTGCAAATTCGATTGACTGGGCGCTAACTTAATTCTGTGCTAACTGATAATCAAAACAGTTTCTTGTTTGCTTTTTTTTTTGATAATTTTTTCTTGTTTGCTAACTAGTACAGTACTTCGTCGACGAAAAAGGGCCGGTGCCAGCGAAAATCCGACCGTTGCCTGCCTCACAAAAGCACCCGACCGTTGGACGCTTAAGGCTTCAGCACAAGATCATCACTCTTCCACTCCCCTCCTTCCATTTCTGCCTCGCGATCCCGATCCCGATCTCTCATCAACTCAAAACCTTCCGGCGAGAGATTTCCAATGGCGGAACCCGCGAAGAACGACGCTCACGTCGTGGAGATCCCGGTCACCGGCGACGGAGCGGAGCCCACCGGCGTCGCGTTCCTCGGCAAGGCGGCGGCGGCGGCGGCGGCTTCGGGGCACCACCCGCTGGGCGAGATCGCCGACAGCGGGGGCCACCTGCTGCTGCTCAAGCTGTGGCAGCGGGAGGAGTCCCGCCACAACCGCCGCGCGTGCGCGCTGGAGGCGCTCATGGACGCGGCGCGGCGGGACGCCTTCTACCTCTGCGCGGCCTTCCTCGCCCTCCACGGCCTCTCCCTCGCGCTCCTCTTCGCCGCCTCCGTCGCCGCGGCAGCCCCCGCGCGCACGCGCGTCGCCTGCGGGAGGTGGTGGGCGCCGTCGTCCCTCTCGCTCGCCGCCTCCCTCGCGCTCGCCGCCGCCGTGCAGCTCCGGGTCTGCGCCTACTGGCGCGCCGCGAGGCGGCTGCGCCGGGAGCGCGGAGACGCCAGGGCCCTCGCGCGGTGCGTGCAGGAGCTGCGCCTCAAGGGCGCCTCCTTCGACCTCTCCAAGGAGCCGCAGTGCGGGGTCACCAGCAGGGCAAACTGCGCTAGCGTCGACGGAGCGGGGGCATGGGGACCTCTCCGGTGGTGCTACCGGAACGTCGTCACCGCCTGCCTCCTCGCCGTCGCCGCAGCAGCCTTACCATGCGGCAAGCTCATCCTGTGCGCGTAGAACGTACTGTATCACAGTTTGTTTTTCTACTAGGTGAGTTCAGTATTCCCATCCGCAACTGTAGTACAGTCGTATGTAAAATGTTCGGCGCTTGAAATGATCTTGAATTCTTGGTAAATGACGAAAATCTGCTTTCCTACTTGCAGGGTCGCAAGCTTTCCTGAATCCTGAGGAGTTGGTTCTGACAAACGAGAGAGATCTACAGAGAAGGGGACGTGATTCTTGTTTGCATAGGACAGATCACTGCTTGTGCTCCGACGATTACAGATAATTCACAACATTATTTGTTAAGGGTGTATACTTTGTATAACAATTCATAACTTCTTTGTAACAACTCAAAATGAAATACTTGAATGGTTTCAGACTTCATGGCTTGAAATGGCAGGTTTGTGCATTGTTATGCTGAGCGGAACTATCAATGAATTCTTCGACTGCTGCTTTAGTTCAGGCAATTTGTGAAGAAAGAACAAACATTTAGCGTATTGTTCTTGAATCCTGATGTTCTCTGTCTAGCCAGGTTTGAACTTGTGTTTACAATTGACCTATCCGCGAATGTATTCAGTTTTGTAAGGTTGAACCAGCAAGAGCCAGCACAATTCTCCCTGCAACCTGTGGTTTTGACAACTCCAAAATTCCGGTTTCTGCATGCTGTGGCAATATGCAAGATCACTCCAGAACAAGCGAATACTATGTGCATCATCACTACGGCAGTATATGTGAATCAAAGCCAAACACTCATCTCCCAAAGTTGACTAGTAAAACCACACTCAGTTTCAATGCTGTGCCGATTTTTTACCACACATGTAACATAATTCAGATCGATTTACAGGTGCCAGTGTCTTAAAGTGGACGGCAGCACTAATAATGATCATTGACAATATTTGTGTGGCTCCACAGATCATACGTCCCTGCCAATGTTCACAAGTTAGAACTCGAGCTTCTGAAAAACATATTAGCTCGTATGGCACCACAGCATTGGTTTTGACAAATTCATTTGGATTCAAATGCCATTGATATTGACAATTTTGATGCATGTCTAGAAGGCCAGAAGACTCAGCAACTTGAAGAAAATAATCAAAACACAATGAGACTAATACAGTATGTTGGAGTATGCACTTTTAAGCTTAATATAAAGATGCGCAGCTCTCCTGCGGGTCATAAAAAAAAACTTCAAACGTCCTACTCCCAGGATGCATAATAGACACATCAGTTGCCTCCAATTAACTAAGCAGGTCACTTCTCCTGTAAGTTTCATGTATATATATGGTGGGTCTGCAGCCACCACCTCCTGCGATGCAAAGAGCCCTCGTGCTTTCTGCATCCGGTTATCAGTTTCAGGTTTGAGAAATTTGTTACTTGAATTTCTGATGTTCATGACAAATGTGGCTAGCAAAGAAAGAGCACAAACTTTGTTTCACAGTTACCAGTTCCAAGGCTTTTAGACAAGGATATCTGAACTTTATGTACCCTGTACTATGCTCGTGCATATATATCTGCAGGTCTTGATGATGTTGGGCAAACTGTAAACCAGATTACATGATATATTTTGTTTAAGTGAACATTAAAATATGTTTTCTTCAGTGAGTTGTAATGATGAATTTTATATCAAACGACAAAACAGCCACTGCCAGATTGTTACTAGCCCTGCCTCCACCAGCTTGACATTTAAAGATATTCCTACAGAGTGGAGCATCTAGCCCTTTAGGACTTTTTAGTACTCCCTCCGATCCATATTAGTGGACATAGCTTTGTCTAAATTCATATGTATCTAGTTAAGTATTTAGACTAGATACATGTGTATCTAGACAAAGTTGTGCCCACTAATATGGATCGGAGGGAGTACTTTTAACAAAACATCTTGCTAACACATAACCCTCTCACTATGGATGGGTCCGGCCTCCCACGACTTTATTTACTAACAATGTTACAAGACTGAACATAGGAAATTTATGCATGCCATATCTTGAAGAAGCCGAGATTTAACAGGTGAATTGAATTGCCTGAATTCAAACGATAGAAAAATAGCTTCCCAAAAATAGTTTGACATTGCAGGCTGCAGCACAGCAAAGTCGAATTCAAAATCACTGCAAACCGTACTCTCGGAAAAAAACAATTACTGCAGATCATGCGGAGCCAAGCATAGTAAGAAGATAATTTTTTAAGTTGATAGTTACCCCCAAATGCCCCAAGGAAACTAGAAACTCGAACATAATAAAAATCAAAGCATATACGACTAGACGAAAAGAAATTATCAAGAGTTTGCACTGCAAACACTCCTCAGATGTGTTACAGATTGCAAATAACATGACGAATCACATTAAAAAACAACTTCACTAGCTACAACAATATAACATCGAAGACTGTCACAAATGCAAGACAAGTTCATAGCACACACGGAACAGTACCTGCTAAACATGTTTCTGAACAATAATAAACACATAGTAGTATACAAAAGCTAAGAATAACACAAATATCTGACTAACAATCGTTGTACTTTTTGAGTTTGGAACGAAAACGCCACAAGGAGATTCTAGTTACAGAGAAGAATCATTTAGCTGCAGATGAAGATGAATAGCAATGATGAGAGACTGGGCACAAAATAATCATCATGCTAACAACAGTAAAAGACATGGATCAGCATCATACATTCCCCTGAATCACAACAACCTTGCGCCGTCAATCCTCCTCAAACAGAATCTCGTATTATGCGAGAGGAGAGGAGGGGAGAGGAGGCGTCTCAAATGTCTTCCATCAAGTTATTATGCAGCGAGGAAACAAACATAGCATAGCAATAGCAACGACACTAAACTGAGGAAGCAGTAACTTAAACCTGCTAAAACATGTAGTACTAGTAGTAGATGTTACTGCGGCTGGACGTAGTAGTACCCCATTCCGTCTGCTGCCGGCATCCCGGCTGCGGGGTGTTGCATCCCCGCTGCTACTGCCGCCTCCGCGTCCTTGGCCTCGTCCCTGGGCACGATGTCGACGAGGAAGTCGAATACCTCGGTGCGCGCGATGGCCGCCGCGATGTCCGACTTCTGCAGCGTGCGTCGCTTGTTCTCCTCCGCGTGCGCCCAGCCGCGGTGCGTGAGCTCGAGGATGAACATCTCGCAGGCGCGCGCGAAGACGACGGGCGCCTCGGCGGCGATCATGCGCACGTCCTCGTCGGCCTTCATGATCTTCTTGATGCGGGCGAGCGGCAGGTTGTGGTTCTTGAAGTCGGTGGTGGCCTCGATCTCGCGGTACTGCTCCGCCCAGAACACCTGCAGCTGCTGCATCTGCTGCTGCGCGGCGGCCTGCTGGGAGGCGGGGGGCGGCGGCGGCGGCGGGGGGGCGTAGAGCGCCGGCGCGTGCGGGTAGCCGGCGGGCGGGGGGTAGACGGCGTGCGGCGGGTAGCCGACGGGCGCGCCGAGGACGGGGACCGGCGGCGGAGGGGTGGTGGATTTGGGGTCCATTCCAGCTAGGGTTTGGGGGGGAGCAGGGAGTGACCCTGCAACTGATGCGGAGGATTGGGGAATGAATGGCTTTCTTTGTCGATCTGATTCTTTCTTTGTGGTTTAATTTGGAGGCCACTAACTAACCATTTCTTCCTACTTCTTTGAGTGTGGTTAATTATTCAATATCTGCCGTCAACATCGCACTGACGCTGACCAAAAGACGCGGCCGCCACCTAGGTACCTTTGGTTGCACGTAGGATTTGTTTTGTCCCTTTCATTTTTCATGATGCAGTTAATCTTGGAATTGTTCAAATAGAAAAAAAACACACTGGAATTATCTTTTTTTACATCGAAATTGGACTTCTGCAGCTAGCTGATAGGATTGAGATTTTTTAATCCCTTTCAGTGGACGCTCTTTTTGAAACTGTGACCTTCTTCCCTGTTCCGGGGGGAAACCTATGACAATGGCGATAATCAAATATCGTTCTCCTTCTCGAGGACATTGTCTTGGAACAAGTTTTTGCGTGGCGGGGTCTTGTTTTTCTTTCCTCGAAAAGGGGTCTAGTTACTTCTATCGCGTTGGTGTCGGTGAGTCTCGGGGCATGGTGGAGCGGGGTCTATGGAATGGACGCATGTTGATGTATGCGTGTTGGGTCGTGGAGCACCTAGAGGGGGGTGAATAGGTGCTATTACAAATTTTAGCTCTTTTCAAATTTAGACTCAACACAAAGGTAAATTCTCTAGATATGCAACTACGGTGAATTTACCTAAATGAGAATCTAAGCAATAACAAGATACACAAGCTAACAAGACAAGCAAGTAAGGGAGCAAAGATAAGGGAACCAAGCGAAGCACGCAGAGACGAAGATGTAATCCCGAGTTCCACCCAAAGGTGTACGTCTCGTTTGGAGAGGTGTGCGCTACCACAACAGGTTAGCCGCAACGCCACAAAGGCTCACCTTCTTTTCCGATGAATTCAACCACAAAGATGTGAGTCCACCTTCCACCTCAGCATTATACTTCTACGAACATTATACTTCTACGAACATTGTTGATTCCAGTACTTTCTTTATTTGGAAAGCGAGTCTTCTATTAATCATTTGTCTAGTGTTGGCACCTCAGCATTCATGTTGGAGGCCAATTCATGGTGTTTTAGCACTAGCATAAACTTGGATCCATGGAAATAAACAACCCTTATTCATTTAAGAGTACCATTAAAAACCTCTTTGACCCCTAAAAAAACATAAACCTCTTTGACCTCGTTTCTGGGATGAATAGGCATAAATACATTTATAGAGAAAACGTAAGGGAAAAAAGGTTTGGAAGAGAAAAAAACTAAAATTTCCAAACAAGTTAATGGTTGGAATCGTTATGATTTTTGGCAGAAATGTTTAAGACACAAAAGTGTGATTTATGATTTTGTTTAAAAAAACGCTCACTGGTCACAAGCAGTTTTTGATAGTCTACAGTACAAGGTGCTAAAATAAGTTGAAACATTACTTGTGTTTTAAAATACAATACTCCCTCCAATCTGATTTGAGATTATTCGCAAGCCGTGTCCGAGTTAATATTTCCGGATCATCGGAGGCGAGTAGTAGTAGTGATTTTGTGGGCATAATAAATAGGAAGGATGCTTCATCGCAAACTTAAATCTTGTGAATTGTGTGCGAAGAAACGCAGCTTTAGGCTACGCCGAAGACGAAGCCGCAGACGCGGTTGACGACGGGGAGGTACGCTGCGCCAAGGCCGGGGAGGCTGGACAGCACGTCGACGACGCACCTCTCGCCGGCCTGCCCCAGCACCGCGCAGCACTCCTTGCCGATGTGCACGCCGCCCAGGACCAGCGTCCGCAGCACGTCATGCGCGCACGGCTGCGTCGTATCCATGACGGACTTCCAGCAGCCCGGGGCGACCCCGCCGCCGTGCCCAGGGGCCTCCCACTTAGATCGCCGGCACGGGAGGGTGCGCCGTCGTTCGCTCTCCAAGCTCCCCGAATATCGTATGTCGGGAAGCTTCGTCCACGTTACGATGCGCCACGTCGTCGGCTAGTCATCATAGAAAACCACCGAAATCGAATAAAAGCCACCTGAGCGTGTGACTTCTCCGGTTTGGTAAACTTCAGGGTACACATTCTCTAAATTTGAAGTTTAGAGTGAAAAGTAGGCAGACCATGCGATTTGAGGATGAAATAAATCCTTTTACCCATTTAAAAAGTAGTCAAGCCCAGCCGAATGGGCTGGCCCTCTTAACGCCGCGCGAACGAAGCCTGGTTTGCCCACTTATCGAGCAAGACATCGCATGGCCCAAGTGAAACTGCAAGAAGGGCCAATTCTCTTTTCAGTTCCGTTGGCAATCCAGTCCAGACGGCAAGCCGCTACTCCACGACCACGAGCGTCGCGGTGGAATAGCATGCAAATAGTGACCGGTCGGCACGGGATCCAAGGCGGCTGCCGTTTCTCTTCTGCCCGGGATGGAGGGTGGAGTGTAGGGATTACTGCTCCTAGATACGGAGCTCTCTCTCCTAGTCTGTACACGCGACGTACTGTGTAGTAGCATTCTACTCTGCATAGCAGCATATGAGTTGTCCATCCAGCGCCGGACCGATAGACGGAGACAGCGTCAACATACATGGGATTCTTCTCACAGATCTTGCCCAACAAAGATGATCTCCATCTCATCATAACTCTGAATATGGCTTGTTGATGTACTGTAGTAAGCTTCGTCATTGTTGGGGTGAAGCAGCTGGAATCATAGCAGAGTTGGTGTGAGAGCGTAGCCCGAGGTAAAAGGAACATGCCCGAGCGTGCGAATCCCTTCTTGGTTTCACTCTCGGTCTCTTGCTGCTTATCTAGCTCCATGGGGTCATGGCTGGTCTGGTCCCCTCGACTCGACTAGTTGGTTTTACTACTGCTTGTCACTAGAGGAGAAGAGACAAGATGGTCCACCACAGGTATACCAGGGTAGGTACATCAAATTGAGTTTGTAGAAAAGGGCAAACTGAGATGCATATGCGCCCAAGACTAGCCAAAGGGAATATTGTTCCAAGCATCCCTCCACTTGTAGGCTACTAGCAGTAGATCCTAGTACTACTAGTTACCTAGGTTTTGACTGCACGGTCTTCAATGAGCATTATACTATGTTCTAAACGAGGTTTTCATAAGAGACAATCTTTTCTCCGGTTCTAGAGTAACAACCTGACAAATGAATGAACTGAACTAACATACAACAGCACTTGTGCTGAGCTTAGCGAGTGCTCATTTTTCGTCAAATTGACCAAAATGTGACCATGGCTTGACAGTGCTCCCTAAAAATGCCAATGCAGGTACTAACGAAATACTGTCCGCGAAATCTGGCAAAGCACTTCACCTCATCACCGGCAGCGAGGGCGAGTGGTGCGGGGGCAAATCACTTGTCGTCATGAAGAGTAGTAGTAAAAGACCGTGCAAGATTCGCAAGACCCGTACGGACGGCGTCGACCCACGTTGCCATGTCGGAGATGAAAAATCTCGAGATACGTCAAAGATCCAGTAAAGTAAACACTGTCAACACAGCAATTATCTATCATCAGATGAGTCGAGTGTCCAGAGATAGCACTACCATTTACACAGACATGAGCTGTAAGCCTGCCACTAGTGCCCGCCCAGCCACTGGCTCAGTTCAGTTTAAGTCAAACCTCGATGCAGTACACTTTAAGCGAGCAAAAACCATACTGCGGCGGCGCATCTTTCAACAGGCAAAGAACCTTGGGGAAGGGGGATGATTGGGCTCAAAATATGAACTACGTACTCAAAAAGAAGATTTGAGGTTCCGAAAGGAAGCGACGGGCATCGGATGCTATTATCTTCTCTCTCGTTCCTCTCTGAACAACCAGGCTGAGTCGGGGAGGGGTCAAAAATGGCGCTGGCAGCAGCTTCTCCTTCATGTCGACATATCGGTTATAAGGCCCTCCTATGAACAGAACAGCCTCCTCTGCACAAGCATTACGTATAAGAATTAGTGTGGTTTGGAAGACGGCTTTTTGTTTAGAATGATGCTACTACTTGCTAGTTCAGTGTGCATTTGCAATATGCAGAAGCACAATCACTTGAGTGAGTGAGTCTACAATTGTAGATGGCATCCATATACATACCCTCACTCTGGACGACTCCTGTACAGCTTCCAGCGTCTCCACCAGCGACTCCTGCTTCGCCACGGTGGCTTGCAGAACCTGATGAATTGAGCAAAGATTCACATAAACAACAACGCATTCACATATTCTGGCCTATACAAAAGACTAGATTCTACTGTATCTTGTAACATGGAAAAAAACTTACTCTCTTGGTCCTCTCCAGGTCAGCCTCGATGGATCTGATCCGCTCAAAAGAGTTGAGGAGGATTTGCTCTTTGTCCTCAGGGATCTCTGGCGGTTTGCTGGCCAGTTGGTTGCACATAGATTCGAGATTTTCAATACGCTGTAAGCAAGCGCTCATGGCAGCATCGCTTACAGTTTGAGGCTGTGGCTTCTCTGCACCTGAATAGGCTGGTGCAGTACATGGAAGGCCATTTTCAAGCCTCCTCAGTGGAATGGAGGATAGGAGAAGGCGGAAGAAGGTGAACAGCTTGATCAAGGCTCTGACCACAAACTCCAAAAGATTTTCCAAACCCATTCGGACAATTGTGCCATCCAGTTTGCCACCATTGTACCCTGAATAAATATTAGAAAACAAAAACATATCAGCAAATGGGGGAAACTAACGCAACACCAGATAGCTAAGACAGCAGCACTCAAGTGGAGCAACGTTCATTCCTTCTCCATCAAATGTTTCGATGAAATGTAAATGAAATGTAAACAAGAACAGATCAATGAAACAAAACAAAATACTGAAACAAGAACAAAACAAAATGTATTCATTCAATCTAAATGTATCAATGAAATGTATCTCCATCACATAATTTAATGATAATGAAACAAAACAAAATGTATCAATGAAATGTAAACAAGAACAGATCAACATACTGTCATGAAGAAACTTTTCGATCATTCAATCTACGAAGCTGGTTTTATGTTATTACTTCAGCTAGTCTGATGAGTAGCACCGAGGAGTACGATATATTCAGAAAAAATCAACATTTAACTCTACTGTACAGCACAATAAATGAAACAGTCCTCTGTCAGGTTACACAGGGCAACTGTTCCTGGCAGAGTGCCAACTATACCACATGACCTGTACTTCATTCTTCCAGATGGAATTTAAGGGTGTTACTGGAATGCCTACCAATCTTCTATCTAGGAATCTAGCATCAGCAACCTAGGCATCTAACTTTGCGGTGGCGCTATGTTTTGAAAGAATGGATGCATTTCCCATGGAACAAGATACAATCAACCCAACACTGACGTTAAAAGCAAATTCCTAAGCAAGAGCAACAACCGAAAAGACAAATTATACGCAACTAAATATACAACAAATATTGGGAAGCTGCAGAGCAATTGATGGCAAGGATTTTACTAAGCCAGTGCAATGGAACATACGGTACCTAAATCATGAGAGCTTCTGCTGGTGGAATATTGCCGGTTATCAGCTAGTTGTTTTGGCACCATTTCAGTAGTCCTTCGCACTCTCCTACCAGTTTCAAGAGAGATGTCCACAAAACTATGATCACCACAGACAACGTAAGTTGAAGAATCTATGCCCTTTACCTACAAACAAGCAATATACCGAAATCAATTCACAGAAGTTTTTCAAGCAATTCAAGAGAAAACTTGTGGTAAGACTAGCATAGCTTTTAATGATACAGAAGCAGAGAGAACAAAGCTAATGACAACAGAGTAACAAGTAGGAATTGAGCCTGGAACCCACTTCCTCATGGACTGGAGTGAGGCAACCATATTCAGATCCTTTTGGGATATATGATGATCCAAAGTCATCAACATCGGACCCTGATTCTGGATTAGATGTGTCACTGATTATGCCCTGCCACTGGAAGTAAGACAACATGTATTAGAACCAGCATCAGCTAGATGTGTACAGCTAGAAAGTAAAGTCATCATTTCAGACTTGCCTTCAATTGTTCTAGCTGGAGAGACGAACTGCTTCTTTCTTCTCCATCCGATACCGGCTTGATATCCCTCACTGAACCAGCCTCCAAGTTGTGTATGAGCTACAAACCGAACATGTGTATGTTACTTATACAAAATTTAATCAATTCACAATGTAAAAAAAGAGAGCAGTGGATACACTATGACTTCGACATTATTATGAAGCAAAAAATACCTTCAATATGTAAGGATCGTTCCATGGCCCCTTGT
The DNA here is from genome assembly GCA_026929855.1 of Poa annua. Lineage (NCBI taxonomy): Eukaryota > Viridiplantae > Streptophyta > Magnoliopsida > Poales > Poaceae > Poa > Poa annua. Next base: position 3,826,064 of record CM049430.1, read on the forward strand.
TCGACCCGAGACAACCTCCCTTGTCACCACATGTGCATGAACCACCAAGAAACTCTGGCAACTCACTGAGAATAGCACAGCTATCATTAAAACAATGCCGTCGAATGTAGAGCGCTAACAGAAGTATGTAACTTAACAAATGAAATGAGCAAGGAATAAACTTGCTAACAGCGTGAGTTTTACACCAACCTTGCTTCAATTACTTCAAGAAGTCTACTCTGGTAGTTCGAACCGAGAACCTACATTGGAGGACATAATAATTAACTGATGCTCGCAGAAAGCATTACTGTAATCCTGGCAAGTACCCCATAGAGCTTACATGAATCTTTGACGAAGTTTTTGGGTCAAGGAAACCCTTTACACTGTTCCAGATTAACTTGAACCCACTGCCCGCATTCACAACAAACATTTGATGCAATGTCTGCAGTTTTTTTATATTTTAGAATCATGCCAAAAATACAAGTACACTGAAGAAGTCATCACACTGCAAATTACCTCAGGATAAAAGTCGCTGTCTATCTTCTGCATTCGATGTACAAGTTCTCTTGCAGTTTTGGAGAAATTCTTAAAACCCTGCATATGGCAAGAAACACCTTGAGCAAACCATACAAAAACTGAAGATAGAAAACTCAGAACATGGAATGGGTCAGTCACATACCACACCCTGGACATCCAAGATAGTGGTGGTGGAGTCGATGTGCCTCTTGGCAGCTAATGTGCAGGCAGGGAACCTCTCTCTGAAGGCCCTCTCAAACTCCTGCACATGGTACTTGATGTACCTGTCCACGGAGGTGATCTGCATAAGCTTGTTGGGGTCGACCTTCCCGAGCCTCTCGATGTACACTGGCCGGCCCTCTCGGTCGACGCCATGATATCCCTGAGGGTAGTAGCAGAGCACCTCGTCCAGTTCATCAAACTCAAAATCCTGACCAGAAGAACCCGTTGGGTGTTAGGTTATACAGTAGTAGGCAGGAATTGCAAGTCGTGCACGATTGCTGGAAGGTTGTGAGTGAAAGAATGACCTCAAGAATTGTGTCGGCGCCAAACTCTTTCCTCCATCTCAGCATGTCTGCCCACATCTGCATTGCCTTCTCGGCGTCAAACTTCCTGGCCTTCAAGAACCTGCATCACGTATTCATTCACATGGCAAGCTTCAGATCCAGGCAAGCATTTTCACAAGCTATCCAACTAGTAGAGGACAAAAAGAAAGGATAACGGAAGGGGAGATTGTTCCGTGAGGAGAAACCTTAGCATCATGTGGTAATCGTCGTGTTTGTCGGGTAGGAGACCGTGGGCGGCGAGGCGGTCACGGAAAGAGGAGACGGCGCGCTCCTCCTCGGCGTCGCGGACGTCTTCGATGGAGATGGCCGGCGGGAAGCGGAAGTCGACGCGACGCCTGCCCCGCTTCTTGAGCGCGTGGATGGCCTTCCGCCGCAGGGAGCCTATCTTCCGGCGGCGGCGCTCGTCCTCCGAGTTGCCGTCGCACAGCGATATCTCGATATCGTCCGCCGCATGGATCACTGCAGCAGCGAGTGGCAGGCGTCTTACACACAGTTTTTTCCTCAAGAAAAAGGAACGCGGGAGGTGGAAATGCCCAAGAGCTCGTCTTTACCTGACATCTTCTCCTCCCTCAAAATTCGGTTTCTTTGACACGGCAGCTCGGAGCTCTCTTTCGAATGGCCAATGCAGAACCGCCACTACTGGAGAAATTTCAAAGGATTAAGGAGTCAGTCGGAAAGGAAGAAGAGGAAGAAAAAGAAGACGCATTTGGTGTGGCGGGCAGGAGTGAACTCTGCGCGCGGCACAGATCTGAGCAGAAAAACAAACGAGAGCAGAGGAGGAGCAAATATCGGAGCAAAAAAAGGATTTGCAGTTCGCAGGACCAGGAGGAGAACCTGCATTGGTTACTCCTACACTACTCTAACAGAAGAAGCGCCCGCAATAAATTTGGAGGCAGAGAAACAGCATGTCACATTTATTTCATCCTAGGAACGCTCCTGAACGGAAGAAGGAAAAAGGCTAAGATCGAACCTGACAGCTCGAAGAAAACTAGCCAAGAACAAGAACAACGCCACGAGAAAGAAAGAAAAAAATCAAGAACACGAAACCTCTCTTCTCCCTTAATACTAATAATCCGTCGCCATGGCAGATCCAAGAACAAAAACGGAGGAAACGACGCGAGAGGAGGAGAGATTTCTGAGGAGTGGGGAGCGGGGAAGGAGTTACATTTACGCCGATGCAACAAGAGAGAGAATCTTGGGCTGGGGCAGCAGGAGCAAGATTGGAGCTTTCTTCTTCTTCTTCTTTCCCCTCCCTCAGGCCTCAGCTCCTGCGTTCTCTCTCGGGTTGGTAACTGGTAACTGGAGGGGGAGTGGCTGGTGGTGTTATTTATTCGTATTTCTTGCGCGGTATACAGTACGCGTGCGTGTATAGCGGAGATGGATGGGCCTACGAAACGAAATGGTCGTTCTGCCGAGAAATGTGGCTTTCCGGTGGATAGAGTGGACCAGTTCCTCAGGGACGTTTTGCCTTTTCGATATCCCGTTACATTAATGCCTTTATTAAGAAGATCCATGCAGGGGATATTTAGTGGTGTTAATCTCCTACCATTAGTACCAGGAGCATTAACAGTATACTCCCTTCGTTCCTCCATGTAAGGCACACAGGTTTTTGTGATAAGTTCTAAAGTATAGGATTTATTATGATTCACGAACAAATTTGCCCATTAAAAATTGAGTTCCAATCTCGAATGGAGGCGATTTTGCAGATTGGTTTTATTTAGTGGCTTTTAGGGACTCCTCTCTTACAAAAAACAATCGGTAACAAATGAGTCCACCATATCCCAAATACATATTCGTGCAAAAAACTATATGCCTTACATACATAAACGAAGGGAGTATCTAATTAAAAACATTTCTAATACTTCTAATGAGATGAATCTCCTACGTATCATTAGTCTCGGAGTAGTAAATTTTCGCTCAATAACCCTTGCCACGAGAATGTATCAAACTTTCTTAAACTCGTGCGCAGTCATTTTGACAGTAGCCTATCTACAAAGTGATTTATTATATATGCATTTGTATCATAAAGTTAGATTCTACTCCCTCCAGTTTTTTAATATGAAATGTTTTAGCTTTTAGTTAGATTCACATTATTCTATATGTATCTATAAATGTTTTAGTCTATATGTCCACCCACTTAAGTGTGCATCTAATCAACATGTACAATGTCTAAGTCTTATATTGAAAAACTGAGATAGTCTATCATATAATCTCTAATGGTAACTATTGTCTTTTCCGTATCTCTTTGAATTAATACTTTTAAGATAAATCTTTATAAAAAGAGGTAGTACTGAAACTCTTTTATCATATGTAGACCAAAATCGGAATGTAAATGGCTCAAAAAGATCTAGATAGTAAATAGTATTGGCTCAACAACCTTGCCACAAAATAAATAAGCTTCTAGTATTAGTGTCTCGAGCATTAATAGTATTAAAAAATCAATAACCTTTCCATGGGTGACATTAAATTTGATTAAACACATGCATCTCAGCGGTTGTTTTGAGACACTAAGGGCAACAAAAAAAATCACCCTATACCTCCAAACAGGCACACATATAACATTTTTCTTCCTAACAAAAACATATCTTCAAATTATTTCATTTTGTGTGCATCTATTATCATGGATTTGGAATCTATATACATGTTATACAATTCTTTGTTCTGATCTTTTGATACCTTGTTCCATTAGTGCTTTTGAGATCTAGGCAAAAAAAATCAGTACTAGTACTAATCTCCTAGTTGTAGTGCTCAAAATATTAAGAGTATCTAATTTAACTATTTTTGCTAGGAAGATTCAAATTGGATTTTGAATGGCATGAAAATGTCGAGGTGGTAATTCTTGGATCAATAACCTTGCCACATAAGTGTATCACATTTGGGTGTAAACACTTGTGTCCGAGCGGTTATTCTTACACCGTGATTACCGTAAAATACAAGCATACCATCAAACAGACACACTCGTGCTATTTTGTCTTCCTCAGAAAACATGAACATACTTGAAAGATAATTTATTTCGTTTGTATCAATAATCACACAAAAATGTTATATGCATACTATTGAAACGATCAAAAATAGCCACCAACAAGTATCGATATCAGTTAACATATCTCTAGGGTTGGGATTGTATGTCATAAGTTGATCCTGGGGAAAATCATATCACGAGCAAGTAAGACTAACTCAGAGGGTCAAGTTTCTTGTTTCCACGCTTTTACGAAAATCGATAATGTTTAGTTTATAAATGGGCTTGGAATAACCTTTGGTCTTTTCAAAATATAGATTCTTAGGTAAACTAACTTAAAATGGTTTATTTTTTGACATAATTCTTATATTTCTATACTAATGAATATCTTTGGTAAAATATCGTCTTTCCTAACCTTTTTGGAGACTACGAGCATAAGATAATGCCATGACTATGATAATGGCATGATTACGATAATGCCATGATTGATGTGTATTATATATCACTTGATGTTGTTTTGGATCGAATCAAATTTATATAAAAAAATATATGTGCAATGCCGAATTAATCAACGTGACTATATCTTTCAGGGGATATATGTTCGTATTACATTTACTAGGCGTTATAGATAATATTTTCTAATAAATTAGGTAAACATGTTTGACTTAAGGCCACACTAAGTGGCAGCGCATATGAGGCCATATTGAATTTTTCGTACGGGTACAATATGTGATCATGTTTACTTGAATGTCAGTTTTGGAAAAAAAATGATCTTGTAATTTTCTTTACCTATGCATGCGGGTGCAGTGGTATCGAGGTGCTCCAATGTATTTTCGGAGCATGGATGTGTTATTGTATAACTATGTTCCAAAACAAAAACCTATGTTCCAAAATAGAAATTGTTTAGTGGACTAAATATCCTACCATTATAACGAAGAAATGCGTCAGCCCCGTCGAGGGTCCAGTGTATAAACTCACACGCTAGCTACTACTCACAACAAGCCCACGCAACACTCTCCCCACTTGTGCTTATACGATTCACATTGCTCAATTTGTTTTCGTTGTCATCTTAGATGTCTATATAGCCCTCCAATGTATGTACCTGATTTTGTACTTTGCAAATTAGCCCTTTTCTGTACTTAATATAGTACGCACTCATGTGATTACAGGCCGGCCCCATCTGCTTAATGTTGGTTGTAGTGTCATGCATTGTTCGAAGCAAGTTCTAATTTCAGCTTAATATATAACCAATTGATAAAAAACTAAAGCCCCATACAAAAAGTGGACGTAAACACACTTCCTTAAGCTTGAAGGCTAAGCTGGCCCGAAGGACCGACTTTTGAGCTTTCCATGGAATAAAATTAGTCACGATCGAGAAGGTTCGTTGTTTCTTGCTGCACGCCCCCACAGCTGATAATTAGGTCACCTACAATAGAACCATTTGATTCATACAGGTGGCTTGGGTCTCAACCGGTTGAAATTTGCATAGCTGCTCCTCATGTGGCTTTGGGCTAATTTTGAGTCGTCCTTCCCGCTCCTGATGAATTCTGAAAAGAAGAGGTCGGGACAAGGAGACGCGGGTACAGTGCCGCCACAGTGGTCCATGCATGCAGACGCAGTGGACGCACGCACGTACAGTGGCAAGATGGATGTGGCTCATGGACATGGACGAACTACTCCTACAATGGAAGAAGAGCTCTCAAAAGAGGAGAGAAAATGGAGACCGGTAACGTATGCGGCAAAGAAATCGCATGTGGAAAAGGGACGCCATTATTTGGTCGTGAAAGCTTGGTTGGCTAGTCAGTCAGTTGGACCGTCACTCACGATGCCATTCACGGGAACAGGCATCAGGCAGTGGTTTCCGTGGCGGACAGACGGCTATCTTCAACGGATTTTGCACCGAAGTCCGTGTTTTGAACAGGAAATTGCGCTCTGTCACCCTAGTATATGTTAAGAAGTATTAGTATTGGTCTAGGAGTATGTATTAGACTAGATTTACTTTCGTGTCACTTAAGTCAGATGTACTGTATATGGTGGCCTTTGGCCCCCTGGTAATACAAGTTGCATATTCCTAACATGGTATCAGAGCTTAGGTTTAGCCTTTTCTTTTCCGGGCGTGCAACTTGTCCTGCCCCCGATCCACCTCTACCCTCTTCCGCTGCCGATACAATCTAGATCGTATTCTTTTCTTTCCGATCCGTTGCTAGTGCGCTGCTGCAGCTGTTTTCTGGCTGGCCGGCGGCTCTACGGCCGTTATTTTCTCCTGCTGCTGCCTCTCCCGTTCTAATGTATCCCTTCTAATGTATCCCTTCCGTACGTGTCCAGCGCGGCTCTCCTGGCTGCTGCTGACGTTGTACACTTCGATTGCTCCTGGTCGCTGCTTCTGGTTCTGTGCTCGTGTGGTTCTTCTCGCACGTGTGGTTTCTGCTATCATTGATTGGATCGGATCTGCTAGCATCCATTGGATCTGATCGGTGGTTGACTAGTTCCTTCTAATAAACTCTTTTTTGTCAGCGGTTTTAGATCTTGCCGCCATCGTAATTTTTTTTTCACCGACGTCGTCGCCGCTGCGCCCCGGTCGCCGCCGCCCTCCGGTCGCCACCGCCGCGCCCCGGCCGCCTCCGTCGTCGCCAGCTTCTCCGACGTCGCCGCCGCTGCGCCCCGGTCACCGCCGCCCTCCGGCCGCCACTATCCCCTCGTCCTCGGCGTCTTCTTCGACCGCGGCGCCCCCTTCGACCTCGGCGCCACCTTCGATCTCGGCGCCACCTTCGACCTCGGCGCCACCTTCTACCTCGGCGCCGTCCTCTCCTAGTACTCCTCCGTCTAGTTCCCCTAGTTCTCCTCGTTCTCCGGTTTCGGATTCTTCCTCTCCTGTTTCTTCTTCCTCTTCTTCTGATGAGTCGTTTTCTGCCGATGAGCCCTCCTCTTTTCGGTCCTGTTTGTGGCCTCCACTCCTCGGTCCTGGTCCTTTTTATAGGATTTTGTGGCCTCGTTTCGCATTGTCATTGATCTACGCAAATTCTTTTGTCGCGAGCTTCTTTCGCCGGCGTTTGCTTGTGCTATGATCGTTTGTGACATGCTCTTCTCTTGATCGATTTTTGGTCTCTGTCGGTCTTCTTCTTCGATCGACGCTATCCACTTTGGCTTGACTTTCACAGGTTATTGAAGACTCTTCATGCGATGACGATACTCTCAAGACGCGGATTTTGGATTATGTTTTGTTTTCTAGTTTACACTTCTTCAAATGCAATGCTATTGCATACGCTTTGCATTTGAGGGGGGGTGTTAAGGAGTATTAGTATTGGTCTAGGAGTCTGTATTAGACTAGATTTACTTTCGTGTCCCCCAAGTTAGATGTACTATATATTGTGACTTTGTCCCACTGGTAATTCAAGTTGTATATTCCTAACAGTATCAGCTGTTGCCGCGGATCAGATTTGTACACACTCGTATATATAACCGGTGTTTGTGTTCACGTGGGACCCGGATGATTAAGTGTGTTCACTTAATTGGGACCCAGAGTAGACTTGTGTGTCGCGGATTACTCACAGATAGATTGTGATTAGACGGCGATGAGATTTGGGGGCGGGGAGAGCCTCGGAAACGATGGGATGTGACTTATGGGGGCTTGTCGCCACGCGGTCCGGTCTCGGGACCGACCACAGTCTAGGTGCGCACAGTGCAGGCAGGTGCGTCTCCTCCCTCAACGGCGCGCCTCCCGTGATCTCTCAACCGTCGCCATGGATCATGGACCGTGCCCACGGAGCAACCTCCTCCTCCTCCTTGTGCACCGGTGACTCTGTGCAGTAGCTATACCTATACTCCAGTAGCTAGGGCAATGGCCGCTGTGTGCAGGCGCCCGGTAATGTCCGTGGACTCGACATTCCACGACGGCCACCATTGGGCGAGCGGAAAGGCAACAAGCAGGGCAGCAGAGCGTCTTGGTCCACGGGCCGATCGAGAGCTCCTTCTTTCCAGATCCATCCATCGGCGCCAAAACCTACCACCATGCTTTCCTTCCAACTTTGTTCGCTATTACCATCGTCTTGTTCTACTCGTACGTGACAGCTGATCGACAACACACGGGACGATATGGTCTCGCACACCATCATGGCCTCATGGCCGGTCTCGTACGTCGTCGCCGGAGGAATTTCTCGACGGCGACGAAAGATCCATGATGTGGTTTTTAACTTGGAGAGCACAGCACGTATGGAGTATTCAGGCAGGGGCGGGGCGGTGGGGGATGACGACGCGCATGGATTCTCAACTTCTGATGCTACTACTGTTACAAGCAACACACATGCATGTGTGTCGAGCCTGAGCTTGAGCTTGACTATTCGTCACCCCGGCCGGCCGGCCGCATGCATGTGTGTCGTGGACAAAACGGACGAAAACGCCATGTGATGTATGAAAGCAATGATCGTGACATTGAAGCATTGAAACTGTTTAACCAGGTCAAACAAAACAATCCAGCGATCCACAGATTTACAAGTCACAAATGATCACAAAATCAACTTTTCGAGACATTGAATTGGTCACTTAGAGCATCTCCAGTGGATGGATAGTGTATATGTAAACGGATGGTAAATATACACGCGGCTGAGTAGTATTCGAGCAAAACGTATCCACGTCCATCCACGATGGTACTGCGCGTGGATGTAAACACGCCCCAGCCACGCTCATCGCTCACGAAAAGCTCCTTTGTCCTCCTGCCATGACCCGACGCGCCCGTCCGCGTCACGGCCCCCGCTCCGACACGCCGCCCGCTGGCCGCGCCAAGCCTCCCCGTCTCCGACCGCCCCGCCTTTGTGCCGGCTTGCCGAATGCGAGGCCGTGCAGCCCGAATCGATTCCTCCTCCCGCTGCCGTCGTGCAAAGAAAAGGTCGCGTCGTCCATGCCCCCGCGGACCCCGCTCCGACGCGCCGCGCCGCTCGCTAGCCGTCAATCGCCTCCTCCCCGTCCTCTCCTCCTCTTTGTGCTCGACGCAAGTCCTGCCCGTGCTCTGCGCCCGCCCGCCCTTCCTGTCCTCTGCTCCTCCTCCCCGTCCTCTGCTCGTGGATCGCATCCAGGCACCCGCAAGTGGAGGAGTTGGAGGATGTGCCGCCGTGCTCGCCGCTGGTCCTCCTCCCCGTGAACAGCGGCATAGCGATTTGGTCAGTACATTGGGGAATTTGGTGTTTAATTCGGTGTTGGGAGGATGCGTATGGGGTAATTTGGTGTTCAGTTGATCGATTTTGTACTCAATTTGGTGTTGGATTGCTCAATTTGTACTCAATTTGGGGGAGACGACGGGGCTCAGTTTGTTGATTCATGTGAATTTCTTGATTTGTTGATTCGTGGGCTCAATATACACGTCCTAATTTTACACGTTCCACTAAAAAACTGGTAGGTGTATAATTTACCATGGTGTATATGAACGTGTATATGGAGATATACACGTTCATATCATATACACGTTTTACTGGAGATGCTCATAACTCGGAGTTTCGTCAGCGAAAAGAACACGACCCTCCTGTGACGGTCTCAGATGATCTTATAATGTTTTTTTAGAAACACAGTACAATGCAAGCGCTCATATTCACGCACACACACTCACCCCTATGAGCACCTCCGAGAGACTGAGCCGGCGGGTCTTGAGATTGACGAAGTCACCACAGGCGCCTCGCTGTCGACGGGAACGTCGCCTCCCACCGAAAGAATATTCCGCCTAAATGAGAAACACCAGCGCCAAACCTGTGGTTTGAACTCTGGTGGGCTGGGGATACAACCATCCTCCTAACCATCTTGCCACAGGCAAGCTCTCAGATGATATTATAATGTTATTCCTCTATATATTGATCTAGAAAAGCGTGTAAAATCTCTTAGGTCCTCGATTTACATGGTATCATTTGGATTTTTCCCTTCTGAAACCGTTTGGTTCACGAAAGCTATTACTACATGTCTCTTTATGTTGTTGGATTTACATAGAAATATTATAAAATTTTAATTGTATGATTTTATTTCTAAATAATCCATTTGAAACAACGAATGACTCTTCCAAATTTCTAATGTATTGCATTCTTATATTACGATCTCATCCGAATTTCAAGATCCACTCTAACTTTTTCTTTACACTCATTCATGTAGGATCAGGCACATTTCCTACTCTAGTTTTCGTCTATTTCAAATGACAATTACTATAATTTTCCTCTACTTTGTAAATACTTATGTTGCACATACAATCTTATCAAATCCTTATAAATTTTTTATTCCAATGTGTTTCTAAACCTATGATGCAAAAACATGAAGTTAGAACTCATAAATGGAAGGCTTGATTCGTGACAAGCGAGCCGGAAACGCCGCCTCGGAAAAGGAGGAGGCCTGCTACGCCATGAGTCCCCCTTGAGGGGCACAACAGGATCACCGCCTTGAGTTCTTACATTACTTATTTCTCTGCTCGACTGTCACGTATCAAACATATTTCACCTCCAATCCATGACCTAGCAGGCTAGCACCAAGGACATTACTTATAGCAGGTTCCACCTTGAGGGGCACAAAAATTGGAGTATGTATTTTGTAGTACGGATTCAGGAAATACTTGGCTAAGAAGGAAACTTATAGTGGATTGATGAAATTGGGTTGGATCTCCGCCCAGATCGATTTGAACTATCTGTGCTATCTGAATGATACTGAATGTGGTAGCATACATAACTCTTATGATGTAACTTACAAACGTGATGATGTGTGTTAGGTTAGTTTACGAATGTAGAAGAGGTGCTAGGGAAGATTAGTATGCACCTAATAAAAGAAAAAAATGCACCTAATATAAAAAAGAAGATCCATGACTTTTTTAGATAAAGTAAAATATATTAATATCGTGAGGATACAAATTATACCCAGCCTCTGCAACAACGCAATAACTAAAGCTATTACGGATGCACACAACCGAAAGACACAATCAAGAAGAAAGAAAAGTCCCGCTACAGAGTTATAGTCATTGTAGCAGCCGCACAACCACCACCAAGACACCACCTGATGTCCAAATCTTCGAAAGCAACGTCTTCACGAAGAATAGTGGCAGACACAACCAATTAAGGCCAGACCTTGGGATTTCACCCTGACTTCAGCAAGAGCATTGCCAGACAAAACCAATTAAGGCTAGGCCTTGGATTTTCACCCTGAAAGGTAGAACTTTAAACTTCACATGTGATGTTGCCCCCACTAACATACCGCTGCTCCGCCTCCTGCAACTCCAAGCAAGTTTCTCATCGTCGCGCTAGTCCTTTAATCTCAGCTTTCATGACCATCCCCGCCTCTGACTACACCATGGATTTGCCCATGATGGCACAGAAGCAGAGCTTCACGCCGCTCCCTCCGGCGCGACGGAATCCCTCTGATCCAGTAATCTCCAGGAATTAGCCCATGAAAGATCACTGGCGGAGCCTTTCGAAACTCGACACTCTTGCCAGATCAAGGTATCGACGTCGCAAATTTCGAACCCTAGGACGACCACCTTTATTCTCCTTGCTCCGAGCTCATAGCCCCCACGCCGTCGGTCGGCTCCTGGCGATCAGAATAAGTGGGTCAACTCCGGCTCAAATCGAGCCATGGTTGGCCCCCAGATCGAGCAGCGATGAGGAAGCAGCCAACTCGTGACGCTGCACCTGGAACCCGCGCCCGCCCTGGCCTTGCGCCTCCGCCTCCCTGCAGCTTGCCGGCAAGCGCCGCCCATGGCGGACTCCGCCACCAGCCGCCTGGTCTCCACCTGCGCTCCGTGGAGCCCCCCCCCCCCCCCCCCCCCCCCCCCCGCGCGAAGGGAACCGCCACGCGCAGCGCCACCCCGCCCGCCGCTTTGAAGCCAAGGCGTGGCCGGCATCGCTCAGAGGGAGAGGACGGGTGGGGCCTTTCTTCGGTGGTGCGGATTCCTCCGGAGCCTCTCTCGCGCTGGCGGCCCGGGAGGTTTTTTCCTACAAGATCCATGACCTAGCACCAAGGACATTACTTATAGAAGGGTCCACCCTCGAGGGGCACAAAAATTAGATCCCAACCAGGTTAGCGACGGTGTCCCTTGCCATTAGGCTATTGTTTTGTTCGCATTATACACCTACTAAATCTAAGTAGCAGGCGCCTTAGAACGATGTACTCCATCATGTATCTACGGAGATAATACAGAAGATGATATACAGTACATATGTCGAGATCTCTTTCTCCCTAGGATGCGATGCGATGCGAGGTCTGATGCTGCAAAACAAACCCAAGCATGAGCACGATTGACGCGACCGATTAGACGGATCGACCTGAAAAATCAACTGCTCATCATCATCAAGGATTTGGTGACAGTACATTTTCAATCCTAGAATCAAACCCAGCTTTTCACGGTTACCGCATTCGAGACGACAAGCACGTAGGAACAAGGAAGCAACACGATACATCGTACTGCTAGGATTGTCACCTAGAACAAGATACTTACAGTAGATCACCCTGCCAGGCGTCGACCGATGGACGGAGCGAGCGTCTGGCACTGTTACTCATTGTTGTTGGCACGCGCCGCTTGTCTTTTCACGCGCTGCCGGTTGACGCCCGGCTCCCTGCTTCCATTGTCACGGACGGCCGGTCCGGCCACTGCCACCGCCCGAGCTCGTCGGTGTATAGAGGTGCTTTGATTAGGGCACTCGATGGCCTCCTCATATGTTCGTACTAGAGTAGAATACTCCCTATTACAGTAATGTACGTGGTGTGTACAGCTAGAGAGGCAGAGGGCTGTGTATCTACTGTACGTGATTCTACTATAGCTACACGGGGGCCATGCAGCTAGTGAAAGCACTGTACATATATACTAGTAGTAGTAGAGAGGCTTCAAGGCCTCAACCTCCCCGGCCAGTGTGTGTGTCTGTCGGGTGCAGGCGGTGAGGCGGACGGCAGAGAGACAGCGGCGAGGCTCGGCCGGAAGCGACCATGCATCGGCATCGGCGAGCAGAAGAGAGCTAGCTGCAGGGTCGGCGTCGTCGTCGTGGATACAGTGCAGGGTGCAGCCTCTTCGTCGGCTGGCGCGTGATGCCTTTTTGCCGCGCTACCGCGCGCAAGGAAACGGACACTGGACTGCTGCCACCTACCTGCCGCTGTGCCTGCCCGCCCGCACAGTGACAAGTAACCCCTGATGCATGAGTTGCTGAGAATCGAAAGACGCGCGGGCACCGCATGATTACCTCGTAAGTGGCTCTGTGCCTGCGCGCGCAAGGGGCTCAGCTTGGTAATAAGCCAACGCGTGCTCGCAAATTGTAATGATGCTCTCGTAATTTTTTCCTGTGCTTCGCCTGTATTCTTGCTACTCCGACGCAGGGTGTGATGTGAATCGACCATGTGTCTATCTCCATCGTCTCTACAGATGTGTGCATGCTATGTTTCAGCGAGTCCCTGGACCGAAACTTCTTTACAAGCCTAAAAAGGGAGATAAATGTCCATTCGCAGGATGTTCACGACTCACTAAGATCTCGATGTCGGTGTACATGTTGTTCACAATGGCAATCCTCTCCTGGTCTCAGCGGAGGCGATGGATCATGACTGATTAGAGCATCTCTAAGTCTAACAGATCACTCAAACCCGTGAAAAATCGTAAAACTCCCGTGGCCGAGCCTTTTTTTACGCGATAGCAGCGCGGCCTGTAAACACGAAAAGGACGTGCGTAGGTTTGCTCCACATACCGGTATATATGTTGGGATACGCTCAGTTTGCGGTTCGAAAACTCTATCCACCGCCACCGTCGACGAACAATCCGCCCCCCGCAACCTTCTACTCTGACGAGCAATCTGCGGCCGGTGACGTAGATCGGCCGCCGCCGCCACGTGATGGCACCGAAGAGGGTGCGGTCGAATCTGCGGGGCCGCGGCGACCGATTCGGCGACTTCTCCATCGCGAATCGAAAGGTTCTCGCCCGCGCTGACGCCGGTCGTAAGCGGTTGATCAAGTAGTACCGGCAGAAAGGCGAGATCGTTCCGGGGGCATGCTCCAGGCGCGAGGTGTAGGAGCGCCGCTGCCTCGCGCCTCGACCTTCTCGACCGGACGCTTGATCTTCTTCAACCGGACGCCCTCGACCTCCTTGAGTCGATCCTCGTCGAGATGGTGGGCGGCGTTATCTCCATCGTCTTGCTAAGGGAGGAGAAAGAAGAAGGCAGAGCAGAGCAGAGCCTCGCCCGCGACGAGGACTGAATCTCGACGTCGACCTCGTCGCCGCCGCACCTGAGGCTCCGGTGGGCCAAGTTTTGTCAGTACGGTAGGACGGAATGAGTTAGGAGTAGATTATACTTTAGGAGTATATGTACATTACGTGTGAATTGGTGATGAACTCCTCCGTGGAGTGAAATGGCGAAAAAATATAGTTCATTCGCGGCCAAATTAGCCCTTTTGTAGATCCGTTTGAGATTTCTGCTATCGTGCACGAGCGATAGAGAGGAGATTTGGTCAAAAAGTCGAATTGTAAACTTATTTTGAGGTTTTCATTTTAAAGGCTCTATTAGAGATGCTCTTACATCCCTTTAATTGATGCCTACTGCCCTATGCTGGACTAACATGAGCTAGGCCCGCATCACAACTGTGAGTGTTGCTCCTGAACGATGAGCAACATACAAATTTTCTGTTCTACTGAAATCAAGATGGTTGCATAAGAGTACATCCGAAAACTTGCTACTACGTTCTACTTCTAAGTTCCATCTTTAGGGTAAATGAGCAGATGTAAAGATTGGTCCTTGCCCTAGCGGCATTGCCGCCGCCATCGCCGCCACCTTCCTTATGTGGTCTCTTTTCCCGCTTTCGATGACAACATAAAAGGGAGAGCTGATGGTAGCACTAGTGTCATACATCTTGCACGGTTGGCTCGAGTTGGGTACGAAGGAACACCCTCATGTTTGACTGAGTATGCTTCAAATATCTTTTGCCCGTAACCAAACGATGTGTTTTACATCCTCGTGATCTGTTTCGACGTACGGGAAATGGAAATTGTAACAACGACCTTGAAATTAAAACTTTCAACGAACGTGCAGTCTTTCCGTTTAGGTGTAATTTTTCTTTAGAAAAGAGAATGTATTACTCTTAGACTCTGCGTCGAGTGATGCACACAGCCCGAATATTGCAGAGTTAGAGAGTCAAGTACTTAAAGTTTACATAACCAAAGCACGACGAAGACATACTAATATTAGGTGTATTTGGCCCCTGAAAAAAAAATCATCACGACGAAGACATACATGGATTGGGCGATGTCTCCCCCAATCCGGTCACTCGATTAACCGGAGGAGGGAAAAAACTTGCATGCATCCGTCATAAACTTTACATGCATAGAGTAGAGAGAGTAGTATCTTTGGGTGAAGCGGAAGTGAGTACTAGAAGCCTCACTGCTCGTGGAGTTGCAACCGTTGGACATGAACGTGAGCCGGTGCGGCGTCGAATGTGCGGTGGCCGCCCGCCGGCATGCGCAGCCGCGCGCACAGGAGACTCCGTCTGTCCTGCCTGCCCGACCCCTAGGCATTAATAACAGATCCTCGATGCAAGGCAATTAAGTGGGGGTACTTCTCGGAGTACCTACTAACGTACGTGGTCCTCTGTATACTGGTATATCCCCCCCAAACTGTAGGGCTCATCCTTCCGTTAACGGTGGAACGAACCGTAGGTGGTAGGTCGTTCGGCCGAAAGAAAAGCTCATGTGCTGCTGTCCCGTCACCAACCCCGCCCGTAACGGAAAATGTCCAGTCCAGGCCGTAGGAAGTTTGGAGCTCATCTTCTTCCCCCGGAGCGACTCGGCTTTCGCCTCCTCCTCTGAGTGTAGGAATCGAGCGAGGACGGACGGACGGACGCACGGCGTGCATGTGCAGTGGCATCAGACGCCGCATGCAGGCAGGCCCCTACCACGCAGAGATTTCTGTGCACGCCACCACGACGGGCCTCCATTTGGCCGTACCGTACCGTCGTTCACGCCTCGCCATGCATGCGCCTTGTACTCACTCACTCCTCAGATGATATTCACAACCACTTACCCGGCTCAAAATTAATTTACACTCGATCGGCTAGGTTACTGCTGCTGCTGTTTCTGTTTGGGTGCTCCTACATATTCAGTCAGTGACGTACGTACGTAGAGGAGACGTACAGTAGACCGTAAGCTGTAGTAGAAAAGTCTGCATGCGCCTTCATTCTGTTCTCCGAGAGGCGAGAGCATCCCAAGCCTGCGAGCTGGGAGCACGAGCGCGCAGTTACTACTGCTGCTCAGGGCTCAGGCAAAGGGTAAAGAAGAGCGGCAATTACTGAGGAGGAGAAGCAATTGTTTCATTTTACTAGGTCCGGAAGAATGTGGAGGAGCATTGGCATTGGCATTGACGACGAGTGGGTGGTGCGCCGCGCCGCGTGTCCCATGCATGCAGGCGACGCACATACTACTAACTGTTTACGTGCATGTTCCTCAAATTAAATGATGAACAGTTGAACACGTCGCACGCTGCAGCGCCGGGCGGTGGCGGCGGCCGGCCCCGGCGACATTACTGATGCCATGCGATGCGATGCCAAGTGGCTAGCTAGTGATGGCGCTGCGGCCGTTCTCTGGATCAACACCGCTTCCTTCCTTCGTGCTGCTCGTCGCATCTTTTCTCAGGACTCAGGAGCCGAGTGCCAAACTCAACGAAATCAAATCGGAAAAAAGTTTCTGCTCAATCGTAAAGCTTTCATGTTCTGCTAATGTCACTTTGAGGTAGTAAATGAAGGGGTTCTCTGCTATAGCATGACGCCAGCACAGTACTACTATTTTATTTTAGTTCCAAAAAACAAGGTAAAGATAACCAGGGGGGGCACTGGACTGGTAGTGGTGGAACCGAGAAAAGGAATTTTGATGGCAAGCTGGGCCAACTATGCTATGTATCGCTTCAAGTGAGTCGTAGGCCCACGCGCTCCACTCATGAATCCACGCACTACATGAGCCTGGGCCGGCGAGCGGACAGCCATCAAGCAAGCGCCCAACAAAATGTTTTATGTTTTCTCCTCCTTTTGGGAGACCTCAAAGTTTTCAAAATCTGTTTCAAAAATGTTCGTTTTTTAAAATATTCAGTTTAAAAACGTGTTATTTATTTTGAAATTTTTATTTTGAAAAATGTGTATCTTATTTATAGCGGACACAGGCACCGGGCGAATTGTACTAGTACTCACAATGAGGGAGAACAAATCCTATTTTCTCTGCTTAACACCGAGCGGATTGCGCTCCTCACGTGTGACACGTTTTCGAACGAAATCAAAAGCAAAATCACTTGGCTACTCCTCGCTCCACGTATGCATAAATATACAATGGTTTCTAAAAAAACACACCATCTACTGTCATAGAAATACAGAAGCACGTGTTGCAAAAAAACCATTGCTGTATACATATTTTTATAAAATGTCAGAAATCTGATTGTTATGGTATGAAGGAAATGGGGAGCAATACATACTTTATGTCTAAAAATTAAAAGTGCAAACTTTGTAAGAGGAAAATTGAAGTCTAGCAAAATTCCTTGTTTAAACCTCCTCAAATGATAATAGAAGCATGCATGCACTCTTCTTGTGTTCGTGTACTCTCACCCAACCCAACGGGTACGCGACGAGCTTGCTCATGGCGTAGTTTTTGTCTGGCACGTACGCACACTACTACCATGAA
Organism: Poa annua; assembly: GCA_026929855.1. Taxonomy (NCBI): domain Eukaryota; kingdom Viridiplantae; phylum Streptophyta; class Magnoliopsida; order Poales; family Poaceae; genus Poa; species Poa annua. Next base: position 3,843,726 of record CM049430.1, read on the forward strand.
ACCGGTTTACACATCACTCGGTTTCGTAAGAAAACCGGCGTCTCCGCAAGAAGAAATAAAAGGCTGACGTCTCAACGGACCATCAGTATTTGTATTTGTATTTGTATCAGAGAAAAGAAAGCCGAATTCCGGGGGGCCGTGTTACATTTGGCGCGAATCCTGGGGCGCGTGCTGCAACCTGTCCGTTGCCGTGGATGGATAAGCATTCCCGTGGTGGAAGATCGGTGCCACTCTAGGAAACCCATCGCACATGCCTATATTCACATCAAACTCCTCAGCGTGTACCAATTCTTAGTAAACTCCTCATCGCTACAAATTGCTAAGTAGGTCAAGTCATGGGGATCAGGCCCTGCTCGCCCCTTTCCTTATCCCTTTATTCGGTGGTTTTCGTGCTGTTATGCTTTGAATCATGCATTGTAAGCATACTAATTTGGGAGTGGTTTCAGTCTTACTTTGTCAGTCTCCACGAGTGACTTTTTTTAAAAACAGAATACTTATCATTTTCATTATTTAATAAGAAGAGAGTTTACCTACTGTGCTTATGTTAGTGTGATAGTGACCTGTAGGCATGCATCTCTATTATACTTAGGTCCGCATAGATCAAAAGAGATAGTTCTCTTTGCAGCTATCATATTTCCTGCTTTTTGGAGGGTTTAAATACTAAAATACTCCATTCTCGTTCTTAGAACTCACCTGGTTATTTAAGTACCAACAAAAAAGCAGTTTTCCTTGCTCTTGTTCATTGAAACCCCAGAACTTCGCTGTAAAAAAGAAACTCAGAACCCTAGCTCAGCAGCGATTCAAACCTACTGCAACCTCAGAGCGCCGAAAGTAACAGAAATTCCGAAGTTTCCCCGCAAATTTTGGTTCAGTTCGGCTCATATTTGTTGTTTCCCCCTGTTCTCTTGTTGCAGGCCATGTCGCAGCACGACGGCGGGCTCGCGGGGCTGTACCCCGAAGACGAGGATGACCGGCTCGCGGACTACGAGGACGACGAGTACATCCAATCTGTAAGCTCGCCCGCTTGCTAAGTTCATTGGGAATGGGGGTTTGTCTCTAATTTGCTCTGAAATGTTGCTGGTTTCGTTTTCCTGTTCGATTTAGTAGGCTATTTTGAGCTCAGCAGAAACTTAGCCGTATGAGAAATCTGTATTGCAGAATGCAGATTCTAATTTAGCAGTACCTGCATTTGTTGTGTTTCTAGATTCTGGGGAGTCAGTTTCTGAATAGTTTGCTTTCTGTTTGACAGAAGTGGGTTCTGTTCTTTGTATAGGTTAGTAGGACGTCAGAAGATACGTCGGCCATGGATGTCAAGAAAGGGAAGGACATACAGGGAATTCAGTGGGAAAGGTCGAACATCACAAGGGACGGGTATAGGAAGAGCAGACTGGAACACTATGCGAACTTTGAAAACATACCTAACTCCGGAAGAACATCGGAGAAGGCATGATACTTTACTACTACACAATAATATAGACCAGTACTTCTGTTTAGTTTAGGAAGTTTTGATGTTGTTATGTTGATGTAGATGTGTACACCTGTGGATAAAGGGCAGCTCTACTACGAGTTTGAGCATAACACAAGATCGGTGAAACCGACCATTCTTCATTTTCAGGTGAGAAATTGGTACCTGCTGGTGTAGTGATTTCATTAGGTTACTCTCTCAGCTCATGCTAAACAAGCAAGAATTCTCAGGAATGCTAATTAAGATAATATTTGTCATTGTGTTCTTTCTTACATTGGTGACTATATTTTGCTGTAGTGTTGTGGAACTTAGTTTGTTGCAGATCCTTTTTCTGATGGTGTTTAGAATACAAACAAAGAGAAGTTAATTTACTAAAGACAATCAGCGGTTCCTGTGAATACTAGCTACTAACAAGGTCTACACATTGTTTTGAGTATGCACTTCATGATAGTGCTGAAAGGCAGGTTGCAGTTATGTCCTCACGGGAACAACCATTTAAAATTGCTTGCTTTTGGATTGGTTGCAATTCTATATGCCTTACTAGGGTACCACCTGTCTTCTTCCATAGGAAAACTATAATAACTAACTGAGTGTGTCTGTATGGTTGTACTCAACAATCAGATGACCTCGTCATATTAATTGCCTGCTTAACTCGTACAAAATTATTAAGATCGTTCTATCACTTTCATGCAGTTGAGAAATTTAGTATGGGCAACGACAAGACATGATGTTTATCTTATGTCATACTTTTCTGCACTTCATTGGTCATCTCTGGCTTCTGAGAAGCACGGAGTCATTGATCTTCAAGGACGCATTGCACCATGTGAGGTACATATTTCTCTTTCAAGCGTTTGTTTGACCTGTCATTTTTTACAGTTGTTTGTATATTTAATACTTTTGTTGTATGAAAATGCATACCTGTTTTATGTGTTTTGACTTCAGAAGCACCAGGGGAATTTCTATGAGGGCTTTCATCAAACTCAAGTTAGCACATTGGCAGTGAAGAATAACCTGCTGGTTGCTGGTGGATTTCATGGAGAACTAATATGCAAGGTAACATCTTTTCATACTCAGATTCAATTACTGACATCTACGACCACTTACAATGTAATACTTGTGGAAGTGTAGTTTTTGGACCATGAAGGAATAAGCTATTGTTGCAAGTCAACACCCGATGACAATGGCATTACTAACTGTGTGGAGATATTTGAGAAACCTAGGTAATTTCTTTTCTAGGAACAATTTCTGTTTTATTACTGGCAAATTGAGAACGTACTAAGCACAATGTTTTTTTGTTTTGAAGTGGTTCTGTTCATTTCCTGGCTTCAAACAATGATTGTGGACTTAGGGACTTTGACGTGGAAACATTTCAAATGTGCAATCATTTTCGTTTCAACTGGGCAGTGAATGTAATCCCCATTTGCTCAATTGCTCTTGTCTATATTTAGTATTTTGTTTGCTGCACTGCGTATTAATTGGTCTATTGGAGTTTTCCTAATTAAATCCTGATATTTGGTCAAATTAATTTTGTCTTGCATAAGGTGATGTGGGGGAGAATTCTGACATCGTTTTGCTCCTTTGTTTTCTTCCATGCAGCACACATCATTGAGCCCCGATGGTAAAATCATTGCTATTGTGGGCGACGACCCTGACGGTCTTCTGGTGGACGCTAATTCAGGGAAAGTAAGTTGACTGTAATCGTCTTTTAAACATCGACACCATAGTTTACAGAAGCTTATCGTTGTGGGTTTCCCACAGATGATTCATGAGTTCCGTGGTCATCTGGATTATTCGTTCGCATCAGCGTGGAACCCAGATGGCCGAACATTTGCAACTGGTAACCAAGACAAGACATGCAGGATTTGGGATGCTCGTGACCTCTCAAAGTCTGTTGCTGTTCTGGGTGGCAACATTGGAGCCATAAGGTCGATCCGCTATACAACTGACGGGAAGTTCCTCGCGATAGCCGAACCTGCGGATTTTATCCACATCTTCGACGTCGGGAGCGGGTATGGCAGGAAGCAGGAGCTGGACTTCTTTGGTGAGATTGCCGGCATGTCCTTTAGTCCTGACACCGAGGCTCTCTTTGTTGGTGTGAATGATCGCAACTATAGCAGCCTCCTCCAGTACAGTCGGCGACGCTTCTACTCTTACCTTGATTCAGCTATGTGAATTAGCAAGCGGTAGACATCTGTGAGAGCAAGATCATAAGTTGTAGAAAGGATGTATATATATGTGTAGGTTTTGTCTCGGACGAAACCAAAGCCGATAGTCTGTATTTTGTAATGTCTATTACATACATGACCCTGAACTCTTGCATACCACTTCTTTTGTAAGAGCATTACTAACAGTGCCCGTAAAACTGCGACCTGTAAAGCGCAAGTTCGGTGGCCTGAACTCTTTTTTGTGCCAACAAATCGTTGGCACAGAATAGATCCTGAAGCGTCTGAACCCTAAACTATATTCCGTTTTTCGCAGAATCGTCTGAAACCGTAAACTATATTCAACTTTGTTCCGCGCCAGAAGCGTCTGAACCCGTAAACATAGGGTTTCGCAGATTTCATATGCAAAATGATAGAACATAAACATAAAAACACATACAACAACCTAGCATAGTTAATCAAATAAATTGCTTAAAGCACATAAATGATCCAAATTATTACAACAATGTCTCAACCAAATTACAACGAAGGTTTTCCGAATAAATAAACAAACAAACAAATGTTTCCTAAAAGTTCATCTCACACATACATGACAGATGGAAAGTAAATGGGAGAGAAGATCATGAGCGACGGCCATGCCTAGCCCCTGTTCGGACTTTTGGTCTAGATGACTAGTGCAACAATTCTATATCATTTTTATTGGAAGCTCGAAGATACATTAGGCCGTACAACTTAATAATCATCCGAGCAAACCTACAGACGGATCGGTGGCTGTATCTTCACCAATTCGAAGATACTCATTGTTGTAATCCGTAGAGACCCTTTATGCAATCACCCTCACAGCCGCATAATTTTTTGATATGCACTAAAACCCGTGTCGCCGGCGGCGTTTCTATGTTGCTTCAAGTAATTGGATTTTGCTTCTTGCTGATAGGTATCCTCTGGGTAATTGGATACCGAGCAATCAAATTTGCCAACAAGACGTCTTGCAAGAACCATAACGCAGAGAGTTTATGTTACAGAAAAACTTTTCATGACGAAAACAAAGAAAAAGCTTCTGCAGGCAAGTTTACACATAAAGGTTCCTGGCATGTTCTTCTAAGATTAAATAGGTATGACTTTTGGTACTTCTAAGCTTAAGTAGGTATAAACTCTGTGGACGATGGCAGCAATAGACGCACAAGAAAGGTGCCTATGGCGATAACCAACAGTATAAACTGGATGAAACAGAACAATGACAGAGTACTTGCCCTAGACTGCAGTTGCAAGATCTCTGAACTCGCAGAGAGCTCTTTGCATTGCACCTCCAGCTTTTCTACCATTTCTCCTAGTACTGCTGCTCGGTTCTCGGAACGACGAAGTTTGAGTTCAAGCTGCTTGTAGTCGCTGAGCAGACATTTTTGCTCCTCATAGAGAGCTTTTCGGTCAACGACCAAGGGTGTTCGAGTTTGCAAAGCTCTTGTCAGGATGATGCACTGAATCTCTGCTTCCATTTTCTCCTGGAGCAATCGATCAAGATCAGGCTGCCAGACAAGGTTGCTGGTACTCTGTATTGCACTTCTCCAGGCTCTCGTCCGGCTTAGAGCTTCTAGTTCACGTATTCTTGAATCTTTCTCCTTGATCAGTGTTGATGCTTGTTCCATCCTTGACTCTAGATTCCTTTCCTTTTCACTTGCTTCTTCAACAGGTTCCTCAAGGTGGAGCGAGTCGTTCCATTCATCATCGTTTACATCAAAATCATCACTCGATTCTTTCCCGATTACCACAAAATTTTGAATCTCTGCAATATAAATAGGAGCAATGGTTAAAATAGGCCGCAGAGGTACAAGAATCAAAAAGGAAAATCATATTGTGACTTCCAGGACAGCCTCACTGAAGTTGCTAGAAACATGGTTAGCAGACAACCAATTTTTGTACTTATAACTAGGAGCAGTACCATAGACAACCAATTTTGTACTTAGGACAAGGAGTTGTATTCCCACTGATCATCCATTCAATAATGCCTACTGAGTATCACAGTACAATAGAGGTTTCAACAGGGTGACAGTTGTGATAGTGTCTTCATGTCAAACAGCCACAGAACTGACTTTACCAACTGATCAATGTATAGAAGCACTGAACATCATGTCAAACAGCTAATTCAACTTCTGAGGTAGAAAAGTCATGTTCATAGTTTGCATTATCGAATGCACTAGATTAATACCACTACGCCTCCCATAGGGGAATGCACTAGATTTTATGTCCGAAATAGACGATCTTACACCGAACAAACTTAGAAGTAACATGACTTCACAACCAGCACCATTTCCAGTGTCAGGTTAATAATTGATGTTTGTATCGCAGCTATTGTACATTTCTTTCCAGCATCAAGAAATATAATATACTACCTCTGATCCTAACAAAGTGTCGCAGCTAGCGTTTTGATTTGCAAGCTCATATCCTCCGACACTTCTACCGGATCGGAGGGAGCAGAAGATTGATCTTAAACCTCTTACAAATGTAGTATAGTAAGATGAACTGCACCAACTAGAGCGTCGGTGCATTCAGGTAACTGGCATGCCACAATTGTACAACCTCTTCAGCAATTGGTTAGTAAGAGAAGACTGTAGACGGGGTAAGAATTCAGCCGTACCATTCCGGAGAGCTTCCCGCGTTCTCTGAAGCAATAATATCGATTCGGCATATGCATCATCACCTGAATTAGCATCAGCATCACCGGAATCACCATTACCCTGAACTAATCTGCGCATCACACTACTCCCATTCTGCGTGCAGTAACCCCCTTCCGTCGATCGCACATCTTCGCTCGGCTGTCCTTCATAAACATCAGAACGAACCTTGTGGACGCCATTGCCGACACCCGGTTTCCGGCCGTTGACAGCACTAGAGCTTTGGCGATCGGACTGGACGCTCGAACGCGAGTTCTCCGCCTCGGCGGGGGAGAAGGCGGCGCGAGCTAGCGGCCTGTCGGCTCGCGCGCGCGCAGTCCGCTGACTCTTCCCATGGAGGGAACTGGCGGCGGCAGTGTGAGCACGCGGCCTGTCCCGCTCCCGCACGAAGCCGTGGCGCGGGGCGCTGGCGGACCTGCTGCCCCGGTCCTCGCTGTTGTCGGAGTCGCCGCCTCCCGCGCCGACCGAGAAGCCGACGGAGGAGATGAGCAGGTGGAGATCCGGGTCCAGCATCGCGGGGGCCGGCTCCAGCGGGACAAAGTGGGACTCCGCGGAGGCGATGGAGCTCTCCTCATCGACGACCGCCTCGTGTTTCCCCATGGGTGGAGCGGTTGCGCCGAGGGGAAGTCGACGCTTGTGGAGCTGCGTTGCGTCGTCACCGGCCGCGCCGCTGTCACTGACAGCAGCGCCGGCAGAGGGAGTTTTCTCCTTGCGGTGCTCCCGCTGGATACGGCGCCACCGGCGGCCATTGGCCCTGGGCTCCCGAGAGGCCTGCGAGTTGGCGGAGGACTCTATGGCTCCTTTCGCCATGCCGTCCATGTCGGTCGGCGGCGGAACTGCCATCATCAGCTGAGGAGTGGACACGTCGCCGGGCGAGGCGGAAGGCACGAGACGTTGGGATCGGAGTACGTGGCTGCGCTGGAGTGATCCATGGTTCTTCGTTGCACCAACTTTAACGAGCAAGGAGGCTTCAGGCTCAAGCTCGGGGCAGGCTGCTCGAACTTTTACAAAGTCTTAGGTCAGAAATAGGAAAACATAGGATCCCATAAGTTTATAGTGTAAGATAGACGATTGTAAAACGCGACAAAACTACGTGAATAGTCATTTAGAGAAAACGTGAAAATTCTCATGAAAGGTGTCTTGATTCTACGTACTTGAATCTAAATAAAGGTTATAGTGGATGTTTAAATTTATGTATAACTGAGTCATATAAATCTAATCCATAGGATTTTGATAGCACCATTCTTCTAAATCTAACGCATCGTAAAGATTAGAATTCCGTGTTTTTTTTTTAAAATCCTACAATCCAAAGGGACCCTTACAGACAAAGGTAATTCATACCTTTGAACAGTTTATAAAAAAAACGATAAAATTTATTTAGTAGACATTTGAGTGAATGAATGCCTATAAATTGATGGATATTTTGTTTTACTTTGAATCATTACTGTTAGCCAAAAGCCACACAATAAATTTAACGTAAGGATTGCTAGCTACCGGAAATCCATTTGACTTGTAGCACTAGATACTTCTATTGTGAAAAATAAACTTTAAAATGTCAAAAATTCTGAAATAAAATTTCGGACATATACCTACTAACACTTCATGTTAGCACATAAAGTTTTACGAAAACAATTTTTATGTTATATATAAAAGATAAATTTGGTGCTAAAAATATATTTTTTACTAGACATAATTGTTTTTTTACACAAGGCACAAACATTCTTTTTACTAATTATTTTGTGCCTACATAAAAGGTGTACATCTGATTTGTTTTGGATTTTTCTTGATATTGTGAAGTATGTTTTTTCACAACATGAAGGGTCTAGTTCTATAACCAAAATGGATTTCGGCTAGCAAAACTCATTTTTCTGTTGTCGCCGCTCATAGCATTTCAACACCCTGCGTCCAAATGATTTAAAAATAGTTAAAAATGTTACATTGAAATTGCAGCCAAAAAAGTGTTTCTACCCCCCATAAACTCTCCAACGACATGACTCATGATGAACATCATCCGTCACATGCCAGTACTTGTTCTTTATGAGATCACCAATGTTTAAACGATCAATAAGAGCACCCACAGTATTGTCAAAAGCTAAATATGCCATGTAAAAAATGACGTTGGTGCTAAATTGTCAAAAAATTCACAGTGTATAGATTGCTAAAAAAATTTAACTAAGGGCCCACAGCAGGTTCTCTCATCTCAAAAGGTATAAATTACACTAACTCTTCACATATTTAATTGATTGGCAAGAAAATGGAACTAGCTACTCCAGTTACTCTCATGCCAAATTTATTTGATTTTGAGACTACTCCACCATGTAGGAAACCGGCTTACATAATAAAATTTCCTATTTGACACTCAAATTGGCACACATTATGGATGACCCTAAGTTGCAGCCAAGAGAACAAATCTCTATACACATTATGGGTAGGGGTGCTGCTGTTTGTTTTTCACTCTGAAGAATCCCATGCTTGCTTCAATAATAAGATACCTGATAGTTCTTCCGCGGTCATAGTTGGATTGTGTAACCCGCTAGTACTTTTGGAAGTTCCAAAAAAGCTCATATGTCAGATTTTTATTGGAGAAGGTTGATTTCATGTTGAAGTTCTATAAAAACTGTTGTGTTAACGTGTTTGAGGACCTCCCATGGAGATACCTTCACTCTTTTACATTCGGCTTACTACTAAGAATTAGTTCATCTATCCAAATTTATTTAATGCAGATTATTCTAAATATATAGTTATGTCATCTTGATGCATACGTCTTGGACTCTTGGTACATTCGTATTTACTATTTTTAAGAGCAGTCCACATAGGAACATATCACACATCACGTGCCGTGTTCACGGTTTTACTGGGTCTGGGCCTACAAGAGTTAGTATTATCCTTTACTTACCACCGATGTCGCTTTGGGTGTTGCCTGTTGTGGTTGTATTGGCTCCTCTCGTGTTGTTGGTGTTTGTTTCTTGGTTTTCGCCCGGTTTCTTCCACTAATAAACCGGGCACCTTCTTCTTAATAAAAGGTTGGGGCAAAGCTTTTGCCCCACAGTTCAATACCACCGATGGCTAATGTATTCGCATGCCTATCGACTGGGCCGAAGGAGATGCTGGCTGTCGGAATATAACTGAACCCACGCCGTTGGTCACATATTTCTTGCGGCTTGCACGGGCGCCCACAACAGAGGCCGCCGCGCAACGTAGAAGCCTACAAGGCCCGCATGCATCGGAATTATCAGTTAGAACATGTACAATGGTGTGATAACTCTTTTTTTAGCACGTAAGATGATTATTTAGTTGGAGAAGAAATAATGAAGTAAGTGAAGAATGCCTTCTCTTATATCAAAGACAGGGCCAGCCCTGGAGGGGGTCTGGAGGGGCGGCCGCCCCGGGCCCAGGAATTTTGGGGGCCCTAGACCCCAGGTATATGTGTACTAGGCATAGACGCATAGTGTATGGCGCGTAGAAAAAAAGGCAAATAGTAATTCCATGTCCGTGCTAGCGATTGGGCTTGCTGGGCATATTTGTCTCTGCTCTACTCTCCGCTTGTTTTCGCGAGAGCAAGAGGGCAAAGATGCCCTCGAATCTCGATCAACTGATCGATTAGGTCATCTCGCTCGGGCGCATTGGTTCCGTATCCTCAGATCCTCTCAGCAGTCCCCATGAGGACATGAGCGACTCTCTCCGCCAGCAACGGCCGATGCCGACGCAGCGACGCGAGACCCGACTGATCAACAGTGGTCTCGCTGTCAATAATCTAATTCTACCCCAAAGATAGGTACAAGGACTAACACGCCCTAATTTTATCCTCTTATTTTAAAATCTTTTGAGCTTGATTGTTATGAGTTGGGGAATTCAGCTTATTTTAATTGGTCTTTTGTAGATGATATTTTAAGTGGTAAAATCATATGCTATGTAGAGAAACAACATTAATCAAGTCGTTGGTCGATTCATGAAAATAAAATATCATAAATATTAGGCAACACTCTCCAATTTAAATATTAAATTGGGGATTTATTATAGCTGATAATTTGAATATACATTGCTAAGTTATAGGTTTCGGAGGGTGCGAGGTCAAATCATGTCTTTTGTTATTATCGGCTATATCTTGTGAGTCACGTCATCATTATTTTATTCATTTTGTAAAGAATTTGATCATCTTTACTTATGACCATATGGTGTGGTCTTCATTCTGGTGAATTCTTTATGCCAAGACTTGTTACGAGTAACACTAGTAGTAAATCTTTGATTCAATTACATATATCTGGTAAGTAGTACTTGTACAAGTTGTACACCATGGTTTAAAATATTAGCTTCAATCTGGCTTCTTGCGTCCGTGATTTTATATTCGTAAGGATTTGCACGTAAAAAAAATGTACATTGCTTTTCTCGTTTGATTATTTCTCTAATACACTTATGTCTTTAATATTAAAGGACCCTAGATTTTAGTTTCGCCCGGGTCTCTGAAATCTCAGGACCGGCCCTGATCAAAGATGATCTCTTATACTATAGAAGCCACTTATTTCTTGCGGCTTGCACGGGCGCTCGCAACAGAGGCCGCCGCACAGCATAGAAGCCTACAAGGCCCGCATGCATCGGAATTGTCGGTTAGAAAATGTACAATGGTGTGATAACGCTTTTTTTAGCATTGACACGTAAGATGATTATCTAGTTGGAGAAGAAATAATGAAGTAAGTGAAGAATACCTTCTCTTATATTAAAGATGATCTCTTATACTATAAAATAAGAGAAAGCTAATTTCAGTATTGTACCATTTATATTCTTTTAGAAAATTATGTTTCTTCTAAAATATAACAATTATCCTGAATTGTTAGAGATGAAAATAAAAATAATGTACGGGTATGTACAATGGTAGAGAATGCGTGCCTTCTTTTAGCCATCTATATCATTTAGAAAAAAAACAAAATTATAAGATGTATAATGCATTATCTCTTATTGCCATTGCTAACCATTAATGAGAATTAATTATATTTTAATAGAAAAATTGTAACAGATCACCGCTTAATTAAGAGTAGGCAACATTTATCTCTTTCTTTATTCTCTCCAACAGTAAGAGAAGTCTGACATCATTGTACATGTACTTATATTTTGTATTTTCTAAATAATTTGGATAGATAAGAGAAGTCACATCTTTTCGATCATTGTACATGTGGCGGGCACGCTACTCAACGGCCGCCGCGAGAAACTCAACGGCCACCGTCTGCCCCATGCCGCTGCCGTTGCTACCCACGCTCACTGCGCTTCACAAGCAATCAGTTGTCCCAATGATTTCACGACTGCCCGCCGGCCGGCAGGTACACTTTCGAGTTTGTCAATTGATGGCAAGACCATATACCCGACACAGGGAGTACCAGCAGACTACAGTTAGCGAGGTAGCAGTGACAAACAATCGATTCCACATGAAGGGCATTTCGGAAGTAGTTTAACTGCAGTGCAATCACTCTTCGATCTCACTCAAATTTCGCAAAAACAAAATCTTATTGAAAATTGTAAACAACCAGGAGCTTCACACGCTAAGACGGCATGCATATGCAGGACGGGTAAGAGAGTAGAGACGCGACGCAGAATGATCAGACGAGGCGGCGGCAGATGGTGACGCCGTCGGCGATGGCGAGCTGGCAGACCTCTATGCGCGGGTCGGCGGCGAGCTTGGCGTTGAGGTCCCTGATTGCGGCGGAGAACCTGGTGTCGAGGTCGGACATGGGCGTTCCGGGCGGCATGGCGACGGTGCCGCCCCAGAGCGTGTTGTCGTAGATGATGGTGCCTCCGACGCGCACGAGGCGCAGCAGCTGCTCGTGGTAGCGCACGTAGTTGGGCTTGTCGGCGTCGACGAAGGCGAAGTCGTAGCTGGCGGCGCCGTCGTCCTCGGCGAGGAGGTCCTGGAGGTGGTCCAGGCCGGGGCCCTCGCGGAAGTCCACCTTGTGCGCGACGCCGGCCTTGTCGATGAAGGGGGCGCCCACCTGGTAGCACTCGCGGTCGGTGTCGATGGCGACCACCTTGCCGTCGGCGGGGAGGGCGAGCGCGGTGGCGAGGAGCGAGTAGCCGGTGAAGACGCCCACCTCGATGGTCTTCTTGGCGCCCGCCATCTTGATGAGCATCCCGAGGAGCTGCGCCTCGTCCGCCGATGACTGCATGTAACCCCTATCGATCATCGGGAGAAACGACGACACGATCGATCAGGGGTGCTTGTATCCGTGCATGAAGAAGAAGATGAAGAGGAGGACGTACGTACCAGGGGTGCTTGTCGGTGACGAGGCGGAGGTCGCGCATGCACTCGTGCTCGCGGGGGAGCACGCTGGTTTCGAGGATGTACGTGTACAGGGCGTCGCTCTTGAGCAGCGTCTTGTTGGTGCTGTCGATGGCGCTGTGGACGTTGGGCACGTTGTCGTCGGTGCTGCTGGGCGCCATGGCTAGAAGCTAGATCGATCTCCCTCCTCTCTCCTCTCTCTCAGCTTTCTTCCTCGATCGAATGTCTGTTTGTCTGTCCACTCAAAGCATCTCGTAAGAGACTGTATTTATCAACAACTGACGGCACAAGAAGGGGTTGGTGACGCTGATCACTCCAACCCTCCCCACTAATCTGTGTGCATGCGTGTCTCGTTGGACTGTTGGAGCACAGAATCATCATCGACCTCTGCTTGCTTTAATTTGGTACCTTTTTCCTTTCCTTTAATTATTATTCGCAGCGACTCCCACCTTGCATAATCCGACCAATCCCTACCACACACCACCTGCCTTCCACTCATACAGTACCTCTCTAGACTCTAGCAGGTATGATTTGACTAGGAGGATATTTTGGCAAAGCAAAGATTGTTCTTATCTCACAGAAAACAGGAAGCTTCAGCGCGACAGCGAGGGTCCTGACCCAGCACGCTCCACCAACCGCGCGCGATTATAGATGGTTGGTGAAAACTTATCTGTAATCTAAACGAGACGCACTTTCGTCATGCATGCTCCACTTGCCTGCTTCTGCTTGCAAGCAAGTCCTACGTCCTAACAATTTATTGAATCGTCCCAGATTGGAGAGGAAACTAAGTGGTTGACCGATGCGTCACGAGCCAAGTAAGTACTTACGTCCTAATTTAATTCAGGCACCTCCCCTCTAACTAATCCATGCATACATATAATGTGTGATAGTGATCAAGCCGTAGATGTACGTACTACCAGGAAACTGCATTATTTCTACGTCGGAACACGTCTTCGTTCAAGGAATCGAAGGCATCGATCATCGCAAGTTCCAAGTTGGCGCGAAGAAGCAATCTATATCACAGACGTACGGAGGCACGCATGCATGCATGTGCGTCCGGACGAAACGGAGAAACGAAGCTTCGGCTTCTACACGCAACGTCTCTCTCCCGAGACATGGACGCGCGCGCAAGCAACCAACCGACCGCATGGGGGTTACACACACCACCCTCTCCAATTTGGTTACCTTGCAACTAACTGACGGTGTCCCTCACGTTCAGGAGGTCTCTAGAGTGTAAGATTTTGTAGAACTATCAATATTCCTCTGATATAACTAATAGTTGTGTACTTTAAAATGATTTTTTCAAAAATTACGAACCAAACTATAAAACAGTTGTAGTTCAAATTTGAAATATTTTTAAAAATTGGCAAAAAAAAATTAACTAGGGAAATTAGATAGAAATCATGAAAAAACCTAATACTCGGGAATTATCCATCATATGTGTACTAGTTTTCATGAAAATTAAATGAGTGTTATTTTACATCATATTTTTGATACTTTGTTCCCAAAAGGTGTTATTTTTTGCACTTATAAAATGGAAAATGATATTTATGAATATAATTTAAATATTTCCTTTGACATAAGTTGATCATTTGGCTAAAATCAAGTTTATCATTTTTCATAACAACTAGTACACATGTAAGGTCCCCATGCCAAAGGGTTTATTTTTTCAAGTGTTTATCACATTATTTATTTTTTTCTCCAAAAAAGTCAAAACAGTCGTTATGACAATTCATCAAAAGATGTAAGATTTTGTATAACTATCAATCTTTCTGTGATATAACCAATAGTTGTGTACCTTAAAATGATTATTCCAAAAATTTCAAACCAAGCTATCAAACAGTTGTAGTTCAAATTTGAATTACTTTCGAAAAATAGGCAAAAACTCATTTAATTAGGAGAAATTAGGTAGAAATCAAGGAAAAACCTAATACTTGGGAATTATCCATCATATGTGTACTAGTTTCCATGAAAATTAAATGAGTGTCATTTTGCATCATATGATTGATACTTTGTTCACAAAAAATGTCATTTTTACACTTATAAAATGGAAAATGATATTTATGAAAATAATTTAAATATTTCCTTTGACATGGTTGTTTCTTATATCAATATGCAAATATTTGTGGGATATGAGGTCTTTATCACAAAGTATATCGTGCAACCGTAAGTTGATCATTTGGCTTGAAACTTATAGTTTTCTATACATGATAGACCTTTTTGTGGAGATTGTTTTTGCTAATTTTCTCAAAAATCAAGTTTATTATTTCTCGTAGTAACTAGTACACATATAAGGTCCCCATGCCAAAGGGTTTATTTTTTTGAAGTGTTTATCATATTATTTATTTTTTTCTCCAAAAAAGTCAAAACGGTCGTTATGACAATTCTTCACAAGATGTAAGATTTTGTAGAACTATCAATATTTTTGTGATGTAACCAAGAGTTGTGTACCTTAAAATTATTTTTCCAAAAAATTTCAAACCAAGCTATCAAACATTGTAGTTCAATTTTTAATTACTTTTGAAAAATAGGCAAAAACTCATTTAACTAGGGAAAATTAGGTAGAAATAAAGGACAAACCTAATACTTGAGAATTATCCATCATATATGCACTAGTTTCCATGAAAATTAAATGAGTGCCATTTTACATCATATTTTTTATACTTTGTTCACAAAAATATCATTTTTTTTACTTATAAAATGGAAAATAATATTTATGAAAATATTTTTAATATTTCCTTTAGCACGGTTGTTTCTTATACCAATATACAAATATTTGTGAAATACATCACAAACTATGTCTTGCAAATGACGATAAGTTGATCATTTTGAAGGGGTTACGGTGCAGAAAACAATAATTTTCTAGCGAGCGAAACCCTAACTAGCCAGGATCTATCTATCTAGTACATGCGATAACGGTGGCGGAACGGGTTACATTACCTCCATGTAGACCGATAGCGGGGATTACGCTCCCGCACAAGCGTTGACGATGAAGTCGTACGTAGCCGACCTCGAGGTCGCGGAGAACTTGCCGCGATGTCGGAGTCGATGACGCCGGGGTGTCGACGATGATCTGCGTCGACGGGCGTCGGGCGGAAGAAGGCAGAGCGCCAGCACCGGGGCTGGCGCGCCGGCAGCAGAGGGGGGAGGCGCGGCGGCTGCAGGGGGCGAGACGACGTCGCCCAAGCTCCTCAATAGAGTAGCCTCCGAGCACTCGCAAACATACGGAGCCTAGCGACAACTCCCGGTCATTCAGATCCAGCTGAAATCGCAGGAGTAGATCTTATCTGGAATCCCGCAGAGCAACGGCGCTCTGCGGTATGGCTTAGGTGGAGAGAGACCCCCTTCCTCAGCTCGGCGCGGCTTCAACTTGGGAACCACGGGATCGAGAGAGAAATTGGGAATTAATTGAATTTCCTGTGTATTAAATCAATTAATATGCCTTGCTATATAAAGGGGGAAGGGGGTGTGCAAACCCCTTGGCTCCCCCATGTGGGACTAAACAAAGGACATGGGAGGGGGGGTTCGGCCCCCACATGGGCTGGCCGAACCAGCCAATGGGGCCCACCCCCCTTTGAGGTGCGGCTCCCCCTCTTGGGCCCTCTTAGGGCCCATATAGGTGGGAGCCCCCTTTTTCCTTTATTTAATTAATATTAAATTAATATAAAAATCCCATTAATTCATAATTAATATATTTATATATAATTCAATATCCCGTGACTCCGAAAACTCTTTCGGACCACCCGAACAACTTTCGGACATTCCTGGAACCATTCCAGACCTCTCCGGAACTCCTTCCGGACCACCGGAACTCTTTCCGGATCATTTCTCTCTCTCCAGTAAAAACCTATAAAATTCCAGAACCTATCTCCTAGCGTCGCTAAGACCTTAAGTTTGTTACGCTACGGTTCGGGAACACTCCAGACATGGTCGAGACACTCCGCTCACCAATGATCGTCAGGGATACCTGGAAATATATGACGACCCCTGTGCATTCCACGAATATCGTCGTTGAACCATAAGTATGATATTCATTCCCTTTGTCTCTGCGATACTACCTTGTCCGAGATATGATCGTAGACACACCGATGCCTTTGCTGTATCTCGTTACCGACGAAGGTTATTAACTCGTCTGTGATATTACATCTCCATGACCTAGTCATAAGCTGCAGCTATATAGATGCAATATCACCGAGTGGGCCCAGAGTATCTTTCCATTACAAGAATGAACAAATCCCGCTCTTGATCCTTACGTCTCGATGCTCTTTCGGAATACCCAAGATGGACACCGTTATTGTCATGCTATATAAGACACAACGTTTGATGCTCTCAAAGCACTCCTACAAAGCAACAATAAGTACGGTCTCACGGTCTAAGGAATAAGCTATCATATTCTTATCTATTGCAAATGACAAACATCATTGCAATACTTTGCGTATGTCCACCACCTTATTCAACTAACAAGATGACCCCATTGTCAACCTACGTCATTGTCCTTGATCGGGAATCTCGATCAACTGTTGCCCAATGGACTAGCTCATATAGAGGCTTGCTAGGGACCTGATTGTCTATGTATCACACGTGTATTAACAATTCCGATTAATACAGTTATAGCATAATACACAAACCTATTATAAACTTATGAGATAACACAATAAATACTACTTATTTATTTGCCTCTAGGGCATATCTCCTTCACATTTGGCTTGAAACTTATAAATGTGTATACATGATAAACCTTTTAATGAAGACCTTTTTTGCAAATTTTGTCAAAAATCAAGTTTATCATTTTTCATAGCAACTAGTACACATATAAGGTCCCCATGCTAAAGGGTTTATTTTTTTTGAAGTGTTTATCACATTATTTATTTTTTCCTCCAAAAAAGTCAAAACGGTCGTTATGACAATTCATCAAAAGATTTAAGATTTTGTCGAACTATCAATGTTTCTGTGATATAAACAATAGTTGTGTACCTTAAAATGATTTTTACAAAAAACTCAAACCAAGCAATCAAACAGTTGTAGCTCAAATTTGAATTACTTACGAAAAATAGGCTAAAACTCATTTAACTAGGAAAAATTAGGTAGAAATCAAGGAAAACCCTAATACTTGGGAATTATCCATCATATGTGTACTAGTTTCCATGGAAATTAAATGAGTTCCATTTTGCATCATATTTTTGATACTTTGTTCACAAAAAATGTCATTTTTGCACTTATAAAATGGAAAATAATATTTATAAAAACAAAATTAAGATTTCCTTTGACATGGTTGTTTCTTATACCAATATGAAAATATTTGTGGAAAATAAGAGGTCTTTATCACAAACTATGTCGTGCAAATGACCATAAGTTGATTATTTGGCTTGAAACTTATAAATGTCTATACATGATAAACCTTTTTATGAAGACTTTTTTTGCAATTTTGTCAAAAATAAAGTTTATCATTTTTAATAGCAATTAGTACACATATAAGATTCCAATGCCAAAGGGTTTATCTTTTTGAAGTGTTTACCATATTATTTATTGTTTCCTCCAAAAAATACAAAACGGTCGTTATGACAATTCATCAAAATATTTAAGATTGTGTAGAACTATCAATGTTTTTGTGATATAACCAATAGTTGTGTACCTTAAACTGAGTTTTCCAAAAAATTCAAACCAAGCTATCAAACAGTTGTAGTTCAAATTTGAATTACTTTCAAAAAATAGGCAAAAACTCATTTAACTAGGGGAAACTAGGTAGAAATCAAGGAAAAACCTAATAGTTGGGAATTATCCATCATATGTGTACTAGTTTACATGAAAATTAAATGGGTGCCATTTTACATCATATTTTTTATACTTTGTTCACAAAAAAAGTCACCTTTTGCACTTGTAAAATGGAAAATGATATTTATGAAAATAATTTTAATATTTCCTTTAACATAGTTGTTTCTTATACAATTATGCAAATATTTGTGGAATATAAGGTCTTTATCACAAAATATATCGTGCAAATGACCATAAGTTGATCATTTTGTTTGAAACTTATAGAAGTCTATATATGATAGACCTTTTTGTGAAGATTTTTTTGCAAATTTTATCAAAAATCAAGTTTATCATTTTTGATAACAACTAGTACACATGTAAGGTCCCCATGCCAAAGGGTTAATTCTTTTGAAGTGCTTATCACATTATTTATTTTTTTCTCCAAAAAAGTCAAAACAGTCGTTATGACAATTTATCAAGATTTTGTAGAACTATCTATGTTTATGTGATATAACAAATAGTTGTGTACCTTAAAATGATTTTTCCAAAAATTTCAAACCAAGCTATCAAACAGTTGTAGTTCAAATTTGAATTACTTTCGAAAAATAGGCAAAAACTCATTTAACTAGGAGAAATTAGGTAGAAATCAAGGAAAAACCTAATACTTGGGAATTATCCATCATATGTGTACTAGTTTTCATGAAAATTAAATGAGTGCCATTTTGCATCATATGATTGATACTTTGTTCACAAAAAATGTCATTTTTACACTTATAAAATGGAAAATGATATTTATGAAAATAATTTAAATATTTCCTTTGACATGGTTGTTTCTTATATCAATATGCAAATATTTGTGGGATATGAGGTCTTTATCACAAAGTATATCGTGCAACCGTAAGTTGATCATTTGGCTTGAAACTTATAGTTTTCTATACATGATAGACCTTTTTGTGAAGATTGTTTTTGCTAATTTTCTCATAAGTTTATTATTTCTCGTAGTAACTAGTACACATATAAGGTCCCCATGCTAAAGGGTTTATTTTTTTTGAAGTGTTTATCACATTATTTATTTTTTTCTCCAAAAAATTCAAAAAAGTCGTTATGACAATTCATCAAAAGATGTAAGATTTTGTAGAACTATCTATGTTTCTGTGATATAACCAATAGTTATGTACCTTAAAATGATTTTTATAAAAATTTCAAACCAAGCAATCAAACTGTTGTAGCTCAAATTTGAATTAGAAAATAGGCAAAAACTCATTTAACTAGGTGAAATTAGGTAGAAATCAAGGAAAAACCTAATACTTGGGAATTATCCATCATATGTGTGTTCTAGTTTTCATGAAAATTAGTGTCATTTTACGTCATATTTTTGATACTTTGTTCACAAAAATTGTCATTTTTTGCACTTATAAAATAAAAAATGATATTTATCAAAATAATTTTAATATTTCCTTTGGCTTAGTTGTTTCTTATACCAATATGGAAATATTTGTGTAATATGAGGTCTTTATCACAAACTATGTCGTGCAAATGACCATAAGTTGATCATTTGGCTTGAAACTTATAGATGTATATACATGATAGACCTTTTTGTGAAGATTTTTTTTACTAATTTTGTCAAAAATCATGTTTATCATTTTTCATAACAACTAGTACACATGTAAGGTCCCAATGCCAAAGTGTTTATTTTTTTGAAGTGTTTATCATATTATTTATTTTTTTTCCAAAAAAGTCAAAACAGTCGTTATGACAATTCATCAAAAGATGTAAAATTTGGAGAACTATCTATGTTTATGTGATATACCCAATAGTTGCGTACCTTAAAATGATTTTTTCAAAAAATTCAAACCAAACTATCAAACAGTTGTAGTTCAAATTTAAATTATTTTCAAAAAATAGGCAAAAACTCATTTAACTATGGGAAATTAGGTAGAAATCAAGGAAAAGCCTAATACTTGGGAATTATCCGTCATATGTGTACTAGTTTCCATGAAAATTAAATGAGTGCCATTTTACATCATACTTTTGATACTTTGTTCACAAAAATGTCATTTTTTGCACTTATAAAATGGAAAATGATATTTATGAAAATAATTTTAATATTTCCTTTGACATAGTTGTTTCTTATACCAATATGCAGATATTTGTGGAATATGAGGTCTTTATCACAAACTATGTCGTGCAAATGAGCATAAGTTGATCATTTGACTTGAAACTTATAGATGTCTATACATGATAAACCTTTTTATGAAGACTTTTTTTGCAAAATTTGTCAAAAATCAAGTTTATCATTTTTCATAGCAACTTGTACACATATAAGATCCCAATTACAAAGGTTTTTTTTTTTTGAAGAGTTTACCATATTATTTATTTTTTCTCCAAAAAATTCAAAACGGTCGTTATCACAATTCATCAAAAGATAAAAGATTGTGTAGAACTATCAATGTTTCTGTGATATAACCAATAGTTGTGTACCTTAAAATGTTTTTTCCAAAAATTTCAAACCAAGCTATCAAACAGTTGTAGTTCAAATTTGAATTACTTTCGGAATATAGGCAAAAACTCATTTAACTATGGGAAATTAGGTAGAAATCAAGGAAAAACCTAATACTTGGGAATTATCCATCATATGTGTGTACTAGTTTTCATGAAAATTAAATGAGTGCCATTTTACATCATATTTTTGATACTTTGTTCACAAAAATTGTCATTTTTTGCACTTATAAAATGGAAAATGATATTTATGAAAATAATTTTAATATTTCCTTTGACATAGTTGTTTATTATACCAATATGCAAATATTTGTGGAATATGAGGTCTTTATCATAAACTATGTCGTGCAAATGACCATAAGTTGATCATTTTGCTTGAAACTTATAGATGTCTATACATGATAGATCTTTTTGTGAAAATGGTTTTGCAAATTTTGTCAAAAATCAAGTTTATCATTTTTCATAGCAACTAGTACACATGTAAGGTCCCAATGCTAAAGGGTTTATTTTTTTTGAAGTGTTTATCACATTATTTATTTTTTTCTCCAAAAAATTCAAAAAGTCGTTATGACAATTCATCAAAAGATGTAAGATTTTGTAGAACTATCTATGTTTCTGTGATATAACCAATAGTTATGTACCTTAAAATGATTTTTATAAAAATTTCAAACCAAGCAATCAAACTGTTGTAGCTCAAATTTGAATTAGAAAATAGGCAAAAACTCATTTAACTAGGGGAAATTAGGTAGAAATCAAGGAAAAACCTAATACTTGGGAATTATCCATCATATGTGTACTAGTTTTCATGAAAATTAAATGAGTACCATTTTACATCATATTTTTGATACTTTGTTCACAATTTTTTTCATTTTTTGCACTTATAAAATGGAAAATGATATTTATGAAAATCATTTTAATATTTCCTTTAACATAGTTGTTTCTTATTCAAATATGCAAATATTATGGAATATGAGGTCTTTATCACAAACTATGTCGTGCAAATGACCATAAGTTGATCATTTGGCTTGAAACTTATAGATGTCTATACATGATAGACCTTTTTGTGAAGATTGTTTGTGCAAATTTTGTCAAAAATCAAGTTTATAATTTTTCATAACAACTAGTACACATATAAGGTCCTTGTGCCAAAGGGTTTATTTTTTTGAAGTGTTTATCACATTATTTTTTTTTTCTCCAAAAAAGTCAAAACAGTCGTTATGACAATTCATCAAAGGATGTAAGATTTTTAAGAACTATCAATATTTCTATGATATAACCAATAATTTTGTACCTTAAAAATGATTTTTCCAAAAATTTCAAACCGAGCTATCAAACAGTTGTAGTTCGAATTTGAATTATGTTCTAAAAATAGGCAAAAACTCTTTTAACTAGGGGAAATTAGGTATAAATCAAGGAAAAACCTAATACTTGGGAATTATCCATCATATGTGTACTAGTTTTCATGAAAATTAAACGAGTGCCATTTTGCATCATATTTTTGATACTTTGTTCACAAAAATGTCATTTTTGCATTTATAAAATGGAAAATGATATTTATGAAAATAATTTTAATATTTCCTTTGGCATAGTTTTTTCTTATACCAATATGCAGATATTTGTGAAATATGAGATCTTTATCACAAACTATGTCGTGCAAATGACCATAAGTTTATCATTTGGCTTGAAACTTACATATGTGTATACATGATAGACCTTTTTGTGAAGATGTTTTTTGCAAATTTTGTCAAAAATCAAGTTTATCATTTTTCATAACAACTAGTACACATGTAAGGTCCCCATGCCAAAGGATTTTTTTTTGAAGTGTTTATCACATTAATTATTTTTCTCCAATAAATTCAAAATAGTTGTAATGACAATTCATCAAAAGATGTAAGATTTTGTAGAACTATCAATCTTTCTGTGATATAACCAATAGTTGTGTACCTTAAAATGATTTTTCCAAAAATTTCAAACCAAGCTATCAAACAGTTGTAGTTCAAATTTGAATTACTTTTGAAAAATAGGCAAAAACTCATTTAACTAGGGGAAATTAGATAGAAATCAAGGAAAAACATAATATTTGGGAATTATCCATCATATGTGTATTAGTTTCCATGAAAATTAAATGAGTGCCATTTTGCATCATATGTTTGATACTTTGTTCACAAAAAGGTCATTTTTGCACTTATAAAATGGAAAATGATATTTATGAAAATAATTTTAATATTTCCTTTGACATAAGTTGATCATTTGGCTAGAAACTTATAGATGTTTATACATGATAGACCGTTCTGTGACGACTTTTTTTTGCAAATTTTGTCAAAATTCAAGTTTATCATTTTTCATAGCAACTAGTACACATATAAGGTCCCGATGCCAAAGGGTTTATTTTTTTGAAGTTTTTATCACATTATTTATTTTTATCTCCAAAAAAGTCAAAACGGTTGTTATGACAATTCATCAAAAGATGTAAGATTTTGTAGAACTGTCAATGTTTCTGTGATATAACCAATAGTTGTGTATCTTAAAATTATTTTTCCAAAAATTTCAAACCAAGCTATCAAACAGTTGTAGTTCAAATTTGAATTACTTTTGAAAAATAGGCAAAAACTCATATAACTAGGAAAAATTAGGTAGAAATCAATGAAAAACCTAATACTTGGGAATTATCCATCATATGTGTACTAGTTTCCATGAAAATTAAATGAGTGCCATTTTACATCATATTTTTGATACTTTGTTCACAAAAATATCATTTTTTGCACATATAAAATGGAAAATGATATTTGTTGATTATATCTTGTAATTATCTAATTTTTGAATTTGTTGAAAAGATTGAATATATATATATGTTTTATCAAATTATTAGAAATAATTTTAATTGATTTGAACAATTAAATCTATACATATGAAAAAACAGAAAAGAGAAAAGAGAAAAGAATAGAAAGGTTTTTCGTTTCGCGCCTTAGGGCGGCGAATCGACAAACCTTTAGTACCGGTTGGTGGATGTAACTGGTACTGAAGGACCTTTAGTATCGGTCCGTGGCATCGACCGATACTAAAGGTGGGTGCGATAAATAGACAACGACCAGATCGGGCAGTTCAATTCTCACAGACGCACACAGAGCCCTCGACGACGAAGACGACACAGACGCCGCCTCTGTCGTCGCTGCTGCCGTGCCGCTCCATGACGCCGTGCTGCACCCTGACGCATCCACTCCTTCTCGTCGCTGTCACCGCCGCTGCCGTGTCGTTGCTAGGTGAGCTCCTCCGGTCTCCCCTCCTTCTCGTCACCGTAGATAGCTAAGGTTAGCAAAAACACCGGAGTGCCGCTGCCCGCAGCCATCCCCGACGCGCCCGACCACGCCGCCGTCGGAGTTCGCAGCCCAAATCCAATCTCGACGGCGTCGAATCCAACGCTGCATCCGGCAATTGCGGCGTCCGGTGACTTATATCGGGCGGCGCCACCGTCCCATGCGTGTCCGGTGACCTTTTTTGGGCGGCGCCACCGTCCCATGCTTCGATTTCGTCCAATGCGGCTTCGATTTGGTGCGCAATCGATGGCGCACAAGAAGCAGGGGAGAGAGCACATTGGTGACATTATGCTGACGGCATCGATTTGGATGTTAATTATGCTACTGTTTTAGGGACAAGATAATAGTGTGTATTTTTTTATGCAAAGTACTTATGCAATTTTATTTTATGCAAATAACTTGTGAAATTTTATAAGTGTGGATGCAAAGTAGTTGTGCAAATATTAGTACTTGTGTAATTTTATTTTTGATGCTAAGATTATAATGCTATAATGTAATAAATAGTGTGGATGCAAGTGTTAAAAATTGTGAATAAAAGTGTTAGAATTTGTGAAATAGTATTGCGAAAATGCAACCACAATTCCTGCGGCGGCAACGCACGGGGAATGCACCCACAATTTTCCCAGTGCAAAGTACTTGATTTCGTCCTCGATCCCTCGCCTTATCATTATAACTTTACATGAATGTAGGAATCTCGCCGTCTTTCCTCCGCCTCACCATCGTTCCCGTGCATCCCCTTGTGCGGTCCCACGTGGTGAGCCTCTACCGTGCATATTTTATTTCTTTACAATGTTGCCGCCTGATTTGGCACTAAATTGTTGTATTTTTTTTTGTATTAGTTAAGCTATGGACGGCAGAGCTCGTGAAGAGGAATTGTTCGGCATAATCAGGGAAGGTGTTGAAGATGATGGCTCGCAATATCTTAACATGTCCGGCGATGGATTGGAGGAGGACGACGACATTTTTAACATAGAAGATATTGATGTATTGACGACGTCTAACGTCGAGGTATACATAGCCTCTAGTGATAAATGATTTGATATGTATACATATACATATATTAACAAATAAATTCTTCTTTTAGCCCTCCGGATCGGGACCGAGCCAGCCTGGTAAATCAGCTGGTAAAAGAAAACAAGGCCCGACCAAAAAGTTGAAAGATGAAAGGTTTGATATCAAAAAAATCTCTTAAACGGGTGCACCGATTGCCCCCGAGCAGCACACACGTAAATATGTCAGTCAGTGCAGACTTATTGTTCGAGACATCATCCCAATCACCATCCGAGTCTGGAGGAGTTAGTTTTGTTGACAATCGTGTCAAGAAGGAACTTCTGAAGTCGCTGTATGCGCATTTCAACCTATCGACAAGCCTCTCAACTGTCGAGAAAAAGGAAGTCTTCATATGGACTATTCAGAAAATGGCCGAACAATTAATGAACTACAAGAAAAGGTTATACCGGGATTTTATGAAGGTGGGCAAAACTCCAGATTTTACTGATGGGCAGTACGTGAAGATAAAAAAACAGTGCACAAATTTCAAGGCATATAAGGAATCAGAAGAAGCTCTAGAAAAATCGAGAAAAAATAAGTTAAACGCGGACAAAAAGATATATCACTAATGTTTGGGGCCAGGTGGTTACAGCACAGCCGTTTCTTTGTGGGAAGCAAGAGACGCCAAGTTAATTGAACACGGGGTCACTCCATCTACATTGAGTTTTCCCACAAGGGTCAAGAATTGGGTGTACGTCTTAGGGTTGGAGCCCAGCCGCGATACATGGAGTCTTGTCTTGAGGCCAAAAGTTAAACGAGGCCGCTCTGAAGAAATTGATATTGAAACAACAACCAAAGAAAGAGAAACAATTTTCAACGTAGTCAAAGACCTTGATCAAGCAGTAGCTTCCGTTAACGAGGGAATCTTCAAGCCCAATAGAGAGCACGACGAGCTGACACTCGTCCTCAGGAATGACGAACACACTGGACGAGTACGAGGCGTGGGCGTCGTCCCTTGGAAGGTTGGGTTCGACAAGGATCTAGACACTTACATGAGCCGCGATAGGAAGAAGAAACAGGAGGCCGACAAGTATGCCAGATTGGAAAACATGATAGTATAGTTACAAAAGGTAAATGCACAGAGGGACGAAAAGTCATCTCAGCCGCCGGAGGACCAATTGGATATGGCATCTCAGCGGAGAAGCAGCCTGGCTTCCACGCCGCATATTCAGGCCGATGACGCAATATACCCCGTGGATCAGATTCAGGGTAAGACGATGTGTGAGGTCCACACCAAAATGAAGAATCTATCCATGAAGGTGGCGGGCGGCTATGCTTTGGTGAATACGCCCGGAGCAACCTTCCATGGCGGTCTGATTCCAGCTGGCTACGCTCGAGACGGTGTGGATGAAGTTGTTAAGGGATATGAGGAACTGGAGCTTGACATTCCTGCAGCAGAAGGGGAGATGACACTGGGAGAAGTGTTTCGTGGAATCATTCTATGGAGAAAGGAACTCATCGTTTTCCTGCAGCAGAAGTAGCAATCAACCTCCAAGTCCACCACACATTGATAATATGGAGAACGAGAGGGAACCCAGCGTGACTCCATCTCCCCGGTGCACGAGTCCAACCCACCGGGAGTCCACCCCGGAGCGTGCAAAGAGTCCGCCTCAGCATGAGTCCACGTCGGGGCGTGCAAAGAGTGCCCCTACGCATGAGTCCACGCCGGAGCGTGCGAAGAGTCCGCCCACCAGCAGTAGGTCCTTCTCAATGAGGCAGAGGATGCTTGCCGGTGCGCCGAGTGGTGCTCCAAAGGGCAACTTCAAGTACGGGCCTTCGTTGAAGCCTGCTCTTGTGTTAACTTGGGAACGCACAGTTGAGGAAAATGCTCCAGCGTTAAAAGCTGAGATGGAAGCACGGGCCGCTACAAGCGCTGCAAAGAAAGCCCCCCCCCCCCCCCCCCCCCCCCGCGCAAAAGCAGGTACTAAACCCTAAGGGTGTTAAACACATTCTAGACATGGTGTATGATCCTAACCGTAAAACTTTGAATGATAACTATACACGCTCTATCTCGAAGATTTATAACCAAGAAGAGGAGGATGAAAAGAAGCGGCTCGCTGCAAAGAAAAAGAAGAGGAAGCAAGTTCCCCAGCTCGGAGAACAGAAAGCACAGTCCGTCGCCCCGCTGAAGGTACAGACAGACAAGCGTTCCAACATTGACACAAATATTGTTGCTGCCTCAGACTACTTGGACAATGCTGCATTTGACGCAATGTTGTCCAAGACGCATGAGATAGCACGTCAATTTGTCTACGGGGAAGATCTTCTCCCTCCTGATGAGTTGGTGCGTCTAGCTTATCAAATGTGGAAATTGCATGACTGGTACAAAAAATGCACAAAGAGGGAGTAGACAGTGTTTTACGTGACATACCGGGCCGACCAATTCTTCATCAACAACGAAATATGTGTCGAATTTGAAAAATTATTGCAGTTATTCAAACGGCGTGCTCTCAACGCGACTATCATAGTTGCTATGTTCTGTAAGCGGATTGTTACTAAGTCTCTAGCTGAGCATGTAATTATCCTCACTAGTTGAGCCTGTAATTATCCTCACTATATTCTTTTGTATGCTATTCTATATGTAGATGGATGCTTGTCGAGTGCAAAAGGAAAAGAGTATGGGAAGTTGGGTTCATTGACCCATTTTTAGTGAACTGCGATAACTTAAGGCGGAAGCCCGAGGACTGCGAGGAGGCATTGTTCACTGGGATATCGAAGCAAACAGTGGCCGCAGATATACTTCTTGCTTATAACTTCAAGTGAGTGTGACTGTCTTGAACATTTTCTATATTGCTAATTACTAGATGTTAAGCTTAATTGATGAGTTATATGCATGCCCCACTATATAAATGTGTGTAGCTTCCATTGGATTCTAGTGGATATTTTTATTGACAAGGGGTTAGTTGAAGTCTTTGACTCATTACGCAAACCACAATCAAACTACCAGGACTTCATTGACATGATTTAGAGGTAAATTCAACAATTAATCCATTTTATGATATGAAGTAATCAATAACTCCCATTATTTATTTTCTTTTGTGAGTAGGGTTTGGAAAAAATTCATCCACACAGAGCCTGGTGAATGGAAACCAGAGCTGACGATCAAACATATTCATGTAAGTGTACTACTATTAAACATAGTCCCTTTAATTCGTCATCATTTTGGATTATTATTTACTTAATTTATATTCTTACAAAGACCTTGACGCAACCCCCGGGAAATGAATTATGTGGATTCTACGTATGCAAGTTCATGAGTAAATTGAGCCTTGAGCAGAGATCGCGTGAGAAAAGAATGGATGTGAGTGTGACTGACTTGCGCTATATTTCAATCTTATTATGATTTAATATATATATATATATATATATATATATATATTGAAGGGGTTACGGTGCAGAAAACAATAATTTTCTAGCGTATGAAACCCTAACTTAGCCAGGATCTATCTATCTAGTACATGCGATAACGGTGGGGGAACGGGTTACATTACCTCCATGTAGACCGATAGCGGGGATTACGCTCCCGCACAAGCGTTGACGATGAAGTCGTACGTAGCCGACCTCGAGGTCGCGGAGAACTTGCCGCGATGACGAAGACGATGACGTCGGGGTGTCGACGATGACCTGCGTCGACGGGCGTCGGGCGGAAGAAGGCGGGGCGCCGGCACCAGGGGGGTGCACCGGCGGCAGAGGGGGGCGGCGCGGCGGCTGCAGGGGCGAGACGACGTCGCCCAGGCTCCTCAAAAAGAGTTACCTCCGAGCACTTGCAAACATACGGAGCTTAGCGACAACCCCCGGTCATTCAGATCCAGCTGAAATCGCAGGGGTAGATCTTATCTGGAATCCCGCAGGGCAACGGTGCCCAGCGGTATAGCTTAGGTGGAGAGAGGGGGCAAAACGGGCGGAGAAACAGCTCGGCCGGCCTGCAATACAATTAATTGTATTTTCCAATGAATTAATCCAATTAATATGCCTTGCTATATAAAGGGGGGAGGGGGTGTGCAAACCCCCCTAGCTCCCCCATGTGGGATTAAAGGAGGAGAGGGAGGGGGGGGGGGGGTTCGGCCGAACCCCCCATGGGCTTGTCCCACTCCTAGTCCAACTCGGACTAGGGGGCCCAAGCCCCCCCCCCCCCCTTTCCTTAGGTGGTGCGGCTCCCCCCTCTTGGGCCCTCTTAGGGCCTATGTAGGTGGGAGCCCCATTTTTCCTTTATTTAATTAATATTAAATTAATATAAAATCCTATTAATTCATAATTAATATATTTATATATAATTCTATATCCCGTGACTCTGAAACAATTTCGGAACCACCCGAACAACTTTCGGACATCCCTGGAACCATTCCAGACCTTTCCGGAACTCCTTCCGGACCACCGGAACTCTTTCCGGATCATTTCTCTCTCTCTCCAACAAACGCCTATATTATTCCAGAACTTATCTCCTAGTGTCGCTAAGACCTTAATTTTGTTACGCTACGGTTCGAGAACACTCCAGACATGGTTGAGACACTCCGCTCACCAATGACCGTCAGGGATACCTGGATGTATATGACGGCCCCTGTGCATTCTACGAATATCGTCGTTGAACCATAAATATGATATTCATTCTCTTTGTTTCTGTGATACTACCCTGTCCGAGATATGATCATAGACATACCGATGTCTTTGTTGTATCTCGTTACCGACGAAGGTTATTAACTCGTCTGTGATATTACATCTCCATGATCTAGTCATAAGCTGCACAGCTATATAGATGTAATCTCACCGAGTGGGTCCAGAGTATCTTTCCATTACAAGAATGAACAAATCCCGCTCTTGATCCTTACGTGTCGATGCTCTTTCGGAATACCCAAGATGGACACCGTTATTGTCATGTTATATAAGACACAACGTTTGATGCTCTCAAAGCACCCCTACGAAGCATCAATAAGTACGGTCTCATGTCTAAGGAATAAGGTACCATATTCTTATCTATTGCAAATGACAAACATCGTAATACGATCTTATTGCAATACTTTGCGTATGTCCATCATCTTATTCAACTAACAAGATGACCCCACTGTCAACCGACGTCATTGTCCTTGATCGGGAATCTCGATCAACTGTTGTCCAATGGACTAGCTCATATAGAGTCTTGCTAGGGACCTAGTTGTCTATGTATCACACGTATATCAATAATTCCGATTAATATAGTTATAGCATAATACACAAACCTATTATAAACTTATGAGATAACACAATAAATACTACTTATTTATTTGCCTCTAGGGCATATCTCCTTCATATATATACGCAACTAATATATTCATATTGATCTCCTTTAAAGCTTAACGACATGCATGCTGCCATCCTACCACATCAGCGCGTAGAAGCAATTCAAGAGGAGTTGGCGGGATTTATTCTTGAGGAGGTCATGTCGTCAAAGGGAGAATACCATAATAAAAAAGATAGCTATCCCATATGAAAAGAACTCCCGACGTAATGTGGAGGATGTACATAATTAATGCGATGTCGAGAACTTGGCTTGTTTATATATATGTATGTAATAGCGTAGTATGAATATGTGTTATATGTAAATTGTATTATATATATATCAATGTGTTTCATATGTAGTGTATGTAGTAGCGTAGAATATCTATACGAAAAGTATATTATGTGTATGCATCAATGTGTACCATATATATGTATAACAGTAGATGAAAAAGGAACATAAAAATCAAATTGTAGTACCCTAGAGAAATTGCAGTAAAAAAAGAAAACATAAAATAAAATGGAAAAAAAAACTGCAGTACCGGTCGGTATTACCGACCGGTACTAAAGGTTTCCCCACGAAATCTCGCTCCGCGCCCCATGTGGAGGCCTTTTAGTACCAGTAGCAACACGTCCGGTACTGATGCTGGGGGGAAACAGTCCCGCTTGGGCAGTACCAGTTGCAAAACCGGTACTGATGCCCTCCCCGACGGTACTGCTGGTCCGTTATCTAGTGTTCCTTCCGTTATTACTATCATTTTTACCGTACTATAGCTTTGGCTGAACTTTTGAACATGTCTGCAACTACTATTTCCAGTTGAGAGTTCCTAAGGATTTACAATTACCAAGTATGGAGTACATATTTTCATACGTGTCAGATCAGTCATGTGAATGTTTCCTCCTAAGAATGTAGCTAAGGTTTTCTTCGTAGCTACTTGTGGAGTTTCATAGGTAAACTGTTACTTGTCTGAAATAGTGACATGCTATACCAAGCTTACTAGTCGGTTTTGCTGCCTTAGCTTCATCTGACGTCATTGAAGTTTTAATTTTGATTATCATAGTTTTATTGCAAACGTTAGTAAGCATCATTTCTTGATTTAACTTTTGTTTACAGATTTGACAAGAAGATCAGGGATGCTTCTCGTAAGGCCAGGCCGGACGTGAGAAAAAGGGTCAACGACCGGTTTGTAAAACCTGGTGAGGCATACGACTATGATCCACTCAGCGAAACAAGAAGCTACTGAAGGCCGAATGCAATTGGCTACACAGGCTTGAGATTCAGTCATGGATTTGGACAAGTCACACATGCTTGAGATTCAGTCATCATTAAAGTAGACATGTTGTCAATTACTGTTATATGTGAAGCAATAATTGTTTTAATTTTTAAAAAACTCATTGTGAGGGCTTTTCCACCGCTTTCCTTTCAATAAAAAAGAAGAGTGTCTATAATCTAGGCTATCCATCAACTAAAGTTGGATGATCATTGATCCAGATCTGAGATGCTATAGTGAGTAGTGGGTCAAATGGTGACCGACCACTGTTGAACCATATTTGGAATACGGATAGTCCCCCAAACGGTTAAAGTGTTTGAACGGAGGCAGGGTCGTCTTCAGAAATTTGTGCCCCCCGTCTGAAATGTAAACAATCGGTAATATAAATGTAAATCCTAACGCGGCCTATCAATCAGGTTA
The DNA here is from genome assembly GCA_026929855.1 of Poa annua. NCBI lineage: Eukaryota > Viridiplantae > Streptophyta > Magnoliopsida > Poales > Poaceae > Poa > Poa annua. The sequence continues at coordinate 3,875,842 of CM049430.1, forward strand.
ACCTCGCAAGATTGTGACGTTGGACGGTCGAGACATGGAGATTGAAAATTTATTTTGAGTGCACTTAGCGAACGAAAAATTGTTGAGTGTGCAAAAAAAACTTTTATTTTGAGACGTCTGTAAATAGAACTGAGCGAGAGGACAAGTAAAACCGAACAGAGGGAGTACTGTATTAACTAAAAAAAGTAATTGTACAGAAAAGTAAACAACAATTCAAAGGGATTACTCTCCCGACATGATTTCACTCAACTATATTTTTTTTAGAGAAAGGGAAATATATTAATATCACTCAACTATTGGCCACTGTGATATAGGAGTATTACTCCAAATAAAGAAGTAGTTTTACACAAAATATATATATATTGGACGATTAAGACAGGCTGATCGGATTTTCATTTTATTTTATTTCGTAGAAACATAAAAATAGATGCTGTGTGCCCGTGTGATGATCAGGCATCAGGCGATGCGGCGGCAGAGGGTGATGCCGTCGGCGATGGGGAGCTGCACGGGCTCGACCCGCGCGTCCGTGGCGATCTTCGCGTTGAACTGCCTCAGGGCGTCCCGCGACTCGACGTCGGCCGTCGTGAGCGGCGTGTCGTCTGGCATGGCCACGGTGCCGCCCCAGAGCGTGTTGTCGTAGGCGAGCACGCCGCCGACGCGCACCAGCTGCAGCAGCTGCTCGTGGTACCTATAGTAGTTGGGCTTGTCGGCGTCCACGAACGCGAAGTCGAAGCTCGCCTGGTCGGCGATGAGCCCGTCGAGGATGGGGCCGGCGTTGCCCTCCCGGAAGTCGACCTTGTGCGCGACGCCGGCCTTGTGGATGACGGGGAGGCCGAGGTCGAAGTACTCCCTGCTGACGTCGATGGCGACGACCTTGCCGTCGTCCGGGATGGCGAGCGCGGTGGCGAGGACGGAGCAGCCGGTGAAGACGCCCACCTCGATGGTGTTCTTGGCGCCCATCACCTTGAGCAGCAGCGACAGCAGCTGCCCCTCGTCCGGCGGCGACGACATGTAGCCGCTACAAACAGTTTAGAGATCTCGATCTGTCAATCCGCCATGATTCATCAACGGAGAAAAGGAAGAGAGCGAAAAGAACACCATCGTGCTCACAAGGTGTGCTGTTTGGTGATGAGGCGGAGCTCGCGCAGGAACTCGTTCTCCCGCGGGTACACCATCGTCTTCAGCATGTACTGCATGCGGAATCAAGAAACCATGCCTCAGGTGTTGTTTCTTCTATGCAGATACGAGCTACAAAGAAAGATTGAGCTCAAGGTTGCGCGGGCGGGTGCGTACCTGGTAGAGGGCGTCATGCTTGAGGAGCGTCTTGGTGCTCTCGCTGTTGTGGATGTCCTTCACTACCTCCCCGTTGGAAGCCATGGCCGTGCCGCTGATGCTGCTGCTAGCTCGGTGAAGATCGAACCACCGCCGCCGACGCCCAGGACTCCAACTGTTCTACAACACGAACACTCAACGAGCGTCACACAATAGACAGACAAGAACACGTGGTTCCGTGCAGGCTGGGCCGCACACCACTCTATTTATTATGCTCTAGGCTAAGTGTGAGCTGGGGATCTCGCCGTCGGCGATGCCCTCCCTGGCCGGCGTCATCCAACGCCAGCCGTTTCGGTGGCTCCATGCTGGGCCCTGTGCGTGCGTGTGCGGTTGTTGGTGTGCGGTTGCTGCTTTCCAGCTCACTTATTTGGGCCTTTCTAATCTTTATAACATTATTGTCGGCGGGAAGGGAATGGATATGGGCCATCCATAGGTGTAGGCACATGGACGGATTGCGCTGATGCAACTGCCGGTAGCTTCTTCTTCTTCAAGTGCTTCGCTTCATTGCGTCTTCTGACTATCAGAGACAGAGAGAGAGAAAAGCTTCTGAAAAAAGTTTATTTGACAAGACAATTGCTAGCTAGCATCTGGAGACTGATAATTTTTCGATCGACTGTAATTAACGGAGAGCACAAACCCAAGCGTGTAAATAAAAGTGAGGAGTTGGAGAAGGCTCTACCGCTCTGTGTTCCATGCCGATCTCAAACGAGAAGGCTGTGTGAGCGGTAACGAGCATGGATCTGATCTGAGTTGATGCAAATTGATGAAGATGTCGAGGACTTAGGTAGGTAGGATTCGAGAATCTCGCCACACCTTGTCAGCGGCGCCAACAGCGCATGCGGTTCGCCGCCGATGATTCGGCCAACTCGCCGCCTCCCCGAGCTGCAGCTGCAGGCCTCCGACGCCGTTACGCAGCCCCGCTGCTGCCCGGACTGCCGCGCTGCCCTTCATCATGTGGAGTGGAGTGGAAGTGGAACCCGGTGTGCGGTGGTCGTCTGTCGTTAAACCGACGTTTCTTAGCACGACAAAAGCGTCCTTATCAGTTGGCGGAGGCGCGGCACGTAGCAGGTTGCAGATCCTTCTTTTCTGGGCGCACCCCACGGCCCCCAGCTCGGTTAAATGGGCCGGCCCATTTACTGTGTCATTATCGTTTTTATAAATATGCTAAACTTTTGAAATAGAAAAAAAAGAAACAAAAACGGAAAAAAAATAGAAAAGAAAACAGAAAAAGAGAAAAAACAAGGATACATACCTTATTGGACCTGCCCACTGCGCGAGGGGGGTACGTGGAGGTTTCTTAACTCTACGTACCACGGTAACTAGGATTCTCCTTCTTTTCTCGCGGGGGAGATTGCAGATCATGTTATGGGCTTGTTTGCGGGAATACCTGATCCACGGGGCCATTGCATGGGTCGGGCCAGCAACTTAACTGATGGGAATGTTTGCCCCATAAGCCACGAACTCATGTTTTTTAACACGGTATAACGAGATATTTAAATACATGTGCACATATCTACCCCTATATGGACTAATGGAATGATTCCGCCTTCCTGGCCCCTTCTTTCTTAGATCTTTAGTTCGTGATTGGATTGTCGTTATTTAGCCTAAAATGACGGAATCCGTCGAGACATGTCCGTATAAGTTACAGCTCACCGCTAGGCCCTCGGAGAAATACGGGGTAGGATGAAACGGGCTTCCAAGCGAGAACTTTTCCTCATGATGACGGAAACGGGCTTCCAAGGGAGAGATAGCGATGCGCCATGCGTCATGAAAGGCAACCGCCATTCTTGCACTGTTGAGAATGGCCACTGTCCTCACTGTTGCGGCAACCATTGCGAATATATATCAGAGGGAAGCTGATATAGGACGTGTCGTCCCTCCGACTAAATTCCATTGTTTTAGTTAAAAATGAAGCTCACGTTCATGTTCTAGTTTCAAATAGCCGGCTATAGCTCGGTTATAGCTTTTTGAGTATCTTGACGTTAAATAAATTCAAGTACAATTTCCGGCTATAGCCCCATTTAGCTCCGGTTTAGCCTGGCTACCGGCTCTTTTTGAGTGTCGGAGCTATTTTTCATAGCCGGCTATTTAAAACATTGTAAAAAAAACATAAAGCCTTGTTGCATTCGGATATTGCATTCGTGTTGGTGAAACAACGTGAACAAACAAAACCATAAGGCGTTTCTGTACAAGCTTGGCAACTCGCATCACACAAGCACTCTACTCTAGAACGGTACAGCCTACCAAAACCATGATCGTCTAGCTAGCCTCTCCCGCCTCGAGGACCTCCAAGACCTCCCTCAGCACGCGCTCCTCGTCCACCGTCAGCTCCTCCATGGCCTCCTCCAGCTGCGCCACCAGCTCCGGATCAAACACCGCGCGTCGCTCTCCGTGCTCTCCGGGCTCAGACGCCGCCTCCGCCGCCGCTACTTTCCCAAACTTGGGCGTGACGTACGAGCCCGGCGAGAAGGTCTGGCCGCCCCCGAGCAGCCAGTCCCGCAGGCTGCCGGACTTGCCGAAGTCGAAGCCAGCCGGCGCCGGCGCGCTCAGCTCGCCGAGCTGCCTCGCCCTCGCCCGTCTCTTCGCGCCGCGGGCCTCTCCTTGTCCGGGAGCGCTGCTCCTGCTCGCGGTGGCCACCGCGTCTTGCTCCGACGAGCCGCTCTGCGGTAGCGGCGGCACCGATGCGCCTGCAGGTTCGGGTGCTGTCACTGTTGCAGACTCCGTTCGCTCCGGCGAGCTGCTCACCGTTGCCCCCGCGTCCATCTCAGGCGGTGGCGGTGGCGGCGGCAGCGATACGTCCGGTTCGGGTGCTGTCACTGCTGCAGGCTCCGGCGAGCTGCACCGCGACACCATCGCGTCGAACTCCTCTAGCGTTCGGAAGCTCTTGGCCCGCCCGCTCGCTCCATCCGATGACACACCCTGCGCCTCGTCTTGTTCCTCCTCCAGCCCGGCGAGAAGGTCGGACACGTCGATGGTCTCGATCCTGGCCGCCGCCGGCGCCAGGCTGTGTTCGGCGGCGTCGACAACCTTGGTCCTCCTGGCGGCGGCGCTGGAGGTGCGCAGGAGGGCCAGGAATTTGTCCCCGTTGCTCTTGGAGTTGGAGAGGATGATCTCCTCGATGAGGCTGCTCCTCTGGAAGTGGAACCCCTGGTTGGCCTTCTCCTGGAGGCTCCCCGACCTCGTCTGCAGGGTCTTGGACGAGATGCACCCCATCGGATGGAATGATCTTCCGCTCCAACCAACCTGAAACAAACGGAAACAAAAAGGAAGATCAATCTCTGATCTAGCTAGTCTTCTTCGTCCTGATGATCTCAAAGCTTTGCTCCCTACCAATTCCGACAACCTAATAATCTGACTGAACTATAATTCAGCTCTCGTCGTCGTCGGAAGCCTAACTGCCAGTGCGCCGCGCCGTATGCAAGAATAAGCTAGGCGGTGTGAGGAGGAGATTAGTAGTACGCATGCAGAGCACCGTGGCGAGATCCAATCATGGCTGAGCTGATTAATGCAATGGTTGGAATTAATACCGCGATCGACGGAGGATTCCAAACACTAGAAAGGTGGATGATCTCGTGGTTTCCGAGTCAACAAATGATTCTTTAGTCTAATAACGGATCAAGAATTGTGCACGGACCTATCGGCGCCACGCCACCAACCCCTGCCAGTAGTAATAATCTGTAACACTGGATCGACGTTGGTAGTCAGCGGTAGCCGCCAGGAGGAGAAAAGTAGGGCGTGCCGCCAGAGAAGGGGGAAATGTCGTCGTCCGCGTGGCGGGAGCGCCAACTCTGACCTCATACCAACCGTCCGTTGCTCGGTTCACGGTCAGGATCTCATGGAGCCGTTGGAAGGCACGCTGCCGGACCAACGAACTCCGGCCAGTCACGCTGCCACATGTACCGCTACCATGCTTTGTAGTCTTTTGATGATGATATATTTGGAGGAAAAATAGCCCCGGTCCTCTTTTTATCTTGCTTGTGGGGACACTTTGGTTCAACACATTCAAACTCGTGTACGAACTTCTCCGATAGAGAACGACATGCCACACACAAACCAACATTCAGCCAACCCAATAAAACACACGCTAACCAAACCGGGACCCAAACTGCATGATAAAATATCACTCCATGTTACTTGGCTCATAGTACGTACAGTGAAAAAACAATTGATGTATTTTAACATACATGTTGATTTCGATTTCGCGTAGATAAATTATCTTCAGTAAGAATGATAGCATGAAAAGGCTAGGAACCATCTACGCACCTTAATTTTGAGCGGCACTTTAATTTCCCACATCCTTTCAGAACAAAATTTGTATTCCAGAGTCAAATAGAGCAAAATACATACCATTGAAAATCATTTGTAATTTGGAACAGAGAGAGTATATATGTGCAGACTTGGTTGCACAATTCTAGTCCCTCCATTCTGTTAGATATAAACACATACGTTAAAACGTGTCTAGATATACATGTGATTTATAAAAAAAAAAGGGTAAAACATTCTGTACTATTTCGGAATGGAGGAAGTATTTTTGCATAGAATTAATCATCTTATGTCCTCTCAAAGTCCAACTACGGGTAACAAAAACATGGTGAAGAAATAAGATGGCGACATGCAACGCCTGAACTACGGCATGATCCAGGTTTGCCGGATCCTGTACCTTCCACAGGTTTGCCGGGTACTGCTGTGGCGAAATCCTCCCGGTTCAAAAGAATGAAAACGCTTGGCTAAGGCCAAACCCACTCAAACATTCCAAACTACCTCTAGTAGTAGAGATGACAGTTGAGCACCGGACGGTTGGAGTGCGTAAACATTATCCATGCCTTGCATAAACTAGTGAGCAATGCGGCGGCAGCTACATAGGCACGTACATGAGGACAGTTGTATAACGGCACAAGGCAACCAATGGAGCGGACTGGCTTCTTTCCCCTGCTCCGATCGAGGAAGATGAGTTGTTCGTTCTAGATCGATGATGTCTCCCTCCGCACCGCGGTACAGTAGTAGTTTGCTGCCTGAACTTTTGAGGCTGGCCCAACGCAAATACATAAGGCCCATATTATGTTACCAGGCTGGCCCAACACACAAAAAACAACCCTGATCCTCCGCGACGCAAGGCCAAGTCAAGACGCCATCCTGATCGCCGGAGATGAGCGATGGAATTTGAACCCGTCCGCGGCGGCTGCCACTGCCAGAGAGCGATCGATGCAGATCACGTCACGCGGTATGGGCAGTGGATTGTGCGATGCCGATGGGCGATTTCAGACACTCGATCGAGGTGAGATCATAATCCGTCTGATGCATGGGGCCGATTCATTCCACATCCTCGCGGCCGTCCATCAGTCCATTTTGCAAGTGCTTTGGTGATGTCATACCTATATATATTCCTTGCTTCGCATGGAGTAGATGAGTAACCGTCAGTGGTAGCCTCTTCACTGCTCACGCCGTTCTTTGTTTTGCATCTCAGTTGCCACCTAAAAGTTTCAATGGATAGAGACGACAGACTCTTCACAGTCTGCCTGGGAGGTTGATAACTGTGTTTTGGTGTATCTAATTTGTCCGTCCCTGTATCTTATCTATCTCGTACAGTGCATCAAAAGAGTTATGGTGACTAATGGAGTACCAAATGAAGCTTAATTACTGTCTTGTGCAAACCATGCAAGGTAAGGCGGCCTTCTTGAGTTCTTGCTGCTACCTCTAATTGCCTTGCTCTATGAGAGAGTCTAGGTAAGTAGTACCGAGTTGCATTTGCTGGCCTAGCTACCTCCCACTAGTTCGTAGACAGGTAATCTGTCACCTGTGATGGATGGATTGAACCTTTTAGGTTATGCAACGAAGACAATTGTTCTAAATTGTGACGGGACGCACAGAAATTCTTCTGAAACAATAGCCTAATGTATGTGGTCATGGGCATGTAGCTTGGTATTGCAAAAGTCCTTTATATATATACAGTATCATCTTTTCATCTGTGCACGCAGACCAACCGAATCAAAATCAGGCCACCAATACAGTGATGTGCTTTGCATATGCCCGTCTAGACGTGCAGTCATGCTCAATTATACACCAGCTGCTTGTTGTTAGTGTCTACTCTCTCTTGGACTGAACTAATAATTGATCCTCATCGCTATACCTTTTCGTGCATATGAGGGCATGCCTGCCGACGACGTACACATGCGCCCATACTGTTGCAATGCAATATGCATCATGTAGGAGTGCCGGAGTGGAACCTATATCCTGCTTAACAACATACAAGTAGGAAATGGACATGCTCTGTACGTAGCATCGTGGCATCAGCCTTCTTGTTTTATCAAGGCTCAATTTTTTTTGTCGGTTTAAAAAATAAGCTGGCTTCTCTCATAAGCCCTCCAGTTTTATGTTTCTGAAAAGTTATCCCATAACTAACTAGAAATTTTAAGCAATAACATGCATAGCTTATAGGAAAATTTATCCTAAGATTGGAGACTTGGTGTTTTACGTTGTGCCTATCCTCCTTCGGCCGGTTAGTTTGCAGCTTTGTGTTTATCGTCCGAAGCCTTTTGACAAGGCATTTTAGTTGTAGCGCAAACGTCTTTTTTTCACTGGTATCGATCGTAACCATTCTAGCAACGGCGTGATCCTTAGGCGGATAAGAGATGTGGTGCTTGTGCATTGCTGATCTTCCCTTCATTACTTTGGTTTTTTATTCGACTAATTGTTGCATTTAACTTAATAATGGCAATGGTATATTAAACTGGGACGGTAGAAAATCAACACACGATATGGTGGCCCATTCCATGTCTGGATCAGGGGATGGAGGTGTTGAGGGCTAAGTGGGCAGCTTCTCTATCGGTTATCTAGGGTGAAAACCTAGGTCAACCAATTTGAACCGGGTGACGATGTTCCCTTCCTAAAGGCGTTGATGTGGGTCTCGAGTGAAAATTTAGGACCTGGCCTCATTGGTCAAATCCGACAATGATGTGAGCCGTATTTCTTGTGGGACCAGTGTGCAAAAACTAGACTCCTCTACACATCATCGTTGGGAAGTTGTTGTTATGTGTGGACAAATTCTTGGTAGCTTGAAAGGGTTACAAGGGACCGGAGTTTGGCTTGTATTGTGTTTGGTACCTGTCGTGACACATATATCCTTCTTTATTCTTGCTAATAAAATTTGTAATAATATGGCTGTCTGGATCCTTACTTTATTCAAAGGCTTTGATAGCAAAGGTTCCATTCCATTTTGTAAGAAAACATTTCATATGAAAACACAAACTACACGGACTAGTCCATTCCTCTAAGCCAATAATTGATCATTAAAGTTATAGGTGTTAAAAACTTATCCCCACCAAGAACCTGGAGAGGTGGGAGAACTACTGTTTTCAAAAGTTGATGGTATCCCCAAAAAACGCGATACTATGTGAGAGGGATATTTTAAAATTTTGAACTGAAACACATGCTTTATTTTTAGTTTTAAACATTTTGCTTTATGCTATTTGACGTTCTTCCTTTAAGTCTTTAACATAGCTTAGAGAGTGTAAAAAAGTACTCTGTTAAAGCAAGTCCAGCAGTTCACTCAAAACACACCCCTATAAATTTTTTAGAGGGAAAAGACCAAAAATAACCATCCAGCAGTTCCCTCAACGCTCCCCCGATTTATAGGCGTCCCCGATTCGGCTCGCTCGTCTCCCCTACAAGTAGGGGAGTTGGAAGACTCCCTTATCCCAACGACGACAACAACCGCTTATGGATAAATTTTCCTCGTGAATATTTCACGGATGAAATATTCTTAAAATAATAAATAGGGAGATGTTTTAGGAGAACTGCTGGAGTTGAACAAGTTTGAGGGGAGATTTTTTTAGGGGAAGCCCCCCTACATAGACATCTAGGGGAGACATTATAGGGCAACTGCTGGACTTGCTCTTAGACCTTATAACTGTGGACTGCTTTAGATCTGGTGGCTCATTTATACTAGAGAAAGTACATAAACGCCTTCCTTGATTGCGATCTAGTTAGAGTTGGCAGTGTTTTGGTGGCAAATTTCACTAGTGCCGACTGCTGAGTCCATTGATATTTTGTTGGATGTACCGGGACGAAATTCATATGATAAATTAACAACCCTTCCGTGATTTGTTTGAAATCTTGTGTACTTATCCCCATAGATTTCTGAAGAAAAACTTGACAAGCTAGCTCTAAACTATTTTGAGATTGCCGCCGCCAAGAGAAGCCCTAGAAAAGAAAACAGAAACGGAGGTGTGCGCCATCATCATCCCGTCGGTCAACACGTGAGTTATCTTCATCCTGAGAAGTGAAGTGAAGTGAGGGGGAGAGAATCAAAATCATCAATGGCTCCACCACCAGCCTGCTATCCAACATGTGTTGGAGAGAGAAAGAGAGCAAAAGGTTTCTGTTTTACATTTGTTTCTTGTTGCATTTGATTTTGATTTGAATGCAGCTGCAGTTGGACTGGTCTTCCCCTCCATCTCCATCGAGGGCCCAGATTTCCATGCCAGAACAGGCCGAGAGGCCATGCCATGCCTGCTCCTCCCTCAGCGGCACTATTTCATGTCGTCTTGCGCTCTATCTATCCACTGCAAGATCTCCCCTCCCTGTCTGCCTAGGGTTCCATGGCACTGTACTGGATTAGTGTACTACTTAACCACTGTGGTTAGCTTATAGCTAAGCTTGGGGCACTGTAAAGTAAACAGTGAGTGAAGGGGCACCCACCCAGAGCACATAAAACAAGGGATTATATTATACTGTATTAGGCAGGCAGATGCTACTGTTCAAATGGCAACCAAACCAAACTAGTAGGAGACTAGGAGCTCTACTATAATCTATGCCCATTCACCCTTTCCAAGCACAGTTCCAGATGAGAATCACACTTGCTTTGCTTTGCTGCATCTAGGTAGAGCTGTACATGGTCAAAACTCTTGCCAGTACCACCAGATGGACATCAGATGCTTGTGACCCTGGATTTGGACGGACAGGATGATTGCTCTGGGCATTGCTGCATTTGAGCTATACTACTGTTGGTGGGTGTTTTTTACCATTGGAAATGGTGCTGGTCTTGTGTGGCTGGTACTAGTAGTAGCTCCACATTTACCTGCACCTTTTGATGCCACATCTGGTTCCCAATATTTTTAGGGGTTGGTGGTCATCTCAAGAGAGGACCTTGAACTGAAGCTGTACTTTCTTGGCATCAATGGGCCTTCTCGCTTTATTTATTTCCTCCTAGGACAAAGATCGCAGTGGGAGCACCCATCCATTCAATGGTGTTTGGGTCGGAAAGGTAGGACATCTTTCAAATCAGCCTCCAGCCATTTTGGTTCTTGAAGCTCCAGCAAGCGGCTCTGAACTCCCAAGAGACATTGTTGGCATTGGATTCTTGAAGGAGACCTTATTACTATATCAGTAAGTCTGTTTTTTCTTTGATTGGCCTCTTCCTTCAAACTTCCATTTCCTTCACACATCTTTGGATGGAATCAAGTGCAGAATCTTGCAGGTTGTTGGAACTGTTCCTTCTTGGAGTATTGTTTATTTTTCTGAATGAGACGTACGTGACTGCATATGCTTTCTCTGTTCTTATTATCCCCCTTTTTGTTGAATCTTTGATAGAGACATGAGGAGCACCAGATCATGCTGCGCTTCCCAGCAAGCTCTCTGATTTGGTAGCCATGGAGCAGGAGCAGGAAGCTCCGAGCTTTCTTGATGTGCCCAAGGATATCCCCGTTGCCACCAAGTCCCTCACCATCAGGACCAATGCCGGATTCTGCAGCAGCTCCGACCGGTCCAACCCCATCTCGCCGGCCATCTCCATCACGCCGCACCTCTACTCGCCGTCGCCGCCCTCCTCCGCGTTCGTCTCGGCGTTGCAGTCCCCGTACATCTCGCCTCGAGTCTTCGAGCCGCCGCCGCCGCCACCGCGGCAGCTGCATCAAGAAAGCAAGGCCTCAAGCGTCACCACCACCACGGCGCCGTCGCCGGCGTCTTGCTCCAACGGGTCCCAGTCGGAGGACACCGACGCACCGAGCGCGTCCCGCACGCCGCCGTCGGAGCGATACGACTCCGGCATCGACCCGGCCAAGATTTCGGACGGCTGTGGCGGCGCGCCGCCGCGCGCGTCCTTCTCGTTCCCCGTGCCGCGGGTGTCCTTCACCCGGGGCTCCGTGGCGTCACCGTCGGCCAACGCCAAGCTCCGGAGCTGCGACGTGTACATTGGCTACCACAACAACGGCAACCTGGGCAGGTTCTGCAAGTGGCTCAAGGCAGAGCTCGAGCTGCAGGGCATTGCTTCCTTTGTCGCTGACCGGGCAAAGTACTCCGACACGCAGATTCATGAGATTACGGACCGGATTATTTGCTCCGTGGCATTCGGCGTCGTGGTCGTCACCATGTCAAGCTTCCTCAATCCCTACAGCCTTGAGGAGATCAGATTCTTTGCTCAGAAGAAGAACCTGATTCCTATACTGTTCGACACTGAGCCAGCGGAGATCGCCGGGCTGTTTGATGGTAAATTGGAGGATAAGGAAGGGAAGGAAGCATTTGAAGGTCTAATGCGGTGCCACGAGTTCAAGCTCGAGGCGAATGAGAGCAATTGGAGAAGCTGTGTGTCGAGGACAGTCACCCTGCTGCAGTCTAAGCTTGGCCGGAAGAACATTGCTGACAAGGAAAGTGAGGGTTCTGGAGGCATACCTTTCCCACGTAACCGGCATTTCGTCGGAAGGGAGAAAGAGCTGAGTGAAATCGAGGGGATATTCTTTGGATCCACGGTAGATATCCAAGAAGTGGATTGCCCAAGGGGTTCCACTACGAATGAAAGATCTAGCGGCGTCTCTGATGGCTTTGCTGATGAGGAGAGTGACACGGTGAGGACATCTAATGCCAAGTACATCAGTTTGGAAATGCGCAAATGCAAGGAGCCGACACTGGAGGCCTGGATTGATCCAGTGATTGAGCTGTCATCACTGAAAGGTCGAAACCTTCAGAAGCAGAGATCAAAGCACAGGAGATCTAGGTTCCGGTGCAACAGCAAAGGCTACGGCGGTGCCACTGTGGTCTGCATAAATGGCTCTTCCGGTATTGGCAAGACCGAACTGGCATTGGAGTTTGCTTACCGGTATTCACAAAGGTACAAGATGGTGCTGTGGATTGGAGGGGAGGCTCGGTATCTGAGGCAAAACATACTAAATTTGTCAATGCATTTGGGATTGGATATAAGTGCTGAGGCCGAGAAGGAGAGAGGTAGGATCAGGAGCTTTGAGGAGCAGGAGTTTGATGCATTCCAGAGGGTAAAGCGGGAGCTGTTCCGCGATGTGCCCTACTTGCTTGTCATTGACAACCTTGAGAATGAGAGGGATTGGTGGGAAGGTAAGGATCTCCATGACTTCATCCCAAGGAACACCGGAGCGACGAATGTCATTGTGACCACTCGTTTGCCCCGTGTGATGAATCTTGAGCCGATGCAGCTGCCGCAGCTCTCATACATTGATGCGATGATCTTAATGAAGGGCAAACTTAAAAATGACTATCCGCCTGACGAAACGGAAGTCCTCAGGAAGTTGGACGAGCGATTGGGTAGGCTGAGCTTTGGTCTGTGGGTCGTCGGTTCACTGCTTTCCGAACTCATGATAGCTCCTTCCACTCTGTTTGAGGCTGTTGAGAGAATATCGCTGAACGAGAATTTGTTCCCCCATGATGCCAATGACGACGGCTTCTGCCGAAACAATTCCTTCCTGATAAAGGTCCTGGTATTTTGTTTTGCCTTGATGGACCGTGCGAAAGGAGGACACCTGTCTTCGAAGATGATCATTGCTGGTTCTTGGTTAGCTTCTGCTCCTGTGTCGTCTACACTATTGGCTGCGACAGCGAGCAAGCTACCGGTGAAAGGAAGCATTCACCTGTTCGGCGAATCCCTCAAAACTGCATTTCTATGTGGTACACATTGCTTTCTAGCTCCTAATGGCCGAAAAGCTGAGGTAGAGTCGGCACTCTTACTTGTGAAGCTCGGTTTGGCAAGAAAGGCAACTCGTCATCCTGGTTGCTGGATCCAATTCCACCCGATCACACAGCTCTTTGGAAAGATCAGGGGAGGTTTGGCGCCGACCACCGCTGCTGTGAATGGGGTAATGAGGGCTGGGAACCCCTCAGTGTACTCAGACCACTTGTGGGCTAGTGCATTTCTTGTGTTTGGTTTCAAGTCCGAGCCACCTGCCGTTCAGCTTAAGGCGGTCGACATGGTCCTCTTCATAAGGAAGACTGCCCTACCCCTGGCAATCGAGTCCTTCATGACGTTCTCACGTTGTAGCTCAGCTTTAGAGCTTCTCAAGGTGTGCACCAACATCCTTGAGGAGGTGGAGAAGTCTTACACGTCGAGGATGCAGGACTGGAACCGCGGATCGTTGTCCTGGAGGAAGAAGCTGCAACCGAATCACCGCGTCGACGAGTTCATCTGGCAGGAGGTGACGCTGCTCAAGGCGACATTGCTCGAGACACGGGCGAAGCTTCTGCTCCGAGGCGGGCTGTTCGACACCGGCGAAGAGCTGTGCAGGACCTGCATTAGCATCAGGACAGTGATGCTTGGACATGGCGACGCCCAGACAGTGGCTGCTCAGGAGACATTGGCAAAGCTGGTCAGATACAGGAGTAAGATATGAGATGTGATACACACTCCCCTGGTGAGCTGTTGTAATGTGCATCCCTTTGTTATTATCTTACGGAAATGGTTTTCCGAAGTTCTTGGTATTTCTGAACTTGTGATGCCAGGCACAGTTTTGTCAGTGATGACTGCAATAGCATAGCGAAGCTTCTTGATGCGAGATTGCAAGGTGTAACCTGAGTTGTTATGTACAGTACAGTTCAGTTGCTATTTCATAAAGCTTTTATTATGTTCTCACTGTTGAGTTTCCTAGATTAAACTTTCACTTTTAGATATGAAAGTGGCATACTTTCTTACCATCAAGAGGACTGAGGATTGGAGGAAGGTTTGTATGAACAGGTAACACTATTCAGTATAGTTAGTTTGTGAAACTTGATGACTTGAACCTGTTGGGAAATCATTTCTATGCGTTCCGAGACAACATGCATTCAGGAGCCGATCTCTTTAAAACTTTTAAATATTCTGAAAATAGTGCTCTTGCTGCCCAGCTTTTGAGGCAAGATTTTTCAGGGAAAAAATGGTAACGTCTGAGAAGCAGTTTTAAGATCTTTTCAAATGTGACATTCAATCCAAGAATTCATTTGCTGTCAAAAAGAGTCTTGAAGAAAGTTGTAAGAGTATGCTGATGTTTTCTTTGCTTAGGGTCCTTTAATTATGCTTGCTCTGTAGCTTTTCTATGCTTCGTGGTCTGTTAGCTTCGTTTGTTTTTTTTATGAAAGTTCAGTGCATTTTGTTTGCGGCAATGACCCACGGTCATACGGATTTGCCACTGAAAATTCTAGTGCTTACGATTCATATTTTATAGTTAAGCCCTGATGTTTAGGCTCCCACAGTCCACCTTCCGAGTCAAGCTCTGCTGGGTTTTCGAGCTGAACTCATCTAGTCATCTTGCTGCAGGTTTCTGATGTTGTTTTTTCCTTTTCTTTAGTAGTTCAACATCTACCATTCGTTGGGCTTTATGTTATTCAGATGGACATTTCTAGAGGAAACGAAGCGTAAACAGATTATTCTCTATTTTGTTTGGGTGTGCCACTATGCTGTGCATATACCATTAAAAGCAAAATCTCAGGTTTACTATTGTGTTCATATCGAATACTACATAGTTTTGACTTGAGTTGTAGTATGTTTCAGTAGGGTATGTATAGCGTCGGAGTCGGATAACTTATTTCATTGGGCTTTCTATATAACGAGGCAGGCACAACATGTTAGATAGCGACGGAGACGTAGAGTGCAGACATAATGTGCGGGAGTTCGGGGAGGCCGGTGTTGCGGTATTAAGGGAGGAACTTCCATAGTCATGTCCAAAAGAGTAGGCGAGTTCGACCAATATTGCAAATAAATCTCGGTGTCATGATTGCCTTGTTCTTGGTATTTCAATTGTCAGCTTCGACGATAACATTTACCTAGCATGTTGTGGGAAGGCTTATAGAAAGTTGTATTTTGCCGTGAGATTTCTTAGCTATGGGATTATTTGGTTTCAAGCAAAAGTCAAGAAATAACATATGAACATATTTTTTCCTTGGGTAGCACTATTTATCAGTTTAGTTTAAACGAATGGAACAAAGGATTAAATAAAGGAAATTTCCTTTCATATCGGTTTCAAAGGCAAAACGTGAGAATTTTACAATCCTTTTCGAGATCCTTTTCCAAATTCCTACAATGAAGAACAAGACCTTTGGTGGCATAATAACATCTTGATTATACTTTTTCATGCGGGTTAACTTTCATATGACCATGTTTATTAGGATTTCTATGTCTTCAAGTCTCTATTTGCACATGCATTCCTATCATAGTATTTTTTTTTCCATTTCAGTCTTTTTGGAACCTTCAAATCAAACATTATAATTGTTTTTACCCTCGACAAAATATCCAGCTAGCTTTATGATCATATATTACAGTCCATCAATGCATGCTATGTAAAATTATATTTGCTGACATATTTAAGAACACTATTTTGATATTGTAGATCTGGACACTTCCTATACACTTTGTTAAACTTTGTAAAATCCAGTTTTGACCAAAACCTAAAGTGTGGAAAAAGTTAGAAACAAGAAGTAACTATGATCGTGGCTTAGCTAGCGAAGCACCGTCGAAATTATACCAGGGTATTGGGATTTGAAAGATGACTAATGGGCAAATGCTTCGTCGAAATTATACCAGGGTCTTGGGATTTGAAAGAGGACTCATGGGCAAATGCTTGTCGGTGTGGTCACCGTTAAACTTCACGCAAGTTAGTGGAAACATGTGCCACAACACTTCTCCTCTTCCAGTGTGAACATGACAAACTTTTGAGCCATAAGGAGGAAAAGACTACTGGCATCGGTGAAGGGAATATGCCCTAGAGGCACTTAATAAACATAGTTTATTGGCAATATCCCAATTGTTCATTATATGTTTTATACCATGCTATAACTGTATTAAGCGAAAACATTAATACATGTGTGGTAGATAAACAACCAGGTCCCTAGAAGCCTCTACTAAGACTAGTTTCGTTGCACGATTGATGATCGAGGTTTTCCGATCATAGGGCATGGCGCCGGTCAGCAATGGAAGTCATATCGTTAGGTGTAACGATGTGATGGACATACCCAGTATTTATAGGACATAGTCATTACGCCTTAACACCGTGAGATCAACTCTTATTGTTATACCTGGAAGATACTTTGATCGCACCAAACGTCATATCTTATATAGTGTGACAATGATAGGTGATACTTTTGGGTATCGGAAGGGGGTAGTTGAGACGAGGGGTCAACATCGGGATTTGTTAGTCCGCATAGCCGGATAGATACTCTAGGGCCCACTCGGTGAGATTATGTCAAATGAGTTTGCAAACATGTGACTAGGTCACCAGCTGACATAATATCATAGACGAGTAGAAGATAGCGATGTCGGTAACGAGATCATGCTAGGTATGGAGATATCTGAGAATGATGCTCGGACACGCTAAGTATTGCCATGACAAAGGGTTTAAGACTAGACGTCCAGGTTTGATAGATGAAAGTCATTCGTTATATCACAGGGATTAATTCATGGGGTCCAGGCCTACGAGTTAGTCGTCGATCATAGAGGAGTCTTGATCGTACCTGTTATTATATCGAACCGCTAGGGTAACACACTTAAGGGGTTTCGACAAGACAACCGGAAAGGAAAGAGATCACCGGGAACGTCCCGGGAATGCTCCGATGGTGATCGGGCAGCGACGAAAGAGTTTTCGGAGGTAGAATAAATTATATAAAATATGTTTGATATTAATTAGTGTAATTAATGTTTAAATATGATTTTATATATTTATTTTCGAATTTTTGAAGACAGATTTTCCTAAATGGGCCTTCTAGTGGAAAGAAGGCCCATGAGGGGGGAAGCTTCCCCCAAGGGAGGGGGGCTGGTTCGGCCAGCCCCTAGTGGGCCACAAGGGGGCCACTAGGGCCGGCGCACCTATCCTAGCCGCACCAGGCATGTGGGGATAGTCCCATATTGCCTGGCTGAAAAGGTTGGCTCCCCCGGGAGCCTATATAAGAAGGGGCACCCCTGGCCTTTTAATTCACCAATTAATTCCCTAATTCTCTCTCGATCTCGTGATTCCCTTTGTCGGAGTCGCGCCGAGTAGAGGAGGGGGATCTTTTCCACCATAGCCCGTTGCCGCGCTGCTGGTGTTCCGGTCCAAGTCTTCCGCTGCTCGTCCTGGACTGGAGCTTCGGAGGCCGTCGTCTCCACCGTATGTGTGTGACGCCCTGCGAGGTGCTGCGCTAGCGGTACTCGGAGGCCTACTTCCTCCACCCGACCTCGGGGTCATCTTCGTCGTCTTCGTCGCGCCGAGTTCTCCGCGACCTAGAGGTCGGCTACATCGTCTTCGTCGTCAACGCTTGTGCGGGAGCGTAATCCCCGCTATTCGGTTTACGAGGGTATGTATTCCGATCTCCTCCGTACTTCTATATCTGTATAGTGATCTTGGCTAGTTTAAGGATATCGTTGCTAGGATTTTTTTTTGTTTTCTGCACACGATCCCCTTCAGTGGTATCAGAGCCGATCTATCGTAGATATAGCTGTACGCTGTTAGAACCCGTGTTCTGCACGGGGGCACCGTTCCTGTTATTTGCTACCCTCTAGCGTGCACTTGTGATTCCAGCGGCATCGAGTTGATGAAGCGGCCCGGACCGACTTTACGCGTACGCTTACGCGAGACTGGTTCCACTACTGACATACGGCTTGTACCGTATCTGTGGCTGGCGGGTGCCTGTTTCTCTCTCTTTAGTTGGTCTTGCATTTTCAGTGGAGGGCCCGAAAGGGATGCTTAAACATGCAATTATTGGATCGTTGTTGTGGTCATAGGGTTTGTAGGTATGAAGCGGTTCTATTTACGAAAGCCCCGAGCCACGTAAAATATGCAAAAGATAAAGTAGAAGCGTCTAACTTTATTTTGTATGGGCTATGTGATATGGTCAAGGTAGGTTTATTAAATTGTTTATAAACTGCGGGCGCCAAGAAGACCATGGCGCAATGGACTATATCACATTGCATTACATTTGATGTTTTGTGTGCATCTAATATTGTGTGATTGTATATATAGTATATATTAGTTACACGGCGGTAGCTATATAAGATGATCCCTTCAAAATACCACTAGTGTTCTCTCTCCAACGCGCACCACCAAGAAAGTTCTACGTTATGAGGCAGGCCGTGATGATCGGGTGTCAGACATCTCGTCGTTCGCATACAGTGGGTGTAAGCCATGTTGCACAAGCGTCAGCGTTGAGGTTTTTGGTGGCGAGCCTAGCATATTCAGAAATATGGCCTCGGAACAGGGAGACCGAAAGTGAACGGATAGACGTCGCCTAGAGGGGGGGGGTGAATAGGCGATTTAAAACTTTTTCGAGGAGCCGGAATATCCGGTCCAATAGTGACCCAGAAATTCCGAGGAGCCGGAATATCCGGTCCAAGAGTGACCCGGAAATTCCGGTATGCTTGATAAAGGCGGAATAAAACTAGAGGTTTACTTTAACAACCATACAACCTAGATATATAAACTAGGCTCACCTATGTGCACCAACAACTTAAGCTAAGCAATACAAGTAACAAGATGATAGCAAGATATATGACTTCAAGCACGAAGGCTATCACAATGTAAAGTGCATAAGTAAAGAGCTCGGGTATAGAAATAACCGAGGCACGCGGAGACGAGGATGTATTCCCGAGTTCCACCCAAAGGTGTACGTCTCGTTTGGAGAGGTGTGCGCAACCACAACAGGTTAGCCGCAACGCCACAAAGGCTCACCTTCTTCTCCTGATGAACTCAACCACAAAAGGTTGCGAGTTCACCTTCCACTATTGATCTCCTTTGGGGCGGAGATCGAATCCCGTACAACTCTTGAGGCACACACCCACAACTTAATTGGGGGCTCCCAAGTCTTGAGGCACACACTCACAACTTAATTGGGGGCTCTCAAGTGACCACAAAAGGTCTTGACCACAAAAGGCCGGCCACAAAAGGCGTCTAGGGTCCAAAGAACCAAGAGTAACAAGCTCACAAATATCACCACCACGAATCCTCGTGGAGGGCTCAAACCGATGCAAATGCAATGGCAAGAGCACACGAAGTGCTCAAGTCCTTCACTCTCAAATTCCAACACAACAACAAATGTTTATGGGGGAATATGAGAGGAAGAACAAAGAAAAACACAAAGGAGTCAAATCCTTCACTCCCAAATCCCACCAAAAGCAACTAATGCTTATGGGGGGAGAAGAGAGGAAGAACAAAGAAGAAGAACCACAAAGGAACTCCAAGAACTAGATCCACTAAGTTCCCCTCACTTAGAGGAGAGATGGATTGGTAGGATTGTAGATCTAGATCTCCTCTCAACTTTCCCTAAAGAATATGGAAGATTCAATGGAGGGATTGAGAGGCAAGTGAGCTTTCCAAGGTCAACAATGGAGTAGGAGAGAGGGGAAAAACGTGCTGCCTTGGATTGGCTGAGGAAGAAGAAGGGGAGGGGTATTTATACCCCTCCAGGAAATATAGCCGTTGGCTGTTTCGACACTCGGAAATTCCGGTATAAGTGAGACTCGGAATTTCCGGTCATCCGGAAATTCCGGTCTAGAGAGACTCGGAAATTCCGGTCACCCGGAAATTCCGGTCTAAGAGAGCTCGGAAATTCCGGCTGGAGTCAGAAGCAAAACCAAACTTTTCCTTAGCCATTTCTGGAGGACTTTACTGGGGGCACTCGGAAATTCCGGTAGACGGAAATTTCCGAGCATAATTTCCGACTGGAGTCAGAACCCTTTTTCTCCTTTCCTTAGCCGTTTTCTTGGATGAGCCGGGGAACCGGAAATTCCGGTAGGGCGGAATATCCGACCCCAATAATCCGAATCAGCAGAACATCGAAACGAAAACTGTTATAACTTTTGCAAATGAACTCCAAATGAGGTGAGACCAATTTTGTTGGAAAGATAGCGACGATGACTACCCAACAATAGAGTAAAATCTCCACACATGGCAAGGTGTGGGACTTTCCTCAAGGTAGAACCGGCAATATTTCCGCCACCGAAAACGCAACAAGTTGTCCAAAGTAAAACCGATTTCGATGAACAAGAGCTTGACATGGAGATGAACCAAGCTCTAACTCCTCACCAACATAAAAGCCAAATAAGAACCAAGAAATATGATATGCCAAGTATGCAAAGGTTTGAGCTCTCCCCAAGAATGCGATCAAGTTACTAACTTGAGAGCCCCTCTTGATAGCACGCCTATCTATCATATAGCCCTATCAAGATCATACCTTTGCCTTGAGCATTGCACTTGAGTTAGATGATGACTATCTTGATCTCTTCAAGTGGATCATCTTTATTGATTGCGCGTCCAAACACTTGCTTGATGAAGACTTCTCCAAATACTCCCCCATGCTCACAATGGGAGAGTCTCGCTAAGCTTCGTCTTCATGTACCCATTGCAAGCACCAAGCATAGAATCTTTTCGAGAAAGCTTCTCTTGGTCTTGCACAACTCATCTTTTCTTCACTAAGATGATGTCTTGAATCTTCAAGACATACTTGTAATGAGCTTCACTGAACACATGAGCTTCAAGAGTTCAACACATGAACTCCACAATTCCATGGACATGAGCCTCGGGGTCATCTTCGTCGTCTTCGTCGCGCCGAGTTCTCCGCGACCTAGAGGTCGGCTACGTCGTCTTCGTCGTCAACGCTTGTGCGGGAGCGTAATCCCCGCTATTCGGTCTACGAGGGTATGTATTCCGATCTCCGCCGTACTTCTATATCTGCATAGTGTAGATCTTGCCTAGTTTAAGGATATCGTTGATAGGATTTTTTTTGTTTTCTGCACACGATCCCCTTCAATCAGGCCATTGTGGTCCATTAGGTCATTCCAAAATTTTGTATAGTTGGGTTAAGAAGGCAAATCATGTTCTTCACTTTTGAGATAAACATATTGGTTATCAACCAAATTATATGTAATGAGGAGTTTGGTCATTGGATTCTAAGTGTTACAAAAAAATTAGCAAACTGTAAGGATTATGGCCCATTTTCATGCAAAAGGTCGTGTGTCTCGCATGTGCGGTTGTCCTTAAACTATTATTATCTTGTAAGGATTTTCTTTTTCCAAAAAAAATTAACGATATTCTTAAATCATCCCAGCTGTTAGAGCCCAAATATTGAACTTCTACTTCACAAATCTCTAACATAAAATTTCTTATTCTCACCATCGCCGCATTCGTCATAATTGTGGCAAAATGGGATCTTACTCGAAAAGTCGAAAGAGTTGATTAGGCACGACCAAACCACTTTTGGGAGTTATCTATATAACACTAAATTCAGTGACCAAACCATTCATCTAGAATACATTATTTGTCCAACAACATTTACCTCCGAAACGCCATTTTGATTTCTGAAATCCATGCACCCTTTGCTTTTTAAAAAACTAAAAAATATTTACAAGTTTTAGAAAAATTGGAATGTTGTGATGAGATACACAAAAATGACAAAAGATTGTATATTTTGGAGGTTTGAAAGGGCTGAGATCCACATATTTTTTATTTTTGTGTAGTATAGAATATATAGTATTTTTAAATCGAAAGTTTACACATTTTTAGAATATATTGTTGACAAAATCCAAGATTTATTTCAATAAATAAATAAATATTAAATATGAATTAAGAAAAGATCATTGGAAGGGAGTCAGAGATACTCGTTTACCTATTTACTCTCTCTGTCCATATAAATGTGTCTCAGTTTATTGTCGATAAATACAAATTTAGATAAAGTTGAGACATCTTTTTCTAAACGGATGGAGTTTTTTTTACAATTCTTGTATTACTCCGTATACCTGCAAATGTAGGCTTTGGCGAGGGGTAACTGAAAGAAACAAACACGCGCACTTCCCTTTCCTTCTTCCTAACCCAACCTCCGCCCACCTCTCCCCGCCTCGCCGGCGAGATCACCGCCACAAACTCCCCAGATCCACCTCCAGCCGACGCCCTAAGCTTCGTTCCTACCCTCTTGATGCGATCGCGCTAAGCTCCACTCACGGGCCATGGCGGACAGCGACCTCGAACCGCTGCGCTCCGGCGCTGCCGCGCTACCGTCCTCCTCCGATCCCGAGTCGCCCTACACACCTAGAGGGAACCGCGTGCGTGATCTTCTGCGGAACCTGGACCGCCGGCTCTCGAACCGGGGGCGTCACAACCACGCGGACGGCGGCCCGGCGTCCCCTTCGGCGGCGGGGGTCGGGGAGGCGCGGGCGCCCAGAAGGGAGGAGGAAAGCGACGAGCTCGGGGACGGCGCACCGCCCGAGTGGGCGCTGCTCCTCGTCGGGTGCCTCCTCGGCCTAGCTACCGGCATCTGCGTCGCCGCGTTCAACCGCGGGGTAAGTGAGAGATCTGCGTGGGGGGAGAGAAGCCTTTTTTATTTGTTCTATATTCTGCTACCCAATGCGTGCGGGAACAGATACTATTCTGCTGAGATCTATAGGTTTTTTTCCAAGTATAAAATTTACTCTGATCTTCCTAAGGTGATTGTTTTCGTCAATCTGTTGCTGTGTTTTGGGTGCGGATATACATTGGCATGCATCGTAGGACACTCATTTGTGAAAGGAAACATAGATCTGGAGGAAACAGAATAGTGCTTTGGAGTGCTTTTGAGTGGGGGTATGCTACCTTGGGAGAATTATGGTGTTATTAGTAGGTCTCTAATAGACTGATAGGCCATCTCCATTTTAAGATATACTCAGTGTGACTCTAGTTACCACTGTACTGTAGAGCCAGGTGGAGCTATTAAATAATTAGTTTCACCGCAGGGTGGATCCAACCCACCTGTGTAGTTGTATATTTTCGTGTTTGTATGTGTTTCCGATTCATCAAGCCTAAAACTAAAGAATATGTGTTGATTTGGAAGATCATAGTCATTAAGTAAGATCTATTCAATCAGAAGTCGCTGATTTTGAATTAAAGGATTTTTGTTTGGATCATTCCCGATCGATTGTTTGATGAACGTCTGCATGCCCTTTTCAGGTGCATGTCATACATGAATGGGCATGGGCCGGCACACCAACTGAGGGCGCTGCTTGGCTTCGCCTGCAGAGGCTTGCTGATACTTGGCATAGGATATTGTTAATACCAGTGACTGGTGGAGTTGTTGTTGGTATGATGCATGGATTACTGGAGATATTTGAGCAGATAAAGCAATCATTATCATCTCATAGGGAAGGTATTGATTTCATGAGTGCAATCTTTCCAACAATCAAGGCCATCCAAGCTGCAATTACTTTAGGGACGGGATGTTCATTGGGACCTGAAGGACCAAGTGTAGATATTGGTAAATCTTGTGCAATTGGGTGTGCTGAAATGATGGAGAACAACAGAGAACGGAGGATTGCTCTTATCGCAGCAGGATCAGCTGCTGGAATTGCTTCAGGTAAACTTATGTAACTATATCTGTTAAAATTTTCTCATGCATCTGATAGAACTGAAATACATCGGAAGTTTGCTAAGATGCTGGTTGAAGCTAAACAAGGTAGTAAGATGCAATAATTCTGCAAGCAAGTGGAACCAAAAATTATATTTGGGAACATTGTAGATCTTTGTTGTTGTGAAAAACTGAATAATTAATTTGCTGTTCCCACACTCACACTGCTGACTATCTTGTCCTATATTTTTCTCCTCACACTTTTGTTACTATGTGTTTAGGTTTCAATGCTGCAGTTGCTGGATGCTTTTTTGCCATCGAAACAGTATTGAGGCCACTTCGGGCAGAGAACTCACCACCCTTTACCACTGCTATGATTATCTTGGCATCGGTTATATCATCAACTGTGTCCAATGTTTTGCTAGGGGAGAAGGCAGCTTTTATTGTCCCGACGTATGAACTAAAATCTGCTGCTGGTATTTTATCTTATTCTGATCAAATTTGGTATTGCAGAAAGGTAGCTTTTGCTTTGTCAGTAGATATGCATATGCTCTTCTACTATGTAGGAAAGTTACAGTGTTCTTCTTTTTCTCTAGCAACTAGTTTTATTTGTATCTTTGTTTTGGGGGATGATATCAGTTATTTGGTCTGCACACCATTCATTTATACATTGTTTTTGCTAGTTTTAGTAACTTCAGTAAGGTTGACTATCTCTGTTCAACCCTGTTTTCCAAAGTGTATGTCACTAGCCCCTTTTGTTTGCAAATATGACATCTTATGATGACATGGTAAATCTATCATAAGAAATTTAGCTTAGTATCGTCACAACTTGGAAACTTGTGAAAATTTGAAAATATCAACATGTGGATTCAGGTGCACTTGCTAGTAACATGTTAGCGGATGATGTTTTCCAAATTGTTGTTCTTTGGCCTGACCAATTGCTATTTATTATGTATACTACTATACTTCTTTTATAATATTCTCCAGCATTTATTTCCTCTAGTACAAGTATCATGAAAAATGTGACACTTTCATGTTTTTGTTGTGATTTCCCTACCATTAGCACGTACAGCTGGCAGCATATGCCATTCCTTGTACAAATCACATTCGCTTTTATCGCTTCTTGTCTCTGTGATTTTTCTTGTCTCACCATTAGAAATTAAATTATATAACTTGCAATTATAATATCTTCTCTAAGGTGTACCTGTTATAATGTTTGAATTTCCAGTTATCTAAGTATGCAACTGACTTAATTTATATTCTGCAGAGCTACCACTCTATCTTATTCTAGGCATGCTTTGTGGTGTAGTAAGTGTGGTATTCAGGCAATTGGTCGTTTGGTTCACAAAAACTTTTGACTTGATAAGGAAAAAATTTGCTCTCCCTGCTGTAGTTTGTCCAGCTTTAGGTGGTCTTGGAGCTGGTCTAATAGCTCTAAGATACCCTGGAATTCTATACTGGGGTTTCACCAACGTTGATGAAATTTTACATACTGGAAAAAGTGCTTCAGCCCCTGGAATTTGGTTGTTAGCTCAGTTGGCTGCTGCAAAAGTTGTTGCCACTGCACTTTGCAAGGGGTCTGGTCTTGTTGGTGGCCTTTATGCCCCAAGCTTGATGATTGGTGCTGCTGTTGGTGCTGTTTTTGGAGGCTCAGCGGCACAATTAATAAACTCTGCTATTCCGGGTAACACTGCGGTTGCACACCCTCAAGCTTACGCGCTGGTAAATATCATTTTCTAATTAGGCAAGCAGGTTAAAGCTTGATAGGACCAAAACTGTGCTGACTGCTGACTTTATTTTTCTATTCAGGTTGGAATGGCGGCTACGCTAGCCTCAGTTTGTTCAGTTCCCTTGACATCTGTACTGCTACTCTTTGAACTTACAAAAGACTACAGGATTCTACTTCCGTTGATGGTAATGTTTCATCTGAGGCATTTATTATTTTTCTGTTAAAGCATGAAATTTAATTTATCGGATGTAGCTTAAGTTCGCATTTGTTTTCCATTAACAGGGTGCTGTTGGTTTAGCAATATGGGTCCCATCTGTTTTAAGCCATTCCAGCAACAAAGAGATGTTTGAGGCTACATCTCCTCGGCATGGTTATTCTTCGCTATTACCTCCTGCTGATAGGAGCGAGACAGATGGGAGAAGACCAGATGCAGATGACGTCGAACTCGCAATTCTAGAAGATGATTACTATGCTAGTAACAGTGAGGAGACACTTCTTGATGAGTTGAAGGTTTGATAGCTCAATTTTCATTTTGTAGCTTCATTTGAGTAAATTTGTAAAACTTTGGTGGCATTTAGTAGCTTTCTAATAACAACTCTTCCAGGTATCACGGGCAATGACAAAGCATTTTATTAAGGTTATACCTACAGTTACCATCAAGGAGGCAACATTGCTTATGCACGATAAGCAGCAAGGTTGTGTTCTTGTTGTAGACAATGAAGATTTCCTTGAAGGAATTGTTACGGTTGGTGATATTCGTCGTAAAGGATTTGAATCAAGTGAAGATGCTAACAGCGCTGGGGGAAATTCATCTGTTTTGGATGTATGTAAACCTGAGAAATTTATAGTCTGCAACTGAACTTACCATCTGATTGTCATTTTCTAAGTTAGCATTACATATATTCACTCGAGTACCTTTTCAGGTAAATTCTTCTCCTGTTACGTCATGCGTCACACGAGGGTTTCAGTACCATGGCAATGAAAGAGGGCTGGTGACCTGCTTTCCGGATACAGATCTGAGCACAGCTAAGGTGCTCATGGAGGTCAAAGGTATCAAGCAACTTCCAGTGGTCAAACGGGGGGCTGGTCGTAGGAATGATGGCAGGCGTAAGGTCCTTGGTCTTCTTCATTACGAGTCAATAGGACGATGCTTGAGGTGATCCTTGTTAAGACTTGCATTTGTTTTCGCTTACTTAGATTTTTTATGTGACAATGATGCCCTTTTCTGGGTAGATAAGAGCTAGAAGTGCCAACCACCTCCAGAAAACTACTCCTTCCGTTCCACAATATAAGATGTTTTAGCCTTTTTTCCACATGCACATGTCCAAACTTATATCTAGACACATTTTAGTGTATGTTTACACTTATTTTGTTATGAATCTAGATAACATATATAACATCTACAACATCTTATATTGTGGAATGGAGGGAGTATATAATATGAAACTGACCCCAATATCCCTTTGAAGTTTGACTGCCAATACATGGGAGCGTTGATGTGGGACTTGTAGATAGGATTGTTATTCTTGTAGACATTTCTTTCGAGAAAATGTTATTTTATACGCTTGACACCTTCACCTAGGTTGTTGGGATAGAGGTGGTTAATCTGATGATAGTTTGGACAAAGAAACGATGCACTGCACCCGTTATATCCTCTGATAAAATCATCTTAATGCACAAGTTAACCGAGATTGATTGCTTGGCCCTCATCCTCAAAGACAGTGCAGGAGTC
Organism: Poa annua; assembly: GCA_026929855.1. Classification (NCBI taxonomy): domain Eukaryota; kingdom Viridiplantae; phylum Streptophyta; class Magnoliopsida; order Poales; family Poaceae; genus Poa; species Poa annua. Next base: position 3,903,177 of record CM049430.1, read on the forward strand.
ATACTTTGCCGTTCTGTTTAAGGAACCAGTTTGGGCTCATGATCATTTGTTAATCTTTGCTCAAAGTTATCTTCGCAGATGCAACAATTATCTTTTGTTAATGAATCAGAGTTGGACAGTAGATACATTTGGTTTGAAACTGTTATGCTTGTGCAGGGAGGAGCTCGAGCGGTGGAAGGCAATATATCAGAGAGAATTTCCAGCAGCCAGCAGTTAATTGTCACTGAGCTGGGAGGACTCAGCATGCAGAGCTGAAGTTTTGGTTGTACCTTTTTAGTGAAAAAATACCAAATACATAAGGCGACATTTCGACAGAATTAGCAACTTAGGGTTAACTTGAACACCTCACCTAAACGAGCCTCCTCGTCAAATGTAAAGTCTTCTGGGGTTTGCCAGGATACACAATTTGTATCGATTACAGGTTATTAGACATGATGGTTCTGGGTTCATGATAACTTACTGGGAACTGGTTGGTTGGCCTTGTGCAAACACATTTGAACGGGTTATGTTTTGTGTGATTTGGGTCATGTATTTTGTTGTGGCGGTGGTTTTCTGTTGGAAATAGGAAATGTTTCGACTTATGTATAGTTGACCACAAAATGCTTGCTAGTTGCTGGTAGCGTATAACGGAACTGTAGGATGAGTTAAAACTGCAACCACATTAGCAAAAGAATCTACAGTTCTCCAGGATCCTAGACTGAGTAAGTTGATCAACAAAGGATTAAATCCTGACTATTTCAACATCAAACTTATGCTGTAATATATAAGCTATATTTATCTCTTCTTTTCTATAGTAAATAAAACCACCTGGCCTTTAAAAATAATAGTATCTTAATCCCTTGAACAAAAAAGGATAGCCACACGGAAGGTCAGAGTATCAAACTTGTTTCACATACACGGAGCCATTTCTTTCTTTGCGTGTCTTGTCTTCCTGATGTTCAAACCTGCCCATCAGCTGCCTGTAAGCTACCGGGCCATTTCCACTTGCTGTTGGCAAGGCAGGAACAGGATTCACAAGCCTTGGGTAACCCTGCATTGCCGGTGGATGAGCAGCCATCTGCACCGGCACGGATGCCCCCAAAGCCTGCACCGGAACAACAACCATGCCATTTGGAAGCATCCTGAAGGAGAAGCTGCCTGCTGCACCGAGCTGACAAAGTGAGCCATAAGCAGCTGCGCCGCCGAACTGGCGGAGGCTACCTGGTGGTGCCGGTTGCACGACACTGGGGACAGAGCTCGGATGCCCAGTGTTTCTGCCGGCTGGAACCTCATGGCTATGCCTGCCCTCGTATGTGGTGATCACCGACTTCAGATCATTTGACGCTCTTTCGACATGCTTGCGCACCCAACAGCCTGGGTGCGTACATTTGTAGTAGCTCCTGCATGCACACACATGTCTATTCTTCATCATGTTTAAGTTCTTTTGAAGGCACCTAACTAATAAAGGAACGGAAGAGATCAGACCTGGGATTTGGATTTCCTTTGACAACTTTCTGCCCATATTTGCGCCAACGGTACCCGTCGTCAAGGATGTCGACCTCGCTTGTGGTCTGCACAATGACACGGGCCTCTCGAACAACTGTTGACGCCAGAGCCCCTATGTCTACATAATCCATCTTTCTGAGGCAAAAATTCAAAAAGAACAGGTGGTCGATGAAACAATGAATATTGGTTTATCGGACTACAAAAGCCTCCTTCAAGTGAGGTAACCAGTGAATTGGTCTAACCTTCTTTTGGATTTAGTTGCATCTTCATCTCCATCGAAGCCTACAGAAACAATACCATGTATTTCTCTGTCGTCGTCGTCCTCGTCCTCACCGGAGAGTGTTGACGAGAGATCGATAACCTCTCTGGCCTCCCTATCGGACGTGTTTGCAACTTCTCCTGTGTCAAGAGAACTAGGCAGCTTTTCCCCAAAAACTTCACCATGCACATCTTGGAAGTGGTCATTTGGAACATTCTCTGGGCCATCAGCTTGCAGATCATTAATGCGTGAGAAGGGAGGCGGCAAAGGGTGATTGTGAGAACCTTTGTAGACTATCTTTGTTACATCGCCATCTTGGCAGCGCTCCACCTTTTTCTTGACAGGGCAGTTTTGGTGAGTGCATTTGTAGTAGCTTGTTGGATGGCCACCGCTCTTCACTTGCCTCTGTCCATATTTTCTCCATTTATATCCATCCTCAGCATGGGAAATGATAGGCGCTGAAGAAAAGTCTCCAATTTTGTTGGCCTCGCTATCTTCTCGCTCGTTGTCGGGGATCAGGTGATCAATATCACTTGCTGAGGGCTCGTTTTGATGAGTTACACTGGAATCCTGAACACGCAATTTTTTTCAGGTCAGTCATAGCAGAATACCTAGTTTGATTTTGCATGACAAGCTTGAAAGAACAAGAAAACCACATGTGCTGAATATAGTGGCAGGAAATAGGCGATAAGTCACAGGACAGTAAACTTTAAGAAGACTAAATACCTTGTCCACAATAGAAGAAGTAGGTGTTTTAGATCTCAATATGTGTTCAAAGGAGAATGTACGATCATCACGTGATAGGTCTTGAGCCTTCTTATGGACCGATGGTGTTGTGGGCTTAGCATGGGCACGCATCAGAAATGGTAATTTGCCTGTGGTAGGAGAAGGTTGTGCCTGCATAAATCATAACCACTTAGAGAAGTAAGGAACTGGAAATTGCATAATATAATTAGAAATACAGCTGTCCTAGTCATAAAGTAGATTGAAAACGCTGTAATTTGCATGTGATCATGTACTGATAAACATGTTCTCCGTAGGTGATCTTTACACATAAACTGTTATTGACCGAGGCAGGGATAGTAACATACAATGGCGTTGGGAAGAAAAACCGGAGACTCAAGAAGTTCCCTCGGACTCACGCCGGCTGGAATCATGATAGGTGACCGAATCGACGCGGAAGAACCGACACGAGAAGTGTCTATCTTGAGGCCACAGAAACCATTCTTCTCTGCAAGGCTGCCATCAGTTGGGTCTAATTTCTCATTAGCACCAAACAGGTTTGGTTCGAAATGTAGAGGGCCTTTTTTAGCTTGAGAAGTTTCTCCCCGACTCGAGTCGACGAAAGCGTTGCTCCTCTCGATTCCATCCTGGGGCTTGTCGCTGCCACGATCAGCGGATACATTGGAGAAGGGGTTAGAGCTGAAATCGTCGTTGAAGAGGCTTAACATGAGTGTTCTTGGGCTGGGTGTGAGAAGCATCCAATCGTCCATCGCTGCTCCATGCCTGTTGCTGGTCCCAGCCATTGAGCTAACAACTGTAGCTTAGAGTCTTGGACTGAAACAGGGAAAGAAAATTACATCGTTTCAGTTGAGACAGTGCACATTTCTGGTAAGATCTAGAAAAGAGGCACACTTTGGGAAGCAACTGCATCATTGTAATATAAGATGTCTGCTACTACCTCCGGCCCGAAATGGTTGCTGCGGCAACAACGCTAGGGCAGCACAAATTTATATAGTATCGACGACAATCAATGATGATCGGAGGGAGTATTAAAGTACATACATATGCCCTTGTGCATAATGCTACAGGATCGCTTACACACAACTTTGCTTAGGAAGCACAGCAATCCCAGATGTCCATTTTAAAAAAACTTCGCTTACATATCTATGGAATAGAGAAAGCCATATTGGTTGATGATATTGTTTCTGTTTCTTACTCTATAGTCATTCTCCACACATGTGAATTGTTTCAGATTTTTACAAAGCCATCTTCCAAATCTTTACTTGGCTATGTAGGGTAGTTTTGCATCTTCCAAGTTTCAGAAATATTGAAAAGAATCATGAACACAGGGGCACTGCAGACTTGAAACTTGAAAATTTCAACCAACACTATGTCAATTTGTCTTTTATATAGAAAAGCGGATCAGAGGGACCAACTATCTCTTTGTTATTTTGTAAATGACATTTTGTATATGACACATCCATTCCCCAGAATTTCTTGAAACATAAAAAATCGAATAGAAAAAGGGCTCCATTTTGTGGTTTCCGGAAATTCTCCTGCTATAGTCATAAGAATATCCTAGCAAGTAGCAATCCTTCATCTACGGTGTTTTCCACATTAAAGGCCAAATATGCAAGACCACTTTCCAAAGCCGAAATAGGGTACAACGACACATCTAATTCAGAGCAACAAAACCTCTCTGAATCTCATAGTCAGTTTTATGGCAAAAACTCTCGGAATCTTATTAGATACCGAGTAATAAAAAAATAACGAAACGACGATGTAAACGGGGATACACACCTGAAGCCGGCTCGATCCTTCCTGCTCCTGCAGCTCTTCCACCAGACAGTCCAAGAGTTGATGGACCTATGAACAAAAATCCTTCAGAAAACAGTGGAACAATCAGGAAGCTCATAAAATAGGCAGGCTCGCTCTCTTCTGCGTGTTTCTCTTTCCTTTGAGGGCAGAGATAATGAGAAGAGAGGGGCGGCGGAGAGAAGGGTGGAGAAGGATTTGTTGACGGGGGCGGTGATGGGCTCCAACTTTGGTGCGCCGAGCTGCTGGCCCGTCTTTTCTGGAGACCCAACGGCTGCTCTGTACAACGGTTTTTCCCGCTGATTATTTCATCTTTTCGGGCTTTACCTCTCCTTGCACCTCCACATGGTTTTGCATTCTTTTTTTTAGAAATAGAGGGCTGTGAATCCCCTGTCAAAATGATGCACATAGGCTTCACAATGTATTCAACAGAACTTTATAAGAGAAAAACAAAAAATCAACTCGAAACGAATCCACCGACCTAACGACAGCTCCCTTCACCTACAATGCGGATGAAGGGGTGACTAAGAACACGGCCGCATGCTCTGACAACACACCAACGCACATCATTAAAAGAACGACTGCCACACCAAGCCATCTATTAGCAAACAAGGGGCACAACCAGTCCCTCAGCAATACTGATGCACAATACAGAAGACGTAACCGCCGTCTTCCTATAATCCATCTTCATTTTTAGAATAGCAATAAAAGCATTAACCTTGTCAGGCGTACCATGAACGGCAGTGAATTCAAAGTGTGTGTCTATAACCCAGGGTGTTGCCCTCGCGCCGACCCACCTAGCGTACCATCTAATCCCTAAGTTTTGCATAATTCATGAAATAATTGAAAAGCAGCCCCGACGTACGCCGACCCAAGATTGCTCCTCAGCTGTATTTTTCATTACTGTAGAATTGATTGGTACAAGTTTATCAACAAAACCATACAGTTCCATTTCAGGGATCATTTCACACTAAAAATACAAACAAAATCACTTGCCAAGAGAAAAAAGGAAAATATTGAAATTGAATTTGGTAATATCCATAGTAGTGCTTGTCTTTATATATGTTCTTATTTATTTTACGCTTCTCTAGATATGACCCATACACCTCAAACTAACATATGCATTTCATGTATAAGAAGGTCACATACTTACAAGAAATGCACGATATCTCCTCGGTTTAGAGGAACTAAAAACCTCATAATAGGAAAAGCTAGGATTCAAAGTGTGTGCCTGTGACATGTTGATCCCTACGAAAAAAGGAAACACACGAATTTGTAAATAGATATTTTTTGGTAAATGCAATTTTTCTATATGTGTGTCATAGTTGTCACTATACGTATACAAGCTGGACATCACCTGGTCTTAGAAGAAAAAACATATGATAAAATCGTGACGAATAAATTTTACATGAAAAATGTAATTGACGTGCATAAATAAAACATTCAGATGGCTCTAGAAAGATATGTACAGACGAAAATGCCTACGGGAACATGCATACAGGAAGTTTCAGATTCACGTTTGGTCGTATCATCCTATGGACTGGATGACTAGGTTGACTAAGAAAACAGTAGCAACCTTTCTCACTCGAGAACTTCTAAACCTGCTGAATGTTTGTGACAGGTTGATGGCAATTTGTAACTGGAGCTATGTTCTGATGCGCATGCCAACTATTTGTGTACGCATGTGATAGAGCTTTGAACCTGAATCTTCTTTCTGAAGCCATTTGAATGTTCTATTCATGCACATCAATTATTTTCTCCATTTTATCATATGTTTTCTTCTAAGATCGGGTGAGGTCCACCTTGTATACGTATATACGATATGAATGCGTATATTGACAGGTATATGTGTTAGAAGTGGGCATAATGACATCTAAGGATGTTATAGCTAGGAAATTGTAGTGACATCTTTCAAAAGTTGAAAGTTGCAACGGCGTTTCTCAAATAGCCGGAAACTGTACGGACGACGTATATCCAATAATTAACCCTAAAAAGAATTGCTTATAACAGAAATCACTTGCAGTTATTGTTCAATATCGGGACACGTCACGATCTTCTTGATCTTGCACTGAAGAAGACTGGAGAGATGTAGTGACAGGCACCATCCTTTGGGTTCGGATCGGGAGAGGCGTGATGCACTGACCTTTGATCTCTGTCAGCAGAGCATGTACTGTCTGTCCGTAGGCTGTATATATATACACAGGATAACAACAGCGGCAGCAAAAGGCTCGTCTTCTTCCTCTCAAGCTGATTGCTGATTTTGTCCCAGCTCTGGTATCAATCTCGAGAAAAGATGGCGCCTGGAGCTGGAGTACACGATTTGTTGCAATACACCGTGAGCTGGTGATTCTCCGATGCATCAATCATCCATATTCTTGCACGATGCATGCATGGGCGGACGTGCCTGTTGCCATGCCCATGCTACGGTATCTGGATAGCAGTATTGGAAACGAATTCTTCCGGAGCCCTCTGGTAGAAAGGATTAAAGAACTCTCTAGGCCTTTGATCTCAACAAGAACTACACTGGATTATACAGGTTATGCTCGATCACCATTCACCAACATTTGTCTAGCGAGCTCAGCTCTCGATTATTAATTTTATTATTATTACTGTATCAACTTCAGTACGAATGTGAGAACTTGCATGTGACAAGATGGTTAGCTGGATGGTTGTAGCTCTAGCCCACCAGAGTTTAAATCCCAGTTTTGACGCTGGTGTTTCTCATTTTGGCGGGATATTCTTCAGTGGGAAGCGATGTTTTCGTCGACAGCGAGGCACCCTGTGGGTGACTTCGTCAATCTCAAAACCTGACCGTCGGCTTAAAATCTCGGAGGTGCTCATAGGGGTATGGTGTACGTGTGTGCGTTTATAGGGGTGAGTGTGTGCGCATGTTTATAAGCGCTTGCGTTGCTTGCGTTGTACTGTGTTTATTAAAAAAAACTTCAGCATGAATGTTTTCTCCAAAACAGCCCAGATGGGCTTGAGCTCTAGATCTCGAGTGTTGGGCTCTCAAGTGTCAAGTCAGGCCTAGATAAATCATAGTGCCGGCATCTCTGGAGCAGAGCAATGACCGGTTTTAGTCCCACCTTGCCCAGCGAGGAGCGGCGCCGTTGCCCTTGCTCATGCCTCTGTGCTTGTTGTAACCCAAGATATGTGTGCCTTGGGCCACCTCGGGGTGCACGTAGACAACGTCTTACATGCCTCCATCTAGCGATAGTCGGAGGAGAAAGAATCACCTACGGCGGCAGTGCGTGCTGATCTTCTGACAATGTGAAAAACACCCGTAATCACGAGAGAAAAGCAGAGGGAAAGATATCGGGGAATCATCGGTGGTAACCGGACATGGAGGCGGTATGTGAAAGACAACCTTAATCACGAGAGAAAGCATATCAGTTAAATTGTTAAATTAAATTGATGCACTATATAATGACGGGCACCTCAACGTTTCAGCTCATACCTTTCTCGGTCTTTTGGCTAAGATCAAGTGTATCGGTTTAATATGTGATATGTGTGTCATGTGCCCACAACGATATTAAATTTATTTTTTCATGGGAGAGGGTCCACCACAGTGGCTTGTCATTGGGGCCCTCGCGTGTCGCTCAGCCGTTGCACTACTTCCTGGGCCCTGGCACACCCCACCCAATTCTAATTATAATTTTTTTGCGATGCTTCACATTTATTGACCGTTCATGATGGATTTTAAATCTGAAACTTTTCTGTTTTTGTAGCATCTTTATTCTGAATCTGACGAGGTGCAGTTCCATCCTGGGCCGTAGAAGTAAGAACCCATGGGCTGGGCCTCATAGAGAGAGAGAGAGAGAGAGAGAGAGAGAGCTGACTCCATTGCCGGTGGGTCGCGCTGGAACTCTGTCCTCCAGTCCTCCGCCCCCGCCCATGGCAGCCTCCACGCCGCCGTCCTAACCGCCACCCACCCCAAGACCCAGCCGCCCCGGGATCTCGCGGATCAGATGCTATCCCTGGGCGCAATCCGCAAGCTCTGCGCCGCCTTCGACGCCGTCGCGCTCACCGTCATCGCCGCCGGACTCTCCCACCCCCGCTGCCGCCCCTTCTCTACGCGCGCGCCCTCGCCGCCGCCGGACTTCCCCACCATTGCCGCCTGCCGCGCCGCGGTCGCCGCCTCCAAGTCCAAGAACCGCCGCCAGCCCTCTCCGCCCACCGCCTCGGGCCCTTCCGGAAGGCCCCCCGCGGACGCCGAGACGCCGGTGCTGCTCAGGATCAAGGGCGAGCGGGACCCGGTGCGGCTGTACGAGCTGTTCAGGGACAATGCGCACAACCGCGTCCTGGTGGAGAACCGCTTCGCGTTCGAGGACGCGGTGGGGCGACTGGCAGGTGCTCGACGGAATGACCTCGTGGAGAATATCCTCGAGCAGCACAAGGCGCTGCCCCAGGGGAGGCGGGAGGGCTTCGTCGTCAGGGTCATAGGCTTGTACGGGAAGGCCCGGATGCCGGACCACGCGCTGCGCACCTTCAAGGAGATGGAGATGTATGGGTGCCCACGCACCGCCAAGTCGCTCAATGCCACGATGAAGGTCCTCATGCAATCACGGCTCTTTGATGAGGTTCGGCAGCTGTTGGACGAGGCGTCGTCCACATACGGGGTTGAGCTGGATGACATTTCATACAACACCGTGGTGAAGATGGCGTGCGACATGGGGGAACTGCGTGCAGCATACCGGATAATGCAGGAGATGGACAAGGAAGGAGTGCGACCGGATGTCATCACTTACACCACACTAATGGCTGCCTTCTATAAGAGTGGCCAGCGTGAGGTTGGGGATGGCTTGTGGAACCTCATGAGGTTGAGGGGTTGCATGCCGACACTTGCCAGTTACAATGTAAGGATCCAGTTTCTGATCAACATGAGAAGGGGTTGGCAGGCAAATGATCTGGTGCGGAAAATGTATGCAGCGGGGATCGGACCGGATGAGATCACATACAACTTAGTCATTAAGGGTTTTTTTCTGATGGGTGAGCATGAGATGGCACAAACGGTCTTTGGTGCGATGCATGGAAGGGGATGCAAGCCAAATGGTAAGATTTACCAGACAATGGTGCATTACCTGTGTAAGCGAAGGGAATTCAATTTGGCATTCAGGCTGTGTAAAGACAGCATGGAGAAGAACTGGTTTCCGAGTGTTGATACCATTCACCATCTTCTGAAAGGCCTTATGGCAATTAGAAAGGACAGAAATGCGCGAGAGATACTGAAGCTCGTTACGGAGAGACAATCTTCCTACTCAGGTGATGATGTGAAGGCTTTCCAAGACATATTGTCTCATGGGAAGACTGGAAGATAAGTTGATTACAGGTTGGAAAGTTTTTCCGTAAATCCACCACATGTAACTGTAAGGCTGTTGTTGACATAATTACATTGATTTCGATTTGGCAGAGAAAATAGAATAATGTAGATCGACAAGGTTTTCAGTGCTTAGTTATTCTTTGAGAGACCTCAGATAGCATTTAGTCAGCTGCTTAACTTCACCTTTACATATAATGGAAAATCATGGTCACTCTAAAAAGAATTTGTGCTATATTCTGTCATATATGAACCTTCCAAATTTCTTGACAGACAAAATATTTTAACGTAGTGAAAATACAGTCATACAGAGGAGATGATGAATATTGTAAAAAGGAAGAAGGATTGAAGTTTGCTGTACTTCAGGTTATGTTTGGGAAAATCTAAGTTTTTTATTCTTTTTTCCATACGAAATTCACCAAGGATATCATAGAAGATTGTCTACCTCTTGTCTGCGTACTGTCAGAACAGTGTTTTTTTGCTTGAGATTGAGGATTTTTTGACATTGGTGAAAAGACAAAGGCATAAAAATAAGCTAAATTCATTTTGACCTTTTTTTATGAGCCATATGAAATTTGGGTTGTTTATTGATGAGCCATCTGGACGTTATGTTAGTTTTCAAGTTCACAAACATGTCCTCTGAAGAGCTTCTGAATGGCAATGTTCAGATTCTAAATGAATAACTCCCATGCGCCATTTACTCTTTGACTGTTGTCGTTGTTGACACTAGTAGTTTAAGAACCTTGCCAAAACAAATTAACATAATTGAACACAGGAAAATATTTTAAGATCTAAGATTTTTCTGTGTCTAGGGTTGTCTTTTAAGCAACTTTCCCGTCGTGTATCAACTATGATTGGAATGTGGAATTTTCAGTGAGCTGTATAAACATAATTGAAATGATTCACCAGGGCAGTAGGCATGAGCTGTGCCTGTTTTCTCACTGTTTTTGAGGGGTGAAAATTGTTATCATTTTTCTTCCATTCTTCCTCAGTTTTATGTCAGATTTTTTACCATATTATTGCCGCATGAATTTTAATTTCTGCCGTATTCTTTTTCCTTTGATTGATTTAGAAGGCTTCACATAAGTAATCTTAGGAGGGTTGTTCTGCGTTCTGGTGGTCTGTGAAGTGTGAGTGAATAACTGTGGTTACTCAATTCATGCGAAAAAAGCCTAAACTACCCATTTTAATGTCCTTCCTTCAGTCACAAACAAGTATATGTCTCGGTTTCAAATGATATTTCATCTTTGACAAAAAAAAGGTATCAATCATGAAGAGTGAACATGTGAAATGCATGACCTTTTTACGGACCCTTCCAATTCAGTGTGAACTATAGTTTATAGCAGTGATCACTACTGTAATGTTCTCTTTTCTTTGCAGTTGGCACTCTTTCCACGCTTGATTGAGAGGAGAAGGCAGCAAAGAAAAAATTGATGGAATGCAGAACAGTAGAAGCTGAGGGGGGCGAGATCCTATGGTGTCACTGGGGCAGCACTGTTACCAGACCACCCATCGGAAGTTACAAGGTAGGAGAAAATGGTATTACTAATAGCTTAGTCAATTCAAGATATTCTGTCAATGAAGATCTCGACAAACACGATCATCTTGATATCCACTTCACAGAACTCTCTGTCTCTCGAATCTAACAAAACAAAGTCAATTAGGCTGCATTGCCCTTCATATAACGTGTATTCTAGCTCTTGTCCATTTTTTCAGTAAATGTTAGCTGGTCTCTTTATTGCCAACAATGGGCACTTGATCTTATATAAATATTAAGAGCAATTCCTCTTGCTTCTTAACTGAGCAAGAGAACATTGATAACCCATGCAAAGTATTAAAGTTAATTTGGTTGTCTGCAGCATTGCAGTTTACGCTATAGTACAGTAAACTCAGGTACTTATCATATTTTGCCCCTTTTCACAGGTGGACGTTTTGAAAACTCTATCAGGATGCCAATAAAAAAAACCTCTATCAAGATTGTTGCTTGGAGCGCTGGAGTGTAAAGTCGTAAACACGCTTATGGACAGAACGCTGGTGACGTGAACTTTCTTCCCAGATTACCAACAGATGGAGCAATTTGCAAGTCACAGCTTTGCGCAAGCAGCAAAGCCGACCCATAAGAGATTTTTATACCAACAGCCCGGTAGCATAGCCTTATACTGCGACAGGGACACACACATACACTGATAAGTTAGTAGTATGTCACTACAACTGTAAATTCCTGACATCATTGGTTCGGTTCATATTCTTCAATTTGCATCAACTATTATAAAAAACAGTGTTCTGTTTACATTCTCCTTAGAAAAGTTTGTAGTGTGTTGCCTAGAACTGGAAAGGTGCATCACAAGGGTTCGAGCTGTGCACTTGTCAGTTTTAGGTTCAGTTTTCTTACAGGGCTGGAGGCCAAAGCTGAGAATCACAGAGAAAATAGGCAAAATATGAAGATAGCTATTACACAGTCGGAAGCTTAGCACTAGCGACCAGCTTCTCACATGCTTTGGTTCCACAGCGTCTGATAACTCACCATCGCCAACTCTAAGTCCAAGCTATCCTAAGCAACTCCTCCCTCCGATAGTTCAGTTTGAGCAGGTTGACATCGAGAAACTTTTGTCCAGGCACAACACCTTCTAGCGTTTGATCACAATGGAGATTTTTCCTAGTGTTGCTTTGACACGTGTCCAGTTTTTTTCCCTGAAAACAATGTTCGTTACACAAGGTCCAAAGAGTAGCAGACGAAAAAGATATTTGCGAAAGAATTATTATCCTCAGTTATCCACCATCTAGTTACAAACTCAAAAGTATCACCAATGTTTTGGCCAAGGATAGATGAAACCACTTCCCAGCAAACTTTCGCAACAATGCAATCAAAGAATATGTGTTAACATGATCCCCTCGCATTGCAAAAGAAGCAGGTTAAATCATCAACATTCCTACGTTGATGTTAATTTTCTGTCTCTAGAGTTTCTCATCGTGCTTCCATTTGGTTGCGTATAGGGCGTATTGGACATAACAACAACAGAAGTTGCGGATCACATCGTTGCTGGCATGCGATGAGACCAGGTTAGATGTGGTTATACATAAAATTGCCCCTCTTATTCTCAGTGTTGGGGCCTTGGATATGGTTAACTTTCGAGCCCATGATACAATACCTGCTGCTTTCGCAGACAGCAAGATCCACGTACATAATGAACAAGTTTGGCAGAGCTTCCTAAATTTACTTGCATGTTTTTTGTGCTAAATTCCCTTTATGTATATTCACTGTGAACACCGAGTCGTAAATAAATAAACTGTTAGGTTAGCACAACGATCAGTTACGAGACTAATGAGCTAGGATATCCTAGGGATTTTATAGTACCAAATGATCTCTATAGGGGTGGCGGTCGGTTGCTACATGTCGACGGGAATGCAGTGTGATGATCGGAGGTGGGCGGCCCAAGGAAGAAGATGGCGGCAGCGGTCCTATAGGCCTTCAAGCACGGAGAGAAGGGGGCAGCAGCGGAGACTTGACAGGAAACAATCTCAAAACCTAACACAATATACACGCCACATATTGCAAACACAAAATACCCGACGGAATCAACCAACGTATCCCCTCGTAGGGTGAAGAAACGCATGCGCCACCGGCAACTCATAGTCATAGCTCACTGATAGATGCTACCAATGACCCAATGCACTCGGTAGCGAGACCCCCCACAAAACCCTAGACGGAGATCACACGAAAAAGAGGAAGAACCGGTCGTCCGGCCGAGAGAGCGCACGTGTCGACCTTGGATCATTTTGTGAACTTTGTGTAGCTCTTCTTCTTCTAGTAAAAATTCTGGTGTCGTTGCCTGATAGTTAGCACTAGCGGGTTGGTGATGCATAATCCTCGCATGAGGGAATGCTATATGCTTTGTTGTTCTCCTCCAATCAGAATGATGACGTAATTATTCCGAGGCATATACATTAGGCGTCATCGTTTGCATCTTATAAAAAATAGCCATTCCTGAGATTAGCCACCCACCGAGGGAGTTTATAAGAAAAAAATGTCACTAATTCGATAAACCAGAGCAGGCCTACACGTTCGAAATGGCGACGGTAGCTGTCGACGTGGTGATCCACGTCTCGGCCAGGAAGGGACAGACAACGGCATGTAGGAAGCTACGGGTAACCTGTAATTAATTAGCAAATCAAGGTCAGAGAGAAGGCCCTATATAGGAATATTCTTGTAATGTGACCTCTCGGACTTGGTCTTGCTACGTTATTTCTGCTTGTATGTCATTTGAAACTCGGTCTTGCTACGTGCGCACACGAAATACATATCATCATTCTCGTTTTTTTCCCCTAAAAATAAGAGAAGGCCACAACTTGTACTGAACGTTGTCCAAGTGTTCTAAGTTTGTGATGATTAAAGAAATAAGATACTGTAGGATGTGGGCGGCACTAATTATTAGTTAGTGATATTTAACGGGTTAAAAATCTGATACATATGCAAGCTTGCACTACTTGCAGTTGATTAACATCCTCTGCACGTAGATCAACTGATGTGAAGTCTATATATAAATTGGAGACATAGCATGTTCAATCCATCAGCTCGATCTATTGCATCACCAAAATCTACGCAGCTACAAGCCTCTGCAACACCTCTATCCGATCGCAATGGCTTCCTCCTCGGCATTTCTTCCCCTTGTCCTCCTGCTGGCTAGCTCGTGGGCGTGCAGCATGGCGCGCGCCCAGCGCGCCGGCCTGACACACATCCACACATCCACTTGTACATGAATGAGATTTCAGGCCCAAACGGCACGGTTTTTGTAGCGGCGCCGTCCAAGTTAGGTGGCGACACGACGTTTGGGATGGTCGAACTGCTCGACAATGAGCTACGCGCCGGCCCGGACCCGAGGAACTCGACGCTCCTCGGGCGGTTTCAGGGCGTCGGTGCTTACGCGGGGCTCGTTACCCCGCCGGGCCTGACGTCGGTACTCACCTTCGTGTTCGAGTCTGGTAAGTACAACGGGAGCATGTTGTTTATGGTGGGCACCATCTTGAGCTTCGAGCGCACATTCGAGCGTACCATCGTGGGTGGCACCGGTGCTTTCAGGATGGCGCGCGGGTACTGTGTTGAAAAATATTTGTGGAACCCGACACCGGTGTTCAGTGTGTACGAGATAGATCTCTACCTGAAGATGGATGACTGAAAATCCCGCTCTCGCATTCATCTTGTTTTTTTTTTCAAGTGAGACCCCACATGTATCTTGGGATGTATGCATTGTGAATTTGTTTTGGTTTGCTTTTGAGAGTCACTTGTATTGTGAAGTGTTCAATGATTACTATAAATGAATAAAAATAGACATGTCTAATACATCATCTCGTTTATCTTATCCTGATTGTAAACATGCTCACACACCGGTGAAAAAGCGAAGAATGACCATAATTAATTTGTTCAGTCTCGACTCCGGTGGTGCCAAGGTGGACCGCCCTGAAAAGTTATTCTAACGAGATCTTCAATCCAATTGCTATGCTTCGTCCCGAGCGGTTTAGATAAAAAAACTCAAAGAGTTCTCCTCAGGGTATGGTTAACAGTATAGCAAGTTACTAGCTATATGAAATTGCCATGGGCAGCTCCCAATGCTCCTAAGACCGTGCACTATGTTGCACAGAAGCGAACCATGGAGGCTTTTGAATCGATTCATCACATAGTAGAGCATCGAATCATAGTTTCTGACATAAGAAGCGAACCAACAACTTGGTTCGGTTCATATGCATAAACAACTACTTTTCTACCGAGGCAAGCTAAGAAGGAACAAGTTTGTCCACGGGGAGGGATGACAAAGAGGCAAAAGTAACCATTCTTTAATTTTTGCTGGCCCCATCTTCACTTTTGATGCGGTTCACACATAGTAAAAAAGTACAAAGCGATTCCTTGGCTGACAACTTTTTGGTTGAACCGATACCACATAGTGCATGACCTAAGTGGACTGTATCTAATTTTACCAAGTCAGCTATTTCTCTTACGTGGAGTATTAATTATGAAGAAATAGAATATCATCAAACTACTCTTGTCCATGAACCCCATGAACCCCATGCGTTAATGGGCTGGCTCAAAATCCACTTCCTCCCGAACATTTTTATTTTTTAATATTTTTTGTTTTAAACATTTTTAAAAACTGAATATTCGTTAAACTTAAAGAATTTTCGAAATTGAATTTTTCAAAAACTGAACAATTTTCTGTTTGAACATGTTTAAAATAAGAGGGTGAGTGTAAAGTGAAGCATGCATATAGAAAAGTGTGTTTATGTCTAAAATGTCACACGTTTTGCAACTAAGCAAGCACTCCTTATGTACCAAACGTTTTACCATGCTAAAACAGCTTGCTATAATACAGGAGGAGTACACATCATGTTTGAAATGTTTAATGAGAGTGAATGCTAGGCGCCCAATTTTTTTTGTTACTATGAAGAAGTACAGGCACACTAATAATAACTAAGCTAAATGAATGAAATGAACGGTGGACTGAGTCCTCATGTAGGACCCACATGTCATACACACGTTGGGTATATCCCTCCCGTGACGTTCTCCGCGCATCTGCCTTGTGTTTCAGACCTAAAGCAACCGGGAAGGGTCAATGGAGAAAAGAACCCGCGCCGGCGACGGCGCCGGCGGCGGGGAGTCCTCGGGCAGCTTTGGTGGAGGCCTGGTAGAAAGGCTCCCGGAGGCGCTTCTGGTGGAGGTGGTTGGCCGGGTGGGGCTGGAGGCCGCCTGCTCCGCCGCCGCATCCTGCCGCGCCCTGCGAGGCGCCGCTGGCGCCGCCTTATCCGCCGTCACATCCCTAGACCTCTCGGTATTACCCACCTCTCTCGCGTTCCCCACCTCCTGCCAGGCGGTTTCCCCTAAACGCTGCGGCATGGTTGCTGTTGCAGGTATTTCCGCCCACGAATTCCATCGTGAATAGGATTCTTGACGGTAACGGCGCGCTCCTCAGCCTCGTCGTCAATTGCAGCCTCCTTGACGACTCCGCAGTTGCCGCTATCGCCAAGGGGAGCCTACGCGAGCTCTCGCTGCTCAAGTGCTCGTCCTTCACCCCGTACCTCTTTGCTGTAATTGGTGAGAGATGCACCAATTTGAGGTACGCTTCTTCTCTTCATCATTGGCATGGTTATATGTGATGTGGGTTAGGTTGTGGTTGGAATTGTGCTAGTATTAGGCGATGAGCTGATATAGGGTTAGGTAGTGTTTAAGCCGAACACAATGGGTACCTGGGCCTCAGTAAGGGGCAGTGCTGGATGTAACCGGGAGGATCCAGTGAACTTGGCGTGTGGCCTGACCAGCCACGTTGGGAGATCTGACCGATGTTTCCTGTCGTGTGTGTGTGTCAAGTTCGTCAGATATCAAGGGAGGAGTGCCCGCAGAAGGGATCTCAGGGATTTATGTTTTGGCTAATCCTCATCATTAAACATCATTTCATCTAATTTTTGCACGTTCCTCGGTAGATCTATGCTGCACAACCTCGGTACTGCGCTAGTGGAACCAAGAGGTCAGGTATTACTCGTGAAATGCCATGGTGGCTAATTTCGTAACAGTACACCTCTTGAGGAAATTGGACTAGGTGGTATGAAACTGTTGCCTGGTATTATTAGTCTAGGTGTGATAGACACCGGCGATTTTTTTACCTGGCATAGGTTATATATTATGTTCCATACAAATGATTGGTTTTCATTTTTATCCAAATCATGAGAAAGTCTGAGCGTACTGTATTTATATTCAGATCAATTAAACTGGAGATGACAGATTTGAACGGCAGTGAACATTTTGCGATCTGCCGTAAGTCCCTAGCACACACTTTCAAAGGATGTGAGTACTTGGAGGTGAGCTATCTTTGTCACACATGAACATGACGCCTTCCTGAACTTGGGAGGATGGCGCAACATTGTATATTTTGATAGCTTTTAGGCTGAGTATCTTTGAGTAGTAAAGCATATTAGGTTAGGTAATTCTAGCAATGGTATTTTAATAATGAGCTGTTGGAAGAAGTTAATTGGTTACTGTGTGCCTGTGCCTAATCTGTTTTGAATCTTATTGATGCAGAATATTTCGCTGAAGTTTCCTCTGAGGACTCCAGGCTCCGTTGACTTTGATTCTTTGGTGTCTGCTATTCCTAGTACCACCAAGATACTATTGCTACAGCCCGTGGCTAATTGGCAGGCAAAGAAACTCTTCCCTATAAGCCCATCTCTGAAGACACCCTTCAGTGACAGTTTAGAATCGCTCTCTTTAGTTCTTGACATAATAACGGATGAGCTTGTTAGCTTCATCACTGGAAGTCTCTCTAACTTACTTGAGCTGTGCCTAGAGGACAACCCAGGGAGTGAAACAGATCTGGAGAATGATCTGACCAATATTGGGCTACAAGCACTTGGCATATGCCAGAATTTGACACATTTATCTCTGACACGTGGCAAGCAGAGTTATTCGTCCACCTTCAGAAGGGTAAATGACTTTGGGATACTGATGCTTGCTGAAGGATGCAAGCAACTCCAGACCATTAGACTTGGTGGGTTCTCTAAAGTGAGAGATGCTGGATATGCAGCCCTTCTCCACTCTTGCAAGGACTTGAAGAAATTTGAGGTCAGTACTGCCTCATGCTTGTCAGATCTGACATGTCTAGATCTTGACGAGGCAGCTACAAAGATTACGGAAGTGAGGCTGCTGTCTTGTGGTCTCTTGACCAGTGAAACAGCCATATCTCTCTCATCCTGCACCAACTTGGAGGTTCTTGATCTTTCAGGTTGCAGGAGCATCGCAGACTCTGGCCTGGTTTCCATCTCGCAGCTTTCCAAGTTAATTCTACTGGACCTTGCTGGAGCTGACATTACAGATGCAGGTTTATCAGCACTCGGTAATGGGAGGTGCCCAATATCTTCCTTATGCTTGAGAGGATGCAGAAGGATCACCAACAATGGCATAGCTTCATTGCTGTGCGGCAGTGGCACCATTAACAAAACTTTGGTCACACTGGACATTGGGAACATAGCAAGGATATCAGGTAGAGCTGTCACGATGATCGCCAAGAACTGTGAGCAGATAAGCAGCCTGTGTCTCCGTAACTGCGTCCTCATCACCGATCCATGTCTCGAAACTTTGGGGTCGGGGCAGCACAGCTCTGGTAAAAGCCCCCTGAGGATGCTTGATCTATCTTACTGTTCTAAGCTGTCTCGCAGCTTCCTGAGGCTGTTTGACCCACCATTGTTTCGAGGCCTACGGTGGCTCGGTGTCGGTAAGAACGTGCTGGAACGCCGTGGCAACACTCCGACTGTTACAGAAATCCTGGAACGGAAGCCAGGGTTGACGATATGTGCCAATGCCTGCGAGATGGGCTGCAGGAACCAGTGTCATCCTGACGTCCGCACCCTGTAATATGTATTCCCGGTGACATTCCGGTTGATGTTGTAATTTCATGTTCCATTACGTAAACACCGTTAAACTTAGCATCTCTTGATCTGTGTGTGTAACACTGAACATTTCTTAGGACGGTTAGGTTGTTCTTTCATGTTGTATTCGGTAATGCAGCTTTCAAATGATGGTTTCGGCAAGCATCAGGCAGATTCGATGGTACACAATTGTCACGGCATACGAAAAGAGAAAAGAGGCACTAAAAACTATAATTACCCCAGCTATTTCGGTGGTCATTTTCCAAAACAGAATCAAACCAAACTTAAACTTCACTTGACCATGCTTTCTCTGGCCCTTTGCAACTTCGTTAAGTTTCCAAGTCATATTATCCTTTTTGAGTTTTGAGATGTACTCCAGCAAAACTCATGTGAATGTGATCATTTAATTTAGTGGTGTACATATAATATAACGAGTCAGATTGTTCTTAGCGAGCAGGGCTAGAGTTGTCGTGTGGTAGTACATATGATGGTCGGTATATATATGCATCCACATGCACTCGATATTTCTCAATCGATGATGGCACACTTCAACAATTTTAATATTTTTGATGAGCATACTAACCAAGTCAGAAAAAGGGGATCGATACCCAGATAGAGTTAATCGAGCAGCATATATTAAGAGGAGCCTTACACATCAACTACGGCACAAGAGGTAGAATCAAAAGTTGTCGTGTCACTGACCAAACCAAGAGAGGATAGGGAGCTTCAAATGTCTCAAGCACTGCCGGATAGAGTTTCGAACAACATCTTTGAAGACAAACTTTAAAATTTCAAAATATTTAGAAAATGATATGGAACCGAAACAGGTGCTCAACGTCATGATATCAAATTGTACAAGTTCGGCTCCAAAGTCCAACCTATCCGACATAGACCCGAGGGGTTAGTTTTGAAAATAGTTTTGAGAAGAAGCACGTGATTAGTTTCTCAAAAAGGTCAGATTTAGCAAACAAGAAAAAATCCATTCAACTAAAGTGGCAATCTCCTTTCCACTGCACGTCGCATTACCAATCAACCTTCTTCCACGTTTCCGCCATCACGTGTGACACCTTAAGTTCCACGGTAGCCGCGTGATCGACGCCAATGTGACTTTGTTCGCGAAACTGCCGCCGAGCCGAACCTCCATGTGCGGCAGGTCATGCCGGTATGACCGCGACCGCCGCTCCCTATTGACCAGCGTGGAGACCACGACGGTGCTCGACTTGGTGAGCTTGTCGGCGTCGAGGATGGAGGGAGAAGAGGAGAAAGGGTCGTGGGAGGCGGCGACGGTGATGAAGGGGAGGAGCCGAGATGGGGAAAATGAGAGCGGTCAGGATTCAGGGTTAGGTTTTGGTATATATACGTAGGGCCCAACCCGTAATTTCCAAAAGTGCAGGGCCTTATTTACAAAACATCCGTGGGACCGTCGGATCCAGATCGGACTGTGCGGAGGCGCATGACCGGCTGTAACCGGCGGGTGACCGGGGTGGACGTGGCTCTATCTCGTCCGTCCGTTGCGATGATCCGACGACCGGTGTTTGTCGAGCGATGTGGAAGCGGGATTGGCCGCGAATTTTACCAACCTTTATGCGTTGAGCACAGCCGCATTTTCTGTGCATTGATTTTGTCGATCACTAGCATAATAATCATGTTTTCAAGATGCGCATTGGATATATCTGGTCGGCGATGGTAGCTGCCAGAACAAGCAACCCAGGTGCGAACTGCGGTCACCATAGCGCAGTGTGAAGCTTGATGCAACGAATTCCTTGCTACCCAGCGACAGCAAGAAGACGTTTTTGCCACCACAGCAAGCGCTGCCGCCTCCACTGTGACACGACCACGAGCAACAGCAAACACCCACGCCGCTCGCAAGAGAGCCTCTCCCAATTAAATGTGCTTTTGCGGTCTTGCCACACTACCCCGTTAGCGACGCTTCACCTTGTATCTTGGCGGCTAGAAAATTACAAAAATCACCACAGTATGGCTAGGTTTTTAAAAAACCACGGGATACATTATTTTTTAAAAAAAATCACCAAAATATAACTAATGACTTTCAGACAGCCCCAACATCTTCGCCAACCGTCCATACAACTCAGTTAAACATGAAACTGACAGACAGGACACATTGTCAGACTGACGTGGACGTAGGGTCCACATGTCATCACCTTTCATTTAGACTCACATTTTTTCCTCAGTTTCTTATGGGCATTTCATCGAACAGCTCGCCCGCGACGGATTCTCAACCACCCCATGCCCGTGGTGAGCGACCGGGGCATGGCCGGGGCGGGGCGCGGCAGGCGGGTGCGGCCGACGGCGTCTCCTTCGTCGCGGGCTCGAGGCACGGGGCACGACACAGGGGGTGGCGAGGCGCGGATGGACGCGCACACACTCACCATGGGCTCCTCCGCTGCGCCGCCACGAGCAGGTGGTGGCGCACCATCGTTGTCGTTTCCGACCCTTCCTTCCTCCGTCGTCGTTGACCGGAGCCCACGTACTCCTTCCTCGGCTCGTTCGTCCGCAAGGAGAAGGAGTTGAGACATGGAGACGACGGCCTCCTCCTCAACCACGACGACAGGCGCAACAGGCAGGCCTTGGCGGATGGCTGGTGTTGGGCGCCCCAGCGGTTGGCAACGTGGAGAACGATGTTACCGCCGCCGGCGCTCCCCGGCGAGGAAGCAGCTGGCAAGGTCGACGGGGACTGTGTCGCCGAGGCCCAGGACGACGCCGGCGTCGTCGATGAAGCGGAGCGCAATGTGCGGGGCAGGGCGCGGCGTGGGGCGAGCGCGGCAGATGTCGTCTCTTTCGCCATGGGTGACGGCGTCGTGGTCGGCCTGAGCAAGGCCATCTCCTTCACTTGCGCGTGCGATGTGGGATGAGTAATTTTTTATTTTTTTTAAAGTTGCATGTGGTATGAGTCATTGACAGATGGGACCCACTTTCGTGCTTAACCGAGAGTCACGGATGGTTAACATGAAAATGGTGGCTATTCAAAAGTCATTAGTTGTATCCAAGTTTTTTTTAAAAACCTAGTCGCAATTGTGGTGGTTTTTTTTAGATAACTCCTTCACGGCAGATGAACCACCTCATGCATGGAGCAGATATGGGCATATTTTCAAAATGGATGCGGGTGGCAGAACACAACCCTGACAGCCACGCCAGCCAGAAATTAGCAACCACATTCCACAGTAGGTCCATAAAGAAGTTTGCCTATGGTCAACAAGTACCAAGGAGGGGGCTCTGAGGAGACAAAGGCAGAGAGGGTCGAGGGATAAATGGAGCCCGAGAAAGACATGATGGAGCTAAAAAAGCCATCATTCTTTTTTGTCAAGAAACCAGGATCAACATGTAATAAGACGAACTTTACACGTCATCTACGGCACAGTAGGGGAACAACATTGTCGTGTCAATGATCAAACAAGAGAGGATAGGAAGCTTGAAAAGCCCCAGGCACCGCCAGATAGAGTAACTAAGATTGCATGCAAATACTGCTTCTACATATCCAAAACCACAGCAGATAAACCAGCAGTAATCCGTCAGCAGATAACCAGCATCAAAATCACAGCAGCAAAGTATCTACATGAAAGCACCCCGGCCTCCTCTCCTTGTTGTGGCTCTCTCATAAGTGGCGTTGAACTTCTCAACCAACTCATTCATCGTGCTGCAAGTCAACAAAGCGTATCATCACTGTCAACATTAATACAGGTGCAACTGCAATCTCAAAAGGGAAATATGATTTGAGAATAAGAATACGATATCCAGACAATGAACTTCTGATTGCGCTTTACTATATTGATTATTAATGTGATATTCTTCTTCCTTAGCAACAAGTTCCATGAGAGAAACCAAGGCATACCTTGAACAGTTAGTGAACATTGCAAGGTAAGTCATGAGGAGGGTGTCATTGTATTCCTGAAAACAAAGAAATATCATCATAACATAAGATGTGAGATTAAATTCATTGTTTATTCACAAAAATGGATGTTGGCTTACTGTTAAGAAGTCATCTTGGAACTTCTCTGATTCCATAGCGGGTAGTCTTCTTACAAGGCTTGAGACTTGCCTAAGAAGTGAATTATCCAGTGGAATATCACCTGCAGTGATGGAAAAGGCTTGGTATAATTGACAATTACTCATACAAATAGTCAATCAGTTAGAAGAGGAAGACTTTAAATCACATGGACGAACAGCAGCCATATTTTGGAGAAAGATTTACAACATAAGATCAGTGGCAAAAGACAAACCCTTTTGCATGCCACCAAGGTATTGCTGGATAACACGGACCCGGCTGTTGAGCATCTTGATGGCACTGTGTATTCCTGTAAGATGAGCAGCCACTGCTCAAACATATATGTTAGTATTATGTGTTTGAAAATGATACCTTGCGTGGTACAAGTACTGCACAACTCTGACACTGAACTAAGAAGCTAATATGATGTTAAACAAAGATTTCTTACATTGAGTTGCTGCAGAGCCACCATCAGATGGTTTGAGATGGGCAACATGATCTACAGATATCCTCTCTGCCTCTACAGTCTAAACCAAACGTATGTGTGACAAGTGTTAATTAATACAGCAATTCATAACTAAAAAAATAAATCATAGCTAGATCAACACATAAGAGATTAGTGAATGAACAAACTAACCTCAATTGTGTAATTTGATTTGACAAAGATGAGCTGGGGACCCCCACCGATAACATGCAACTCTAGAAATAATAGAAATGTGATAAAATTAAAGTATTAGCAGCACAGATGGAAAAAAGAACAAGAAAAGAACATTGGTGCAATGGATAAACTACAAAATTAGTTACAGAAATATTAGAAACAAGAATATTGAGGCTAACGGTAGTGTGATTGTACACACTGTTATTAATATACTAATAAAACACTAATCCGAACAACGCGCATAGCTGATGTGTACCTAAAAGCAAAGCACATAAATCATCGAAGTTGTATTATTGTGGACACTAGCCAGTCAAGCCACTGCATAACAGCAGAAAATATCACTGGCTCATGGCTGGAGCCCAACATTAATAAGAATAGTATGTTAGACATTTGGCCGATCAATAGAGGTAAAGTCAGCATTGGAATGTAGTCGCTCCTATATAGGCATGAGGTGAGTTTGCTTCTAAGTTTCTTAGGGATGAAGTTAGGAAGATAATTATGTCATCTATGAACTCTAGTTATATTGATCTTTTTTTTAATGTTTGTAGGAGAGCTGTTAGTCCTCTCATTAGTCTTATTCCAATCTATTCATCCACTTCCAAAATACTTATCCCCTTCAAGTCATTCCATCTGGTTATCCTCACAGTAGTCGCTTCAAGGATCACATCGTACATAAACCAGTCATTCCATCTGGTTATCCTCACAGTAGTCGCTTCAAGGATCACATCGTACATAAACCAGTCATTCCATCTGGTTATCCTCACAGTAGTCGCTTCAAGGATCACATCGTACATAAACCAGTCCATAGTAGAACCAAGAAACAAGACAAGACAACACACTGAATGATAATACAAATTGTAGATCAGATTCGCATACCACTCTCATATATTGTCACAGGGAGATCCTTCTGGGAGTGGTTGATTGCAGGATTCAAGAGAAGATAAACAGGGCTTTCATTTATGTCCATCAGCTGGATAATAGAAAAAACAAAGTTACACAGAGGCGGAGAATATTATATATAATGGAATATAAAAATGTTCATGTTAAAATCAGTATGATTTCCAACTCTCCATTTCGTTGGTAGTGCACTTGACACAGTTTGCCACATCATATTAGGGTTTGAGACTAGCTGTTCACCAACTCAACACAATGCTGTTTCATTCATGTAGCATTAAAGTATGCAACACTTGGTTCACAGGCTTGACTGAGAACTTGCAGTGAACAAATATCCTAAAGGCTAATGCCATACTGAACCTCATCGGAAGGCCAATGGGGGCATTTGTTTGCAGATAGCAATAAGTAACCATCATCTGCTCCAACACCCACTATAACAGAATAACAAAAGAACGCCAACAGTTACATAGGCATGGCAACTTCCCCCTTGTGCATAAACACATGGATGAGAGTACATAACACCAAATCACACATACTATTGTTTGCAACAAGAGAAAACAGCAAGCACATTGTGATACTACTTAATGATTATTATAGGATGTTAAACAAAGATGATACTAGTAAGTACTTACAGCCTTGTGGATTAGCATGTCCGTGTCCTGCACATCGCTCCCAGTCGAGTACCACCCCAGCACATAGAAATCGGGGAAGACCTTCTTATCTGCAGAGCGAGCCACAGCCGCACCAATCAGAACACGCCTAATTATAAGTGTCGCCAAACCCTAGGAAGAATCGCACGACGAGATTTGTGGTGGTTTTCGCTTACAGAGCTCCAGCTTCTTCTCTAGGAAGGCGCGTTCGAGCGTGCCGGTGACGGGGTCGAGGACGAGCTCGAAGCTGTTGAAGATCTCCACCGTCCGTCCGCGCTGCGCCCCGATGACGCACCCGAAGACCTTGGGCGGCGGCACCGCGGGCTCCGAGGGCGCTTCGGCGGAGCAGGAGGCGTGCGCCTTGCCCGCGGAGGCGGGGTCGGCGGCGGAGAAGGCGGCCTGCGCCTTGACGCGGGTGTAGTGGTCGGAGACGTTGACGATGACGAGGGGGTGGAGCTTGAAGGTGAGCCCGCTGCTGGCGGTGGAGGTGGGTTGGGCGGACGCTGCTGGGTCGGAGGGCGTCGCCATCGTCGGAGCGGGAGCAAGGATGGGCGGTGCCCTAGCTAGCGCCGACGTCGAGATGGGCGGCGAGGGTCTGTGCTTTGCGCTGTCCCTTAGGTTTCGGGCCTGTATACATACATGGTCTCCTCTCCTCTTGGGTCCGGTCCGGATTCGATTACCTGGGCTCAAGGTAAACTGGGCTGGGAAGTACTGTATTAGAGACACTAGATCCTCCCAATAAAAATGTAAAAACAATACTATGCTTACATTAGAGGCATTTTTTTTAAAAATATATATATTTAATTTATAACATAGTTACAAAATATTTATGGGACAATCAAAATTCTCAGCTACGAATTTATTTTTCCCGTAAAATGAAACTAAAGAAATAAACCTATGGAGCAAAACAAAACAAGAAAATAATATTTAAAAAAATTAGCTTTCAAATGAAATAATATACTATGTCTATGAGGCCATCATGGATGTCCTGTACCTTCCTTCTCAACACGACAAATTACAGATTTAAAATATCAATACAAACATGTTATATATATTTTTTATAAAGAATAGGACTCGACTACATATCAGACGCCTTATTGGCGTAAGTCAACGCACTCCATCGACGCGCAAGCACATCACCCGAATGTCTGAAAAGGAGTCGAGTGTTTTTTTTGCATGTATGCACTAAAATTCAAAATTGCTAACATCATCGTGCATTAAATGCAAAATTTTAAAATTCAAAATGTTTTGTAGCTCAAACCGTTTATCAGATTTATGATAAGTTTTCACCGTTGGACTAGTCGCGTCGAGATCTTTGAAACTAGATCCCATGTTAATATGTTTCGATGATATTTTTTACAACCCAAAAGTTATCACCCATTAACACGTGAGTTACCAGGCTGTATTTATATAAGTTACCACCTAGACAATGATTATCTTTTGTAAGTTACCACCCAGATAATTATTAATATTAGGATAACTATATCACTATTTAAGTGATAACTATTACCGAGAGTATTATGAAACTACATTAATTTTCGTGTATGGATAACTATATTACGAACACATGGATAGATAAATTCATAAGTGCTGGGTGGTAAGTTTATCAGTATTAGATAAAAATATATCGAAATAGTATGGTAACTATATTAATTTTGTGTTGATAAGTTCATATGTATTAGTCTGGAAATATTATCGAAAAAATATGGTAAATATTACCGAAATAGTATGGTAACACATGTGTTACGGACGTGATAACTTTCTGGCAGAAAAAAGTTGTTGGAACATATCAACATGGGATTTAGTTTTAAAAATCTCGTCACGACTAATTGAAAATGGATTTTCAATCGGATAAACGGTTTACGGTATGAAAGTTTTTTATTTTTCGAACTGTCACTGGAACTCGCATGCAGGAAAATGACGTCACGGCATGAGTGCTCATGCTCCGTGCGCGCGAGATTAGCATTGATCATCCGTGATCTGCCGGCTAATGCGCGTGCGTGGAAAGAATATCAAACCGAGCTAGAACTACATAGTTTATGGATTAAAAAAAAAGGTTTTCTGTTTTTCTTGTGTGTGTGAACGAAAAAAACCCGACCCCAACTACCCACATACGTACGCCTTATCGGGTCCAAACAGCCCCCACACCCGCCAAGCCAAACACACGGCCGCGGTACGACTCCTCCCCCTCCCCATCTCCTCGGTCGCCGGCGATCGGAGCAGCTCCAGCGCCGCCTTCCGCTGACGGCGGGAGACTTCAGCGGAGATGGGGACGCGCCACCTCATCACCGGCCAGAACAACTGCGCCCCGGACGGGGCGTCCTCCTCCAACCCATTCGGCGCCCTCGCCAACGCCCTCCTCGGCCAGTCCAACAAGGCGGAGGTAAACCCTAACTCTCTCTCAGTCCCTCCACCTTAGAAGCCCACTATCTGCTGCTGTGCTGACGGCCGGACCTGGATCAGTTCAGCTGGCGTCTTCTAGGTCATTCATTTGTGCCACTTCTGTTGTGCGAAGCTGGTTTCTGTACCTCATGCGCCAGCCACTCTAAGCCTGTTTGCGTTGGCCAACATAGTTGACTCGTGGGTTGTGCTATCTCATGTCTCTGATTGCGTGGTGCGTTAGTTTAGGCTGACTAGACAGGCCAGAGTAACTAATTGCTCCCCCCTTACTCTGAAACAATGTTCTTAAATATAGCTAGTAATATTGAAATTACTGGTCATGAGTTATGTACGAAGATGTTGTTTTTGTCTCTGGCCAGTTTCCACGTTCCTTTATTAATGATATTTGTGCACTGAATCGGACTTATGGTATGGTTAACATCGAAATGCTCTGAAAATTCGTAGCCGCACTCTAAGAAAACATTGATTATAGTATTTTCCTTCTGCAGTCACTAAAGGGACTTCCTGGAGCCTCGGTTAATGTTCCAACTACGTCTGATTATGGCACAGCTGCTCCACTGTCTACCATCCCAGGTTCTGAGAACGAGTTCAAGCAAGATCAGCGACCATTTGCACGGGTAATGTTGATTCTCAACATTGTCCTTTGTGTGCCTTCTGGCCATTCCTAACTGTGATCAAGCATCTGCAGGGTGCTGACTTCCTTCGTGGGGGTCCTGCTAATGATTGGGTCGAATCTTTTCGTCCTCCGGGGCATTCTGCATTTGGAGGGCCAGACGCAAGCTTTGCAGAGTTTGATCAAATCTATAACAATGCAGGCACTACAGTTGGACCAGCCTTGGATGGTAGATTTCTGTGTCATAGCCTTTCTGTGTACTAAATTGCTGTCTTGTCACCACATGTTCAACAAATACAACATTTTTCGCTGACTCCTAGCATATTTCAATTCCAGGTCCACCACAAAGGGTCTTATCTGGTGTTCTGCATTCTTTTCTTTCAAGTGGCCGAGCTGGTGTGCCATTTCAACCTGTCCCGATACCAGCTCTTGGTTTGTCTGAAGGTGACAAGCAATGTATACGTGATCGTAGCTGCATAATGGCACGCCACATTTTGGCTGATCAACCTGAAGAATATATACAAGCACAGGTTAACCTACGATTTTTACTTTGTGACTATGGAAATCGCCTTGGACCCTATGAAGTTACTCGCAATACTTACTTCTGTTTTTCCCATCAGATTAGTCTTGTAGCTTCTTATTAACTTGCTTGACACTCTTAAGTTCTGTGTGCTTCTTATGTTTTATTTATCAATGTTTCTTAGGAAAAAATGTGTTCATCAATGTAACACTTTTATTTATATCAGGTAAACACATTGCTGCATTCTCTTGATATTGACAATAGTTATCGAATGAAAAATCCCCTGCACGGGCCGTATCCAGAGATGGAGGAGTACTGGAATCAATCCCAAGGTGCACTGAGATCTGGCCCAATGCACAATGCTTCAAATAATTGGATTACTGAGTTCGGCAAGCAAAATAATAACCCTGAGGGTTGGATTACTGAGTTTGGCAAGCAAAATAATAACCCTGAGGGTTGGATTACTGAGTTCGGCAAGCAAAATAATAATCCTGAGGGTTGGGCCCACTCCTTTGAGCAGCAATATGGTCCCAACGGTTGGGCCTCTGAGTTTGAACAGGTCAGAGCCTTCTAAATGTCTATTTTGCATTTTCACACGCTTCCGTTCTAAACCTTTTTTTCTTTCATTCATTCTAATCATTTGAGTAGACAAGGCATCCTAGAAACAAGTTCAACCATGCTTTGACTTTAGGCCCATACAGCTATGATGCATTCATTGTATCAGTTAGGATCTTAATTTGGATAATCTGGATGTTATTTTCATTCAGACATTTCATATCCTAATTGAAGGATTTATAATCGAATCAGGTCCAGTAAATAATGATATCTGGCTATCCGCGTAACCAAATGCAATCCTGAATATTACTTGTATCTGCACCATGTACATAATTCTGCAATCCTGAATATTACTTGTATCTGCACCATGTGCATAATTCTGCATTATTCTTGAGTATGTCCCATTTATAATCAATTTTTTATGTAAACATCGGCGATTATGTCTCTTTTTTGTGAGTAGTCAGCATATGGCCAACATGAAATGCAACCCAAGAAATTAGTGAACTACTTACAACGGAATCAAGTTTGTATAAGGATATGTGGATTTTGGTATAAACATTACCCATTTACGCAGTTGCAAATATGATCTTTCCTTGAGTCTACCCATCAAGTGAGATATTTTGATATCTATGAGTACTTGAGTTTGTTCTATTACGAAATAAATCTAAGACAGTCTTATGTAACGACGGAAAGTTACTACTTCATGTGATTCTAGAACATGGTGTGGCAAAAGATCAGACTCTTTCAACACATGTCTTAAATATTGACTAGATTTAGTGAAGAAAACAAAGCCTGTATTTTGTTGAATGGCAATCTGCATAGTTATCATATTTCAGTATCCTTCTGCATTAATATGTTCGTTTATAGGATAAGTGGTTTAAATTGTGTTGTATACTTTTGTGTTTTTTCAGCATCAATCTCAAATGGCCATGGGTCAGATGGGAGGAGCGAACATGGCTAATCTTGCAGCTATGCAGCAATCCCGTATGCTTGCAGAAACATTATCAAGTAACAATGACCCAAAGTTTCAGGTAGATATGATGACCTGACTTCTTCATGTAACTCTATTTTGTTTGCAAATTATGTTTACCTGTACTGAAAATTTTCTTGAACTACAACCCATCAAATTTATTTGTAGACAGAAAGTGTCGCATTATGTACTTGGCTTACACTTCTTTTGCCATAAGGAAATATTCTGCTCATTATATCTGCAATTGATGTCAATTGATGTGATTGCATCTTGATATGTTAGGCTAAACCTACATGTTCTAGAATAGGTTAAGCATGCCTTAAGTGCCTGAATGCATCCTCCAAAAATCAGAGCAGATCTCCTAAATGGGATGTTGCTTTCCAAAGTGATAGAGGGGAACCTGTATTGGTTGTGCAGAGATGAACTAATCAATTTATTCATATTGGCGTGCGATGCTACAATTGATATATCGTGTCATATCTGCACATCTGTTGTACAAAGTTCTGTTTATGCCAAAAACGCGAAGTTTTGTAGTGCCAATTGGAACGATCTTAATTGTTATTTATTTTCTATGTTACGCCAGATACCCTATGGTACAGGCTATTTCATTTCATGTTTAAAAGGATATTGGACCATGAGAACTTTTCTTCTTAAGTGTGTACCTTTTACCAATAATAAGATTGTTTCTAGACTTTAAGTCAATAACCTATTACCTGCAAGCTGGAACCATATCTATAGAGCCATTGTGATCATCCTGTCTTGCCTGATGATATTTTTTTTTGTGGAAGAATTCCAAATTCTTCCAGTTTGTTTCAAAGATGAGCCGTGGTGAACTTATTATAGAAGATAATCAAGTAAAACAAGGTTCAGCATCCCAATCCAGTGGCTGGGCTGATGAATTTCAAACACAGCACAATGCTAATGCAAACTCTTGGGCAGATCAGTTTGCGCATGAAGAGGTAATACCAGAGAGCTGGATGCATGCAAATAATTGTACTGGATGCTAAATGGGGAGTTAGTTTTCCTCAGAGAGCTTGATGTGTGTAAATCAATATAGTGGTTGCTTAATTGGGGTCTAGTTTTCCGTGGGCAATTAAAAAATGGAACACTGGTGTATCATGCAATTATATTACCATTTAGCAAAACTGATACCTCTTCTTTGTATCTGCTGGTTGCTGATGATTTTGCCTCACTGATTCTTGTTTTCAGCTTTCACAAGGGGCAGATAAATGGGTTAATGAATTCTCTGCTGAACAGAATCAAGGTGGGCTTAATGAGAAGTGGATTGATGAGTTCTCCAAATTGCACATGGATGATGAATGGGCAGAGGAGTTCAGTGGAGGAGCTTTTGGTGAAAGCTCTGCTGATCCATGGGCAGATGAGTGAGTACAAGTCTCTTGTTTCTCGTGTCTTTGCTAATAGTCAGGTTGAGTCGACCTATTTCTTCTTTCTTGATAGGTTGTATGGCCAATCTTATGTCATCTTATGCAAAAACTTAGGGTTTGGGCTAATTTATTTCTACCGTTGATTGATTATGTTCTGTTCTACAGAACACCCTTATGTTTAGCAATTATATCTTACCGTTTAACCATCATCATGCATCATTTGTAGGTTTCAGAACCAATTGTCAGCTTCCAAGCAAAGTTCTGGTGCTGCTCGAGGGGTTTATGTTTTTTCTGAGATGAACCCATATGTTGGCCACCCTAATCCAATGCAGGAAGGACAGGAGCTCTTTCGGAAAGGTCTCTTAAGTGAAGCTGCGCTTGCTTTAGAGGCTGAAGTTTTGAAGAATCCTGATAATGCTGAAGGTTGGAGGTTGCTTGGAGTAACACATGCCGAAAATGATGATGACCAACAGGTAATTGTGCCTCTCATGAACGTTGGATTCTGTGTTGATCTGATGTTCATATGCCAAGCATTGGAATTACGTGTGGCATTATCGTTGTACTGATCACTATGGTAGTCCAACATGGATGTATTGGATGAGTCTGTGCACCAAAAGCCCGAATATATCTGATCACTATGGTAGTCCAACATTAATTCTTGTGACTCGTAATCTGAACCATGCTCTAGTGTAGTTTTGCACACCTTGCAAGGATTACATATGCGTATGTACAAAATATAAAAATGGCAATTTGTCGCAAATTATAAAAACCTTAAGATGTATGAGCTGGGCTCCATGCCTCTTTGAAGGAGTTAGCAATTGTTAATTTCTGTCTTTCAGGCCATTGCAGCAATGCTGCGTGCACAGGAGGCTAATCCTACAAACCTGGAAGTTCTTCTTGCTCTTGGTGTCAGTCACACAAACGGTGAGTTTATTTCTGAGAGTAATTCATTGGCCTGCTTAATATGCCGGTGTTCTCATAAGACATGAAGTGATAGAAATCAGGATTGGAATTAAACAGGTTTCTGCTTCGTGTCAGCTATTTTTACCAGGGACTGTACACAATTGCACTAATCGATATTCCAGTATTTTTTATTTTTCTTTTATGATTAATGAAAGCTTACCCGTTCTCAAAGCCTCCTCAGTAGTGTTCAATAATTGTGCTCATAACAAGTTCTAGTATAATATATCTAAATTCTATTAAAGCAAGAAATTTGAAGAAATACCATTACTTCTAAATTTCTATAATTTATATTTATCTATAGTTCTATACTACCCTGAGAGGATTTGTTTCTTCTACGTGATTGCTGCAGAGTTGGAGCAGGGAGAAGCATTGAGATATCTTTCGAGGTGGCTTCAGAATCATCCAAAATATGGGGGTCTCGCACCTCAAAACCCAACTGATTCACATTATGGTCCAGATGTAAGTGAGTGCTATATATGTGATAATCTGGATGTTTCAACTTGCAATGTTTTGTTAAATCCTTCCATCTCCAACTTCCAGATAGTATTTTGTATAAATGTCTCAGTTTTATGATCTAGCACTCTGTTGATTAAAGATTATTGTACCTTTCAGCAAGACATTATTAGCTGTGATTGTATGTCATGTACAATTTTGTTTCCTGATATTGCTAAAAAATCTTATTAGTTTAGCATACTAAACAACTTGCCTCTCACCAGGTTGTTAGATTGTTTAATGAAGCCGCTCAGATGTCACCCGAGGATGCTGATGTTCATATAGTTCTGGGTGTCTTATACAATTTATCAAGAGAATATGATAAAGCTATAGCATCATTTAAGACCGCACTACAGCTGAAACCACAAGACTATTCTCTCTGGAACAAGCTTGGTGCGACGCAAGCAAACAGCATCCAGAGTGCTGATGCTGTACTGGCATATCAGCAGGTAATTAATATTTGCAACATGCTCAAACTTGAACTTGGGTGAATTTTTTGTTCTGTTTATAGGTTTATTTATTCTGGGTTTAAGAATTATAGAACTTTGTCTCTATCATGAGCTCGGGCTATTCCTTTTGAAGGAACATCCTGGCATTTGTACTCGCTTGTGTGCAAGCTGCAAAGGCTAACTGTATGATCTCGTCTGACAGAAATACCTTTAAATATAATGTCTCTTCATGTTGGACTTGTTGAAATGATCAATCAGTAGACTGATTGACATATGGAAACTAATGTTGCATTCACAAACTTTGGGCATCTAGCTCCCTCTCTTTGGAATGTCATAACGTTTCGTGAGACAGCAAGATTGTTTTTTCTCAAGAGTTCAAGATACATGCTAGTATGCTACATTCAAAACTTATTGCAGTACAGATATCCAATCAGATCATTTGTAATGTGGTGTAACACCATTGATATGTTGTCCAATCCTACAAACATATGTTCTTTTGTGACCTTCACTTCTTTATTAGTATAGATTTGTATGACAGATCCTGCCATCATAGTGTGCCTTACAAAAAATACTGTAGACTAACGAATAGCAGGTCTTTAGCTTCTTACGACTGTTGTTGAACAAAGTACAAATATCCTAGAATTTCTTGAAGGAGTGCATTCCTGGTTACTGGAATTAATTCGAAATTGTTGCTTCTTATTTTAGGCTCTAGACTTGAAGCCCAACTATGTCCGTGCATGGGCTAATATGGGAATCAGCTATGCCAACCAGGTAATTCTTGTGTCGCACAACCATAACTTGATTGTGTTATTGGTGTATTTTTTTCACAAATACTGTGATGTGATATTAGAAACCATATATTGAATTAACATTTCTCGACTGCTCTACTGACATGCTTGCCATTAATATATACTCCCTTTGTTCCATAATATAAGATGTTATAGGTGTTGTACATGTTGTCTAAATTCATAGCAAAATAAATGTACACATACACTAAAATGTGTCTAGATACAAGTTTGGACATGTGCATTTGGAAAAAGGCTAAAACATCTTATATTGTGGAACAGAGGGAGTAAACGAGTTTGTGTGCTTTTACTCTCTTTTTTTCAGTTTCAGTATTGAAATGGCTGTCTCGTTGTCATGCTTTCTAAGAATTATCATGAAAAATCTGGGTATTTTTGGGACAATGAATGCCACCGTAATATTTAGGGTCTCTAATGTTTGTCAACTAGTACAGATTTACCTAACTTACATGCCACCGCAATGTGAAGTAGTAAGTTATACAACTTACAAGTGATGAATATTAAATTTTATCTTTATTCAGTGGTGTGAAAACTCACACGCAAATATTTTCTCTGACTAACTAAGAAGTTTCTTTCCATGAATTGTTGACACGCTCTAAAAGAGAACTTGTTCATTCACTATGATAATCAATAATGATTGTCCACCTACAACTCCTCTTGTGACGGTCATTTTCTAAGCTGTTTTCTATGCAGGGTCTGTATGAAGATTCTATTCGATACTATGTAAGGGCGGTTGCCATGAATCCAAAAGCTGACAATGCGTGGCAGTACTTGAGAATTTCTCTTGGGTATGTCTAGTTCACTTGCTTTATCTGCATGTGAGCATGAACAATTTCCCCCCTGATGATTTAAACTTACTAACACGTTCTCCCTTTCCAATCAGTAATGCTTCGCGCAGTGATATGATTGCTGCGTGTGATTCTCGCAACCTTGACGTCCTTCAGAAAGAGTTTCCCCTCTGAGTCCAAAAGTTCCGAGACATTAGGTCCCCATCATGAAAGGGAAGCAGGAAGCTAGCAAAATGTGATGCTCTCGGCTGCATATTCTGGAATAGGAAGAAAATAAACGCAAATTGGCGGTCATCTTGCTGTGTATTCTTATGTTCATTGTAAGCTAACTGATCTCCCGTTTACCAATATGTGGAATGTATAGAAAGCAAGATACCTATTTGTAGATGTGAAATCCAATGGAAGAAACAACGGTTGCCACAACATATGTAATTCTGTGTACAAGAGACAATAAAAGGAATAAAAAAGTGGTCTTACGGAGTAATTCTTTTGGATGGAGCGTGTTGAGGCAACTGAGTTCTTGCTTATTTGCATATGATACCATGGAAGGCTCAGGCCTTGCTTATTTCACCATGAGGTGTACAGTCGACTCAGTGCGGCCACAGTGAGAGCTCCATCATAATGTTCATGGCGGACACACAGCGGCCTCCCCTCGCTATGCTGCTCTGGGTTCTTCTCTATAGTGGATAAACTCAAACAGGTGATTCACCGGAGATAAGAGTTGCACTGTTTTCAATGAGGCAAACAAAATGACAACAAATTGCATCGAATTCATTTTCATTCATTCGATTACAGTTTCACAATGTAACAGTATAATATTGTCCCTAATCTCTAGGATACACTGACTCAGTCCCGCGAGTACAGTCATATCCATCACTTGATCGCTAGAATCACCTTGCGAATAGCAAACATCAGAAGCAAAAGAAAAACATACTACAAAATCATAGTCTGATCACAAAAATATGGATAGCCTCAAACCGCCCAAGTCAAGAGCAGAGATATCAAAGCAAAACCACACAACAAGCAAAACAAAGTGGAGGGAACACATTCTGTTTACCAGGACATGTTCTTTCACTCATCAGACTAACAGTGTGAATTAACTCCATGCCCTGGGGAAAACTAGCTCTTTTGGCAGGGTGCTATAAAATTCAGTAGTCTTCAAGAGACCTCAAGCCAGTATAATGAGTTAGGTATATGCATCAGGGTTTGTCCGACTTTTGATAAGTGGGACACCATCTTCCCGCCACACGATTCGGTTCTCACACAAGGCAGTAACTGCCTCAACATAAACTTGGTGCTCCTGGAATATAGGATTAATAAATCAGCAAAAAGATTATGTCAAGTCAATGGTTGGCAGTAAATAAATCTTGAATAACCATAATAATGTAGTGTCCAGCTACAGGGAAAACCTCAGCTTCACAAAAGACACACCTCATGAAGTACCCTTGCAGCCAATTGCTCTGGAGTATCATTGGCTAACACAGGCACAACTCTTTGGGCTAAAGTTCGCCCTGTGTCGAACTGCTCATCCACAAAGTGCACAGTTGGTCCTGAGTATCTGCATGGTTGGAAAATATCATCAAATAATGAAATAAACAGTTAAATTTCATTAAAACGCAGTTAATAGTGTATCAACCAATGCCTTCATCAAACAAATCATGTTTACCAGTTATCAGAAGATGACAAACAATAATGCTTACACAACAGCTTTCTCTAAGATTTTCTTTCAGGTGTCCAAGATACCAAATACAGATGGAAATGCAAGATGTTGGAAGGTGCTACACAAAATGTGAAGTACCTGGCTCCAGATGCAATAACTGCTTTATGCACTTTCAAACCATAATAACCCTTGCCTCCAAATGCTGGGAGGAGTGAAGGATGTATATTCAACATGGATCTGGGATATGCCTGAACTAGCTCGCCAGGTATGAGCTTCAAGTAACCAGCAAGTAGAATAAAGTCTACCTTCAGATCCCTGTTTCAAAATAGACAGTCATGAACTAAGATTATCCTGCCTTTGTCATGAAATACAATCTTGACACTTGAAGGGTTAAACTGAAGCACATGGGTGCATTTGGAGGCACAAATTATATAACGAACTTGCATACGGTGTATTTCGGTCAGAAAACATCACCCTGAAGCCGAACTTGTAAACACAAATCCATGCAGTTAGAAGAAAATCTGTAAAGGTTCTATGTAATTTACCAGTATGTTCAGTGGCAGCTCAGAGCATGATACATATAGTGCGGTGTCGAAAGCATGTTCTCAATCAGAAGTTATCTATACTCAGGCTAGAAATGAAGCATAAAAGGTGAAACGATGATCTTTCTCTTGCACAATGTAAACCATAAACTACAAAATAACAAATCACAGACATTAGACGAGATCAACATAACCAACCTGAGAAAATTCAGAAGTTCATCTGTGGACACCCCCTCCGGCGCTGATTTCGACTTGGGGAACACGACCACCGGTATGCCATTGCACCTCGCGAACTCTGCGCCACCGCAGCCTGCAACATTCCATTTCGCCGCATCAGAACAACCAGCACTTGACTTGACAGTCCAAACTCCAAAGCTTGCACGGAGCAACCAAGGCACCTTCACCTGGCTTATCCGTGACGAGCGCGACCACATCCCCGTTAACCTCTCCGTCAGCGCGGCCTCGTGGATCGACCGGAAGTTCGAGCCCCCGCCGGAAACGAACACTGCGAGCCTCTTCCTGCTAACCCCGGTGTACCCAGCGCCACTATCCATCGCCGCCGATGCCGATGCCGATGCCGCCCTGTATAGGCGAGCGTTGGGACGGAGCCTGCAAGTGACGGCAGAGGGCTGCCTCTTGGTCCTAAAGCCCACCCGCGCGCTTCTCTTCTGCGGGTTTGGGACGGGGTCAAGCGAGCAGCGCAGCCCGGTGCCGGAGGAAGCGACGGCGGCCGCCTCCATCGGGAGATTCCGCTGCCTCTGCTGAGGAAGGAGCGATGCGTGAGGAATAGATGTAAATGGGCTTGTTGTGAATAGATGGGCTGTTTTGACCACGTATTTTATTCATTTGCCTTTTTTTCATCATGTACTTGTACAATTATACAAAATACTAGTACTAGCTAAACAAAAATCTGTATTTTTCGAGGGGGTGCCACTGGATCCGCCACTGAGAAGAGAGGTGATAGTGAAATCAATATCGTAACCACCTACTCCCTCCGTTCTTAAATGTATGTTACTACCTACTCCCTCCGTTCTTAAATGTAAGCCTTTTATGTTCTAGTGCAAAGTTCATGTGAACCTTACACTAAAACACATGTGAACCTTGCACTAAATTATGTTTAGTTACATGAGTGCAAAAAAAGCTAGAAAGGGTTACATTTAGGAATGGAGGAAATACTATTGAGCTATTAACATAGATTAATATCATGTGCATGATCCCACTATAACTAATCTAAACAAAAACATAGGAGCACTAACTCCCAAAAACATCGGCCTTATCGTGCCTTTATACGATATAGAAGCATTGTTTTTCATCTTTTTTTCAAAGTGGTGGAATTGGTTTTCCTAGCATGATTGAAACAATTATTGTAAATTTCTCCCCAGGCCATACGATGTTACTAGAAGTAAGAATATAAGACCATGTGAGATTTAATCCCTCTGTTTCACAACATAACATGTTTTTGGGTTTTCCACGTTTATATGTATAGACATGTATCTAGACATGTTTTAATGTATATGCCCCTCATTTTAATTCGAATCTAGAGACCATATGAAACATCTTAAACGCCTTTAATATGGAACGGAGGGAGTATCAAACAGTTCGAGCTTTGTCTAACATCTGTATGTGGTTTGGAAGATGCGTACACTACGCAATTGTGATTTTTTGAGTATTAACAGAGGTTGGAACTAAGAAAATATACATGCAATACAAAACATATTCACATACTAAACAAATGTTCACATAAAATAGAATCATAGTATGTCTTCACTTTACTGAGAACAAAACTAATTATTAGTCAATGGAGCTTTAGACTAGCACTAATTACAATACATGGGATGCAAATGTGTTACGGTGAAGAACAAACAAGACTATGAGAGAGAGTTCAATTAAATACACCAAGTTCATATCTTAGTGTGAACTAGTTAGAGATTGTCAAACCAATTACACATCAAGGTGTCGGTAGTGTCCACCCATGCGTCGATCCGAGTCGGCAACAACAAGACGTGCACTCAAGGACTCGTCTTGTGCGCTTTGTGACTTCTCGTTTGTCGAGCGGAGTAGAGGGTACAACAACTAAAAACGGTGTCGGGATGTGAAAAGGAGTGGAAGCAAATGAGAAATTTTGAGTTTGGCTTAGAGCACCTCCGCTAGAACCCTTATATTCACTTCACTCAAAGTCACTAGTGCTCCAATAAACAACTCTCAATCCCAGAGAAACTGGAATTCCTCAAAACACATAGATGCACTAAACTTCACTCCCCCCACCACCATCTGGCCCTGACTCTACTCTCAAGGTCATGTTGCTATTCCACAAGCCGTAGCCCCGTCGCAGCTCAGTCACCCCTAATTTGGACAGAGACGACAAGGTTTATTTCTAGGGTTTTGGTTGATTGAGATTTTTTTGCGAAATCTTGCTGATCTGATCTGATTTGATTTGATTTGATTTGAGAAATATCTAGAAATCTAGGTGTGTATGCGTTATGGATGTGAAAGCCGAATTTCAACCTTGTCTCAAAAGTTAAAAATGATCATACTGGAAGATTTGAACTTGGTAATTGATGAGAGAAAAAAGCAAGGATGAACAAGCTTTGATGCTTGTTCAAAAAATAAAAACTTTCATCTCCCGAACCACAATGAACAAATAGTCGCACGTGATGTAACTTACTTGGTCTGTAATATAAGTGGCCAGGTACCAAAAGAAAGAAAAAATCAAACTGTACTCAAATCTATCGCATGACGTGCATGTCAAAAAATGCAATGCTTTAGTAAGAATTACTGGACAATGTGGGCCATATCTTGTACATAAATCGAAATATCTTCACGTTGCCTAAATATGTAGTACGGATACTTATTTTGGTAAATATAATTTCAGGATTAAAAAAATGTCAAATTTTCCATTTCGCATACATCATACAAAGCCAAACACGAGACCAGAAAAGGAGGACACAGCAAAGGCTCAGACGAACACGCCGCCTGAACTGCTGCTCCGGGGATCTCACCGCCTGAAAGCATTGCTCTCATGTGCATCACCGCCACCCTGAGAATAATAAGCACGCCGCCTGATGCTTTCTTCGATGGTGGCACTGCCTCCCTTCTCGGCCCCAAATATGCTCTTCTTTTCATCCTCTAGGAAGTTTTTCCCTTTGAATTGGTTCGCAGTCACCGTGGCTGCCTCTTTGGCGTCATCATCTGCAGCCTTTTTTAGCCTCTTCCACCTCTGCTCTTCATGGACCTCTGCATCATCCTGCATTTGTCGCAGCCGAGCTTCCCTCTCCTCTTCAGACATATGGTGCACACCCCCTCGGCGACGGTTGATTGTAGGCCCACTGTTCCTTCCCTGTTGGCTTTCTTGTCTTCGCTGGTCTTCTAAACCTAGTTCCCTGCCCTGCTGGCTACCGTGTCTTCGACGGTCTTCTGAACCTACTTCTCTGCCCTGTTGGCTTTCTTGTCTTCTCCGGTCTTCTGAAACTACTTTGGGGTGGAAACGGTGTTTAAAAGTGGAATCGTCGTTCTTGTGGCCATCTCCAGTACTTCTTTGCTTCAAATCTGAGCTATCATGCTTTGGATGAGCATGGTGGCGGTCTGATGCTGAAAACTGTATCCTCTTATCATCAGCATCCGAACGATCCCGTCGTGAACGCTCATCATGCTTTGGATAAGCACGATGGCGGTCTGATGTTGAATACTGTTTCTTGTTATCATCAGCATCCAATCGATCCCGTGAACGCTCATCATGCTGGGGCATCTCTTGCCGTCTTCTCCTAGGTTCATCATCTAGTGGCACATCCCGCCGTCTTCTCATTGGTTCATCATCTTCTGGCATTTCCCTCCGTCTTCTCCTCGGCTCATCATCTTCTGACGTGTCTTGTAGTCCTCTCTTTGGTTGATCATCTTCTGAATTCTCCTGCCTTCTTTTCCTTGGTTCATCGTCCTCTGTATCTGAGGACTCTTGACTGCTGTATTTCTTCTGATGTCTTGACCTTCTTGCTTCCTTCTTATGCTTTAGGGCAGAAGGAACTCTCTTTCTTCCTTCATCCTTGCCATTGCTAATTTCATCTGAATCAGAATTTTCAGCTGAGTGGTGCCTCTTACTCTTTGACTTGTGATGGCGGTGTTTTTTGTGCTTTCTCTTCTCTTTCTTTTCTTCCTTTTGCAATTTCTCTGCTTCCATCTACAAAATAGCAAGGTTATATCAGGGAGTGTGCTCGGACGAAAATCATCATTATAAACCACCTATCAATAGGCTGCTAGGTGTAGATAATGGTTATTAGTTGTAATTGACATGCATAGAGGCCATGATTCTACATTTTGATAAGGAAAGAACTTACTGATTTCTTTATTGCAGCCATCTTGATTGGATTATTTTTAATCCTTGAAATGGCATCCTGCTCCCGCTGCCTAATCAGGAGTAGAGGATCAGAGTGAAGTTTCCTCCATGTGTCATTTGCAGATTGAGGCTTCTCCTCAAACAAAGCTCCCAGAGCAGTTTCCTGAAAACATGGAGAAAGGAAGAGGTAAGCATCGCAACTGCAAAATCAATTAAACCGTAGTAGTGATGTGATGAATTATGAATAGGTCTCTTTCTGTGAACCCTTTACTCAACTTTGCATTTGTACAACCAAAACACATAGGAGGAGGTATTATTTAGTGCAACTACTTAGAGACCCTTGACTAATTCAAAACAAAACCACTGAATAAGCATACTAATTCGAAAGTAACGAAACGCACACAGAATTTAGAGTAGTAATTAGCTAGCATCTGTTGGTCAAATTACGTGCAAATCCACAAACAGCACTTGACTACTAGAATCACTGGGGGAATAAGGAACAAGTGCAGTACTAGTACCTTGGAAGAGCCAGCAGCAGTCGCTGGAGCAGAAGAGGAGGCAGCTGCCGCTGGAGCAGAAGAGGAGGCAGCTGCCGTTGGTGCAGGCTGCTGCAGTGCCTGGAATCCATCCGAGCTCCCCTTGCCGACACCCAACCCTGACTCGTAGAGGAATTCCAACCTCTCCTGCCTCCTGCAAACAACAAAAGGAGCTAATTAACAACAGCAGAAGGAGCTAATTAACAAAAAAAAAACAATACTAAATCGCGTAATAAGAATCAACAACAGAAGGAGCACCGAAGCGGACTACCGAATTGAGACCCCGCTCACGAACGCGCCAATAATCTGGCCACAGATCTCGCAGCACGAACGCCCGAAACCCTAGAAGAAGAAGACGAAAAGCTTACGGCTTGAATCCTGCCTGCTCCTGTATGGCGCGGAACTCTGCCTTATCCCTCTCCTCCTTGAGCTGCTTCTTGTACTCCTCGATCTTGCGCTGCTCGTCCTTCTCCTTCTGCTCCGCCACCCACACCTTCTCCACGTTGCGGAGGCTCCCCGTGTGCCACCCCTTCTTGTTCAGAAATTTCATCCCCATGGCGGGCAACCCTCTCCTCTTCCTCCCCCTCCCCTCTTCCTTGGATCCCTAGCGCTAGCGCCGCCGCCGGCCGAGCTGCTTCTTCCCCTCACCGCCTCTTCCTTGGCGATTTCGCTTCCTCTTCCCAGGAGCGAGAGAGAGAGGAGACGATGAGATCGGGGAGAGGTAGCCAAAGAAAAAATCCGCCGTCTCAGGGACCCCGTTTTCGGAGGGGGAAAGCGTATTTCTGATGGAAACGAGACCGGGCCTCCATTATCTTATTTGGGCCGGGCTTGCACAGGTCGGGCGGGCCTGGGTCTCGGCTTCTCTCTGTTCGGCGGTCTTTCTCTTCTCTCCCGTGAGAAAAGCGGATTATCAGTTCAAAAACAAACCAAAAATGGATTATCAGTTAAAAGATAATGATGATCTGTTAAAGCGGATTATCAGTTTTTGTCCTACTATGAGATCTGACCGTCTGTGGTTATCAGACGGCTGCGATAAATTCTGCTCTTCACCTTTTTATCAGAGTAAATGTAAGAGAACGAGATTTAAACATACAGTAACTGTTGAGAAATATCAACATATTTCTCTCCTTTCTATTTTTACTAAAGCACCATCGCAATGCCTAAGTTACTGCAAAATTCAAGGACTGGTATGCAAAGAGGCACAGGAAAATGGTAGCCTTGAGAAGAGACGGTACAAAACAAAGAAGCTCACACTTTACGCAAAATAAATCATATGGCCTACTAAACATAGAGGACTGAATTCTACATTCTTGTTCTGGTACAACATCCATCCAACATTACAGGGGGAGGCCTTACATGATTTACAGAACACTTTCCATAGTAGAACAAAAACTTTCATATGCACAAACAACTAAAGAAGACCAAGCATGGAACAACTCCTGGCAAAGACCATAAGTAGTAAGAAGAAACAATCTTCTTGAATGTACACGCATGCCTGAAACAATCCAGGGAAGGGACCTAAAAATCGGCCAAAAGAATGTTGCACGTGCTTGGATGAAAATGCCGGTGTCAGATGAGGTGCACCTCTACGAGCACCCTACCCGACTTTCAGGAGAGATGTTTTTTTTCTTGATGTTCGTTCAGCGTCGCTTCCTCCAGCTGGTTGATCTCTTGTCACCTGAGAGTTTCCTCGGGAGGTTCAAGAGGGAGTTTACACGCGTCACGCCTTCGAGCGCAGACCATTCCTCCTCCTCGTTTGTGGATATACAATCAGCCAGGCTGCGGGCAGATCCGCACCTTTCAGGTCCCTTTGAGACAGGAAGTTCATCCACCGGTATAATCTCGTCAACATTTCTTACAGTTGACGAGTGTTCCAATGTGGGCTCAGGGATTTTCTCTTCTCTGGAGATATGTTCAGTTACATCTGCAATGTCTTCATTAATCTTATTATTGGCATCTGGAATCAAAGCATCCTCTGGAGGTGCTGCTTTTTCATTATTGGCCTCTCTCT
Source organism: Poa annua (assembly GCA_026929855.1). Classification (NCBI taxonomy): domain Eukaryota; kingdom Viridiplantae; phylum Streptophyta; class Magnoliopsida; order Poales; family Poaceae; genus Poa; species Poa annua. The sequence goes on from CM049430.1 coordinate 3,947,400, forward strand.
CTTCTACCAAGTCAGGTGACTTTTCATGGTCCAAGAATAAGCAGACAGCAGCACAATCATCACTCTTCGATGTTGGGAATTTCAATCTCCAAGATCTGACGGCACAATCAACGAGAGCCCTGGCAGCCGTTGCTTGAGATGGAGCTGCAGCTACAATATCAATAGCCTCCTTGTTTGAGAGAACGTCCCAAACCTACATCGATTGAGTTTTTTCTGAATATAACAGGGTTGAAGCGAATGAAGGATGTAAAAGCTTTAAGTACGAATATATGAATTTTAATTTGAAGGACCATTTTAGTAAGATGCTAAGAAGCATACCCCATCAGTTGCTAGTATTATGAACTCATCCTTTTCAGTAAGACGGCGATATGATATCTCTGGAACAGATATTAGTCCATAATCTTTAAGGCAGAAATCTCCAAAAGCTCTTGCCATTGCCAATCCAGGAGAATCATTATTTGGCAACCATACCCTCGAAACTTCTGGTTCGTCTTGAAGAGCAAAAACCCTTCCTCTACACTGATGGATCCTCGCAGCTTCCTCTGAAGAAAACGAAATAAAGAGAAAATATCAAAAAGAAGTGATCAGTCTGGAGAAGTAATAATAGGTTAAAAGCAACTGTGCTACTAAATGAAAAGACTATCATGAACACACATACAAAAACTGAAAACCTAAGAAACAAATTGAAATTGTAAGGAAGAGAAATGAACATACTGGGAAGGTTAGGCTTCAGATCAACAGTGAGTTGCACTGCAGTTAGATTGTTAGCAACATCCCGTGTTGCCATTACTGCTCTCGAATCCCCAAGATTTCCGACTACAAGATCCCATCCCTGGAGAATAAGCCATGCCCCGTTCATCCACCAAATAAAAGCATATTCCCACCATTTGTTTTCAAAAGTTTCAATCAGGAATTTTTCTAAGAACAATAGGGTATGTTTAGAAGTATAAATCACCTGTTTGACCAATGTAACTGCCGTACTACCACTGCAAAAGCAATCAATTGTAGGATGCATCTTGAGCTCCTTGTCCATCGACTTGAAAGCCTTCAAATAAGAGTGCTTAAGTGGAAGGAACGTCTCAGGAAGCATAGCACTCCCATCAACATCAACAGACTCACCCCATTCATCATCAACAGCACATGCTGTTTCTTCGGAGTTCAAACTTCCGGAAATGCTTCCGTTTAGCTGAGGGCTGGTGCCCCCATTAGCACTGCTCTTCCATTGTGCGAGTAACTTAACAGGAAGAGAATCTCTAACTTTCTTGGCAACAAAATGACCATATGGACCATGACCATCAAACACGCCGCAGAAGACACTATCACTTGAATTGAAACTCTGCAGTAAAATCAAGGGAAACATCATATAGCTATTAAATAATAAATTTTACGGGAATAGAAGTGTCGGCATTCTGCACGGTCAAGTGATCTGGTCAGTTAGCAGTGACTATTGTTAATTATTTTTTAAGTAAATGCAGAATTGCAATATTCCACAAAAGGTACGAATGAGACGGGTCGTGTATTGGTGGAACCATATTTGTTTTAAATGCTCGTATTTCACCATGAAGAGTGAGTGACTTCACTAAGGTTTTGAAGAGACAAAATGTAGGAAATGCACCTACAATGGAATCAGATAATCAGACTTCAAATACTACCGCCGATCCATAAAGATTGGCATGGGAGGTGTGCTACACCAGTACTAACTTGTACATGGCTTACAGCAATCAAATCGGATCGGAGGGAGTAGTATCTAAGAAAATATGGCAAAACTCAGTAGCTAGTCAAGGAAACTATGTGCATTATGCCATGTGACTATAAATTCAGTAGCCCTATTTTGTAACCATTGCGAACGACAGTCTGTAATTTCTGAGAATATTCCTACATTAAGAAAGTTTTCTATTATCCACGGTGACATGTAGAAAGATGAGAAATTTGACTGCCAATATAACCTAGAACTCAAAGAAAATAAGAATATGAGAGAAAAAGGTCAATGAGAAGGAATTAAAGCCGAAAGATAGAACCAAAGGCTGATTCAGTCCAGTAAAACAGAGACAGTAAGAACATTGTGAAGGAAGACCTCCTACTCTAATAAAAGAAGTACCTTTATGCTTTCAATATAGCAATCAAAAGCACGATTCTGAGAATCTACAGGCATAACATCTCTTTACTGTCCTCTTAAGTACATGATCCTTGATGCATCTAAGAAGAGATTCTTAAATAACTACAGACATTTTATGTAGTCCTAGTAGTTCTGAAGATATTTAAAAAAAGAAGGTTATTCATATTGCACTTTGCTTTAGTTGAACTCCTGCTGTTATCACACCCTGATACTTATAAGGAACCAATGGAGTACCTAAGCTGAACTGATTAATTGATTAGGATGGACCCCAGCTAGAGCAAGGCATCTATCAATAGGCACTGCTGATCTCTTGGCCTCTCAACAATCACATTCATTGTGAAGAAAGGAACGAGAACAAAACATCCTTCACATAGATGAAGAGAACAAAACAAAGAAAGGTATAAACATTTGCGAAGGATCTTGCTTGCACTATACACAAAGTGGTGAGTGAAGGCAACGATAAGCACAGTGCTTTACTGTCACAATTAATTCATGTCCTGTCTATCAGTATCAGGGGATACTTTTTAGAAACCTTTAGGAGCACACAGAAACATTTTTTCTAATAAAATAAACTGCTCATTTTCTTACTGAAGTTGAAACAATCTAAAGCCGAACCCTGGCACTTGAGATTAATCAATCCAGTAGAGCAAACAAGTGTCTCATTTGGAAGCAAATTAAGAAATGCCCCAGCCCCACTACACATCCAAACCTATCTAAACTTCATTGGAGGCAGGCAACTGGACGCATACCGAGATAAAACAATCCCCCCTCATTTCGGATCAAGCACTCGGTTGGGTATCCCCTTCAATCAGACATCATTGAAATCCAAATCGAGAAGTAATCTAGGCACACACAACCCAAGTGAGGATAAACACGAAGTGCTTAGAGAAGGCTCCCAGGAGTAAACGCGAGGAGTTGACTTCGAAAGGCGGTGCCTTGCCTTGCGGCCGTGGACCGAGGGCCGCCGCTGATCGGGACTCTGAATCCACCGGAAGAAACGGCCAAGCAAATCTAATCAGCGGCTGCTGGTAGCTCACCTCCCACACGAGCATGGCGTCCTGGTTGGTGCCCTTCCGGCCCTGCTGCGTGTGTAGGCACGCCGCCGCGCTCGCGCCGTTGGCGCACGTCCTTCCGGCGACCCGCGCGAGCTCCTCCTCGGTCATCATCTCCCCCTCGCTGGGGAGCTTCGCGCCGCCTCCACCTCCCCCGACGCCGCTGGAGAAGAAGACGGCGCCGGCCGCAGCCGCAGCCGCGCCCTCCCCGTCGCCGCAGCGGTGCCTCTTGCGCCACCACTGCGGCCAGGCCGGCGCGTCGGCGGGGTGCGTGGAGAGGCAGGAGCCCATGGGTGGCGCCGGCCAATGGGAGCGCGGCAACAGGAGGGAGCACAGGGTTGGGGTGGGCAGAGTAACTGCTGCGCGGCGCTATGCTATTGCTCTGCTAGGATGATGGTGGTTGTATTCCCTGTAGGGTTTCTCTTGATGTTTCCTCGTCTTGTAGGCTAGAGCTTTTGCATCATTTGGTTTGTATGGCCTTCCTACATGGAGAGTTGCATTGGGCTAAAAGTAATGATAAAACTGTCAATGTTTGTGTAAGTGGGGTTAGGTTGGGAGTAGTATCCAATTAATTAGTAAGCATGGTGGTTCACCTTTTGGGTGAAGGAATCCTAGGATGGGGTAAATTTTTACTCATCTTGGAGTTCTCTTAAATGATTTGTCTAGGTTGGGTTCTTATGTGTGTGAAAAAATTGTTTTGTTTGCGGGTTCCAAAGACTTTTAGTTGGACTTGAATTATACCATAGTAAATGGTTAGTGTAGGTCTCTAAGTTTGGACACTTGTAACGAGTGGTGGAGCTAGCTAGCCAGTATAGCCTTGGTAAAATCAAAAATTCTTGCTTAAAGCTTCACTTCCTAGTACTCCGTAATTAAGGCAAATTCATTAGCTTAGCACGGGTATTTAAATCAGATGGTTTCCGTGTTTTGAACTGTGTACCATTCAGGTTTGTCTTCACAAACAAATCTTAGGGAGAACTTTGGTAGTTTTAACTGAATATATATATATGTAGCTTCATAACAAAAATGGGGAAGGTTATAAAAGAACATCCGAGCACAAGTAGCGTGGCATTGACATCCTAGTAAGGATCCGAGTACTGCTGGTATAAATTACGAAAGGGCACAACAAAAGCATGTGGCCCTGTCTTGCTAGCACATTGATGCGCACAAGAGTACAAATATGCATGCACTGTATTTGCAACTAACAGAGAATCCTAAAAACTGTTCTACTTATAAAAAAAATGTTTAATAATCAGATCCATATGACAGCGCTCACCAAACATGCCAAATGATACGATTGTCCTTTTTTTCTGGATCACCGACGAGTCTTGGAGCTGAGCAGTAATTTACTACTCCAGCTGAGAAGATAGCTATGGAGCATAGCTGCGATCTGGTCCTGGTTTCAAACTTGTTTCCATCGTTCCTTCCTTCCAAAAGAGAAGCACTTTTGCCACAAGCAGTGGCCTTTTTGGCATGTCTTTTCTTGGTTTCTAGATTGTGATTTCCCCCACTTACTATTTATATATATATATCATATATATGTATGTGTGCGACATCTCTTTTGGCGATAGCCTTTTTGTCTGCGCATGAAAAAAGGTGCTTACATCTTGCTATTTGTCGTCATTAGCACAGGCAACGGATCACTTAGAGTGTCCTTGCCATTAGATTCAATGTTAGTAGTAGGTCACTAGCTAGTTAAGCTTGCTTAATTACATGCACAGTAGTGACGCAGGATGGCAACACTTGTATCGACAGTGACAAACTCATGTATATCCATGGGTATTTATTTCATTCCTGACTCTTTTTTTCTCAGCGCGCGAGAAATGTTTCTCTTATATTTTTGTACAGTATTATGATATCTTGTTGTTATCTTGAGAGGCTTGAGACTGAATCCAAGTCAACGCAGCGGTAAAGTAGGTGCTACTAATCTATGGTCAGAAAAACGACGCGCGCGTCGAATCTGTGGGCTCGTGCAGTCCAACGTTCAGATAAGTTTTCAGACCTGGACTGACAACTGTCAAGTTGAGGGATTATTAAGTAAGTAGTTGTTTGAGTTGGCCGACGAGTTTGAACATACATATAATATACTAGCAATCATACACAAATTAGATATGTTATATGGTTGGAGTGGAGTAGTAATAAACAAACTAGCTATGATGGTCATGTAAGACCTAGGATTCGCCACAAATGCAATCAAACGGCGGATCTCCGGTTGAGATCACGCAGAAGAGAACTGACGATGAACGGATCTTGCTAGTTACGTGAAAGACAAGATTCGGAACTCCTCTCCCTCTCCTGCGCCGCTCCCGTGGGCGACGGGGGAGGGATCCCCAATCCCCCGGTCCAGCCCTCCTCCCCTCATCCTCCTCCTCCCCGCCGCCGCCGGACGGCGACGCCGGGCGCAGCCTGGTGAACGGATAGGCGTCACCTAGAGGGGGGGTGAATAGGCGATTTAAAAACTTTTGGAGAAGCCGGATTATCCGGTCCAAGAAAGATCCGGATATTCCGGTATGCTTGATAAAAGCGGAATAAAACTAGAGGTTTACTTTAACAAGCATACAACCTACATATAAATAGTAGGCTCACCTATGTGCACGAACAATTTATGCTAAGCAATAGAAGTAACAAGGTTATAGCAAGATATATGACTTCAAGCACGAATTCTATCACAATGTAAAGTGTATAAGTAAATAGCTCGGGTATAGAAATAACCGAGGCACGCGGAGACGAGGATGTATTCCCGAGTTCCACCCAAAGGGTGTACGTCTCGTTTGGAGAGGTGTGCGCAACCACAACAGGTTAGCCGCAACGCCACAAAGGCTCACCTTCGTCTCCTGATGAACTCAACCACAAAAGGTTGCGAGTTCACCTTCCACTATTGATCTCCTTTGGGGCGGAGATCGAATCCCGTACAACACTCTTGAGGCACACACTCACAACTTAATTGGGGGCTCCCAAGTCTTGAGGCACACACCCACAACTTAATTGGGGGCTCTCAAGATGACCACAAAAGGTGTTGGCCACAAAAGGCCTGCCACAAAAGGCGTATAGGGTCCAAGAACCTAAGAGTAACAACTTCACAAGTATCACCACCACGAATCGTCGTGGAGGGATCAAACCGATGCAAATGCAATGCAATAGCACACAAAGTGCTCAAGTCCTTCACTCTCAAATTCCAACAAAGCAACAAATGCTTATGGGGGAATAAGAGAGGAAGAACAAAGGAAACCACAAAGGAGTCAAATCCTTCACTCCCAAATCCCACCAAAAGCAACTAATGCTTATGGGGGGGAGAAGAGAGGAAGAACAAAGGAGAAGAACCACAAAGGAACTCTAAGATCTAGACCCACTAGGTTCCCCTCACTTAGATGAGAGATGGATTGGTGGAAATGTGGATCTAGATCTCCTCTCTCTTTTCCCTCAAGAAATAGCAAGAATCATTGGAGGGACTGAGAGATCTCAAAGCTTTGGAGATCAACAATGGAGGAGGAGAGAGCGCTCCAAAACTTGGGAACCATTGGGGAAGATGACCCCTTAAATAGGTTCCCAACAAATCTGGCCGGAAGTTTTTCCCACTCGGGCCGGAAGTTCCGGGCTTACCCCGGAACTTCCGGACCCCCCAAACACCCCAAAACGCGACCGGGAAGTATTCTCTGGTCAAACCAGAAGTTTGGGCGGAAGTTTGGCCGGAACTTTCCGGCCGGCCGGAACTGGGCGGAAACGTCAACACGAAAACAATGATATCTTGACCATACGAACTCCGTTTTCGATGATTTTTGGCTCATTGGAATCACCACGAAGAGCTCTATAAGATCATGCAGAGAAACACCATAGTCCAACAAGTGAGGTTAAAACCAAATGGGGAAATGATAGATCTCTAGATAAAAGAACAACCGATAAAACCTCAAACATAAAAAACGCAACAAGTTCTGCAAAGTAAAACCATTTTCGATGAACTAGAGATTGACATGGAGATGAACCAAGCTTTAATTCTCACAAGGATAAAAGCCAAATAAGAACCAAAAAATATGATATGCCAAATATGCAAAGGTTTGAGCTCTCCACAACGATGCGATCAAGTTACTAACTTGAGAGCCCCTCTTGATAGTACGCCTATCTATCCTATAGCCCTATCAAGATCATACCTTTGCCTTGAGCATTCCACTTGAGTTAGATGATGACTATCTCGATCTCTTCAAGTGGTTCATCTTTCTTGATTACGCGTCCAAGAAAGTTCCGGCCTAAGTTCCGGAGGAACTTCCGGCCTGGCCAGGGTGCAGGCAGTTCCAGACTTAGAGAAAAACCAGTATGTTCAGCACCGGAACTTCCGGTGGTTTGGCCGGAACTTCCGGTCGCCCGGAAAGATCGGGCCAAAATTCCGGCCAAAATTCCGGCTTTGCCCGAGTGCGAGCAATTCCTGACTTAGCCGATTTTCTCGTTTGTCTGGAACAGAACTTCCGGTCGAGGGCCGGAACTTCCGGTCGCCCGAAAAGTTCCGGCCAAACTTCCGGTGAAAGTTCCGCCTTTGCCAGGGGCTAAATCCTAAAAGGACTTAGCCGTTTTCTGGCCAGATGGAAATGTCCGGTGCAGGCCCGGAACTTCCGGCCCTTCGGCCGGAACTTCCGGTCACAGCACCGGAACTTCCGGCCTGACAGCTCCAAGCATAGGAGATCTTCAAGAAAGCTTCTCTTGGACTTGCACCACTCATCTTTTCTTCACTAAGATGGTGTCTTAAATCCTCAATACATACTTGCAATATGCTCCACTCAACACATAAGCTTCAAGAGTCCAACACATGAACTCCATAATTCCATGGACATGATCTATAATGATATCTCAATGCAAACATTAGTCCATAGAGATTGTCATTCAATTACCAAAACCACACATGAGGGAAAATGCTCTTTCACCTGGGCGCTGGCGGCGGCGGGACTGACTTCTCCTCTCGCAGCAATGGCGGTGCGGGCCGTGGAGGCTGCTTGAGGCGGCGCGTTCCGCAGGGGGTGCGCGGCGACGGCGGTGTGGAGGCCCTGCGGTTGTCCTGCACGCACGGGTGACGACGGCGCTTCACGGCGGCGGTGCTAGCTTGAGCGGGGCGGCGACCTCTTCCCGCTGGCTGACCCTCAAGTGCCATGGCGGGTGTTCGACGGCCAGGGCGGCGGTGGCTCAACGGCGGCGGCTCTCGGGGATAGCACGGCGGCAGGGGTAGGTGGAGCTCGGGTTGTGGCCATGGCTAGGGTTTGTCAGCCCAGATCTAGGCCCGTTGGGCCCGATCTGGGTTGTAGGGGCCTTAGCCGGTGCATACAGTCAGAGTTCATCCACAGAGGATAGCTGCAACCTTGGCGCAGCAGCGTGGCAGCGGGACTGGTCGGGCCTGACCTAGGCCAGGTGGGCTGGTCTGGGCCTGACTGGACCTGTTGTTGCGTCCGGTCGGTGACTGCCTATGGCGGTAGAGGACGAGATCTCCTCTTATCGGTTACGGTTATCATTCTCGTGGGCACTTGGACTTGTCGTCGACCCTAGTTGTCCATCACGTTGACCCTGCGGCTTGTTGGTCCCTCGGGTTGAGGTTGCGGATGCCGGGCGGCGGCCCTGGAAGGTGGACTGCACGGACTGCTCTGCGGCGAGCAACGTGGCGGTGGCGATGGTCTTGTTCCTTAGTCATGTGGGTGGCAAGGAGCAGACAGCGGGAGACCTTGGTGGTGGCGGCGTTTCGGCTTCGACATCTCCCAGATCGTGTTTAGAAGGCCAGTCTCGAGGGCATCGTGCATTTGGATAGCGGGCGTGTGCGACGGATGGTTCGGACGAAAGTCCAGCGTTTTGACGCCGACAACGGTGATGCCTGCGGGTGTCGTAACCCTCTTGGGGGAGTTGTTGTGGACACCTTCCGTGCGAGGGCTTCGGGTGAAAACCCTTGACCGTCGGTCTCGTCGATGGCGGCGCTTTGCGTCGTTACCCTCTTGGGGGCGTCGTCGTAGAGTCCCTTCCCCTAGTCTCGGCACATGTCTTCGGTGGCAAGTTTTGGTCTTTCTTGTGTTGTGTTGTTTATTCTTGATCTGTTGTAAGAGGGTTTCCTCGTTGCCTTGTATCAGTTCGGCCGTTTGGGCTTTATTTATAAAGCGGGGTGGAAGCCTGTTTCGTGGAGATCACGCAGAAGAGGAGAGAGGAGACAGCGCTCGATCGTCTGAAGATATCTCTGAAATGGTGACATGCAGACGGTTGCATCCAAACGGTGTGTGCCGGCAATGCAATGCATCATGGATCGAGAAATCCGAACTATGTATGTGCAGTACTGCTGCATATTCAGTTTAGGTAGACAAGACAATCAGTTGCCACTGCTGCATATTCAGAAACTTATAGAGTATGTATCAGCACACCAGCAGGGTCGATCATAATCAGAATCAGTTGCTTCATTAAAAAAAAATCAGAATCAGTGGATGCCGATGTGGAGGCGTCCGAGCCATGAGCAGGTTGCATGGTGGATAGGGGAAGGAATTGCTGCATTCCTAAGCCAGACTGCGGTGAAAAGCTTTGGTCACGGATGGGACGCGTCCGATCGACGGGCACTAGTAAACCCCAGGGAGCGGCCAAAACCAAACTCGGCTTTCGATCGAGTAGTTAATGCCGGCGATGGATGGCTCGGCCACCGCCGAGATCGCTCGCTGAAGTTAGGCGCCGCCCGACGGTGACGGCCCCCACCCACCCTTCACTTCTCTCGGACGTTTCCCTGAAGAAGAAGATACTAACATGATCTCGTGAGATATTTACTCGACAACATCAATAGTGGCGTCGTAGTCGTCGAACAAGGCAATGGATCGTGAGCAAAGATCTGACGCCTTGCGTAGTCGTGTTACTACCTGATCTGTTCCGAGAGGCAGCAGTCATCAAAGATTCAAGGAGCAGCACCACTCAAAACCAACCACCACTTGATCGATTACTCTAACTGAAATTAGCACAAGATTTCAGCTAGCAAGAAACCCAAAGCATTTCAACAGGAAGCACATCATACACCTAATCAATCCTTGAATTAATTGCTCTGAGGATCGGGCATATATGCGTAGGTAGGCGACACTATCGCATGCATTATCGTCGCTCTCGATCCACAGAAAGTGATGCCCTGCCCTACAGCAGGAGCAGCTACAACTACAACCTACAAGTCTGAAAGAGACCGCACTGAAGACCCTGATGGATTCATATGACCCTACCCAGTGGAATTGTAGCTTCAATCGCACTTGCACTAATTTTCAACGTACGGATCCGTTTTCTAGAGCAAGGACTCCGGATTCAACTACACGCATGATCTCTTCGCTTTCGATCGTCAACACACGCACGAGGGCAATGACAAAGGTGAGGAGCTTGGCATAAGGAGAGGAAATCGTTGTTGATTAGTCCCCAATAATCATTGTTGATTATGTGCAAGGACACCCATGCATGTGATGTGAGACGGCATAAGCTCATGTCATGTGCGTCTAGCAAACTACTCCACGTAAGCAACCATCATAGTCCAGATATAACAGAATAACCTCACATAGAGGCCACTATAACTGAGTAAACCTAGCTATGCAGCGAGCCACCTAGCTCCGATTTCAGATGGAAATCTCCTCAAGCAGAATTTTAGCACTGGCCTTCTGTTTGGTACTGAAAGATTCACAAGGACCATCAACCACAACATGAATATTTTTTCACCAACAACTGCGTTGCATGCTTCTGAAACTTGGGTTGTAGGGCCAGCCCAAAATAACAATTAGTGAGACGCTTTAAAATAGGCTAGAAAGCACCTGAAAACAATCGATTAATGAAAAACAAGCCTTGTTACACGATTTCTAATTTGGCGTAATGCAACAGCTTCAGTGCTCCGCCCCTAGCGAAACTTGAAGCGGGAAGTTTGTTTCGGGTTTTTTTTTCCGTTCGAAATGGGAGATGGGGGCACATATTGCGGTCAATGTTCGGTTGCAATGACGTCGTCTTTGCTACGTATACAATTGTGTGGGCCATACGGTCCTTTTATAGGGTATGTACGTACCTGTCAGGACCCAAACTTTGCCGGGGGCGTAGCACCGGAGCAGAAACCCAGGAATAAACACTGAAGGAGCGCTTTATCAATCCCAATGCTTAGCAATCACACATTAGTGAAAACAATGATCTCTACTCTCGTTTGGATTACAAATCAAAAAATCTATAATGTAAATCCAAGTATGTCCATCATCCTCTTGCTAAATAGCAACAAGTAGTCATCCCACATGTGCCCCTTGTCTTCTACCCCCTCTCAACAATGATGGAAAAAAGCTCAAGCGCTGTTAGAGCATCTCCAGCAGCTCATCCAAATGAACATCTAAAGCAAATATAGATGACCCATGCTAAAAAAAACGTCCCCAACAGCTCATCTATAGCGTCATCTATCGACAGATGATCCCCAAAAACTTGTATGCATCATCCACATGTGGATGACGCTTGGAGGATCATCCAAACAAAACTGCTCACTCTTATTGGCCAGATTTGAATAGGTGGAAAGTAAAGTGTTGAATAATAGTACTAAAATATATGAGAGAGAATATAGATGTCCGAAATATAGATGATCTACTGGAAAACTGAAAACATCTATAAGGGAATCTTTTTAGATGATCTTCTATATGAAGATATAGATGATTAAATTTGGATGAGCTGCTGGAGATGCTCTTACATAGAAGTGAAAAAGAATGACATGCACGGACGTTGAATTGTATTGTATGCACACACACACATATCGTGGTATTTATACAAGAAAAAACATAGGCACATAGACACATTATCAAAAAGAAAACAGATGGTTCACGGTGCGACAAGTTTTTTCCATAGCTGGAATATGAATGATATTGTATTAGTTACAATAGCTTCATGCCAAGGATGAGAAGTGAGGTGTAGAGTTGTGAGGGCATACGCTAACCACTAGGGTGTAAATCTTGGTGCCCATGTTTATAGGCATATCACTATATATATATCTATTCATTTATACTTCTTATAAAGAAAAATCTCACTGACATGCATTAATTATTTTCTATCATACAAGTTATCCACATCACCCACTATTTTAGCCAATCAGTTGTTCATGTCATCTCCACTAACACTAATTATTTATAATATATTTTTCATGCAACCTATCCATGACACTTTTTCAGCCATATAATTGTCCATGTTACTAATATTAGTCCTCAAACACTTAACAATTTCACACTAATTAATTTTAGTGTTTCGACTGTTGTGACCAACTGAATCTTGACAACTGAATTATTCATGTGTTTTATACCCATTCCACTAATATTTTTTAAAAGAGATTCCTACTGCAACGCGCATGTCTATTAGACCCATTTAATTAACATATTTTTAAAGAGATTCCAGCAGGGAATCTATTTTAGTTTAGTAGAAATTTGACACAAATGGCTATATGATAGATTAGCATGCCTTGGTTTCCATCGATCTAACAACATTGGTGGAAAATACTTCTTATAAAGAAAAAAAACCCACTAACATGTATTATTATTTTCTATCTCAGCATGCAAGTTATGCGACATCCCACTATTTTAGCCAATCAATTGTTCATATCATCTCCACTAACACTAATTAATTACACTATATTTTTCATACAACCTATCCATGTCATCTTTCTTCAGCCATATAATTGTCCATGCTACTAATATTTAGCCCTCAAACACATAACAATTTCACATGAATTAATTTTAGTGTATCGATCATTGGTGATCAACCGAATCTTGAAAACTAAAATATTTCATGTGTATTATACCCATTTCATTAACATATTTTTAAAGAGATTTCCTATGTAACGTGCGTGAATCATTCTAGTTTAGTAGAAATTTGACACAAATGGCTACATGATAGCTGGGCATGCCTCGGTTTCCATCGATCTAGCAACATGGGTGGAAAATAGAGCGAATTATTATAAAGATATGATGATGTAATCACGTCCAAAATTAAATAGAAATGAACATGGAAAATATCTAGATTTATTTTAAAAACAAATAGAAATATGCTAATAGATTTTGAAACAAACGTGGATATGGGAGTTGTATACAGATAAAGCTGTGTAGCCAATTTCATGAATTTAGCCATTTATTTGAAAGATCCAGTTAAAACTAGTAGGAGTATATAACTCACAGTTGACTTATTGTATGCCACAAATATATTATTTTGTTTCACACAATTATTAATTTGTTTATTTCACTCATTTAACATTACAACTGTAAGTTATTAAAATCCATTTTAAATTAAGTAAACATCATATTTGAATCCGTATTTGAGTAACTCTCAAACTCCAGTGATTCTATTATTTTTATCCGAGTGGGGATTTCTTACTCTCAAACTCCAGTGATTCAATTTTTTTTTAAAGAAATCATATATGTGAGTTAAAAAAACTTTTAAAATATGGATGTACCTTTAAAAACTCCAGTGTGTACCTTTTTATTTAGCCCATAATACAAATATTTTTTTATCACAGTTTTCCATGTTAGTAGGATATATTGTTGGCTATGTACTGAATTCTTTGTATTATGGGCTGCCGGTACTGAATTTTTCATGTCAGTAGGATAGAAATCCTCCTAGCCCTTTTCAGACGAACAAATTTCCAACATAATTAAGGCATGTTTTTAATATATATTTTTTGAAAATGTTTTTAAATATTTAAAATAATAAAGGGATAACTGTATCTCGGGTAGCAAAAAAAACTTTATTGGAAGGGACCTATTCAGACAGAGAGAAATTAAAGAAGCGGAGAAGAGAACCAGCGGAAGGAAAGCAGTTGTCAGTGAGCAGTAATCGCTCCTACTTCTGCACATACTGCGGCCGTCTCCCCTCGCCCTCGCCTTTCCCCTCCTCCGCCGCCGGAGCAACGGCCCCCGGATCCCCGCCCGCCCCGGCCAGTTCGCCACCTCCCGCCGCAGTTGGGCCACCGATCCGGCCGGGCCCTCTTGGGGTGGGTGCTCGGATTTGTCGGCGAATCGGCGGCGGTCGGGTTGCACGATACAGAGCTTGCTTGCTTCAGTGATCCCCAATGGTGCGTGTGATTTCCTAGTTGCCCTTGTGAGGCGCTTGTGGTGTGTCATGCTTGTGAGTGCTTGCCCTCCTCCGGCGGTTTCCCTTTTGTTCGTGGAATGTGAGATCGGATTCTTAGGAGATGCGATTTAGTTCCTTTCTTTTGCGAGATGTTTGGTTGCGGGATCGGTGATTGTACAACTCTTATAGTTGTATTTACATTTTAAAAATAAGTTAGCCGAGCAGAATAGTAGAGAAGTTGTGACAGTACTTTCGATATTGGAAATTCGTTCATTTGACAAGGGCTAGGAGGATTTATTCATCCAATGCATGATGCTCATGGGCCACGTACTTAGTTGGATTACTGGAGGCAACGTTGCAATGTTATAGTGCTGCCGTACTATTAATGTAGGTTGCTAATCTTTGAAGTGTTTTGCTCCTGAAGTGCATGATTTTTGCTGTATGCCGGTTCATCAAGTGTGCTCTCCATGTTGAAGCATATGTGAGTGTTGGGTGCTGATATGTGCTTGTTTACTCACTTCGACTTTACTTTGCAGGGGTCCTCTACTGAGATAATGTGGTGAGGTGCTGGTGTCACCACTGACCCTCCTCTTCTGGGATTATCAATCGGTTTACTGGAGCTCCCCACCTTCGCTGATGGGCATTGTGAAGGCAGCAAGTGGTGTGGCGACGCCAAACAGCTGTGGAAATGAGGATCTTATGAGAGAGGAGAGACTGCTGCTTCAGAGCTTTCCTAGTCAAGAACCTGATGACTGTGAGGAGGCTAAGGTCGATTGCGAGCTTGCAATGTCTGGAGGTCAGGTGTGCAATGTCCCTTACGGGCTTTATGATCTGCTTGAATTGAAGGACATACTTTCTTTGGAGACGTGGAACTTATGTCTAACAGAAGATGATAGATTCCGTCTAGCAGCCTACCTCCCTGACATGGACCGACGTGACTTATTTATAACACTGAAGGAGCTGTTCGGTGGCAATGCTATGTTCTTTGGGAGTCCTCTTAGAGGTTTCTTCAACAGCTTGAGTGGTGGATTTTATTCTCCCGACGTTTCTCAGGCAAGAAAATTACTGATGAACTTCCAAAGGCGAAGGTATTATCATTTTCTGAAGTTGTACCATGATAGCATGGTTTGGAAGTTTACATCCATGGGCAGGCTGTGGAGAAGTGGTATGAGTACTAGTCTTGAGGAGGAGATGCACATCGGGCACAAGTCGATACATGAGAAGCTTCTCATATCTGCAGATCCAGACAATACTCCTATGAATGCAGGTTTATCAATTATTCGAGAGGCTGGAGCTCCCAGTTCCTCGCTACTGAAGCGAGCTAAACTTATGGAAGGGACATCAACTACTAATTTCTCAGCGAAACACAAGGAGATGGTCCACATAGAAAAATCAGTGGAAATGAGCTCACCGGAAAGTCACATTTTTCGCCTTCAAAGCGAGCCCAATAAAAAATGTAGTGAACTACCAAAAGGTGTGCTTAAAACCAAGACTGATAGTGATTCCCTTGCTGATGGCAATGCAGGAATACAACATACACCAGAACTGATCCCTCTGGGTCAGCTGGGATTGCAGGTTCCCGCCTTTTCTCGTTATGCTTCCTCACAGCATGTACATAATTTTGCTGTGAATTCATCTTATCAATATTACATAAACGCAAGCAGAAGTTCTTTAGACAGTTCAAGCTCAAATGTCTGGCAGTCAGAGGGTGCATTAGAAACTTACCCTGCCTTGATCAAAGGTCCATTTGGAGCCCAGCATGCTATTTTAGAGGAGCTCAGAAGAGGCAATCATTCTGCAATGTTGAGAGGGTATCAGTCAGCAGCTAAACCTAGCTTAGCATATTCAAGTGAAGCAAATGACACAAAAGGATACCCACACGAGAAGAACCTTTTGATGAATTTTGGTCAACACAGTCCCATGATTCCTGCTGATCCGTACATGAGGACCATCGGCCATCCAACGAATGTATACACGAGAATGCCCAACCTGAAAAATTCTGGTATTACTTCAGGGATGCTGACTCTTAGTACAAGCACAAACCCCCCTTGTAACAACTTGCTGGGGCAGTCTGAGACCATGCGCAAACATCATCATGATGGACTGAAGACGAAGGTGCCTCCTGTCATGAACTCTGTTACAAAAGTTGAAGAAGAAAACAGGTTTCCGAACACATATACGAGGAGAAAACCACACAGGGCGGCTGACCTTGTGGATCCTGTTGAGGCACCAACCATGGTGGATTCAGGGTCAGCGAGTGTGCTGGTTAACATGGCAAATGTAAAGGCGAAGGCGATCAAACTTTGAAGGATTGCAAGCAACGGACAAGGATATGTGTAGTAATGGGGGAGTTGGCGTGACGGTTTAGCATTAGCTAACATAGTACTAAATAAGTTTAATCTATTAATTTATGCTTCCATATCTGAGAATGGACCCTGGGATAAGTAGGCAACTGTTCTATAGATGAACTATGCGTAGCAGTCGGACCTCACTCCTAGGTGCAGCCTTCAAGGACACTTTGGTGGCTATTATACATATCCAGGAGGGAAGACATTGTTATTCGTATGGCATACAGTGTTCGTGTGCGAATAACTGCCCTGCCCTCTTTTAGCTCCATTGTTACTGTCACTAGTTGTATGCCCGTGTGTTGCCACGGGATTAACATAGATTTTCGCGTATTTAGATAAATCCATGTCAATGGAGAAGTACGTATTTAGAATGCACATGGTGAAAAAATTGCATGCTTCTTATAAAGAAAAACAAAAGGCCACTACAGTCGATTTCCTAAACAACTCCGAGTCACTAAATTAAATTTGGAAGTACTAAATATTATCTCTCCGAGGTGCTCACTTCGACGCCGTCCAGCCCCCCATGAGCCCATTGTCTATCCTTAATTCAACTTGAGAGTAACCCCCGACAACACCCGCCATGCCTGCTAATACGTGACGCCCAAAGGTCACTCCGGCTGGCAGCACAAGTCGGTCACTCACTTCATCGATGTTGAGCTTGGCCACCACTGCCTCCGCTGCCTGCACCGGATAGATCAAACATATATTTAAATAAATATATTTGTAAATCAATATAATTCAACAATGCAATTTTTCACTATAGTGAGTCGTTTAATGCAACCAACTATAATTATGGCGCATTCACACTCTTGTTCGTCGACTATGTTTCCAAATAATGATGAGTGCTGGAAGAATATTGAAATCAGTATAATTAGGATTCGAGTATATCCATCCCATGTTCATATCCTAGATAATTGAAAACACAATATCCATTTTTTTCACCCCTATTTATTGGCTAATGTAAAGACTATCATCTTGAGCTTACTTCAAAAAATAATTTAAGCTAAGATCAGAAACATTGCAATGTAATGATATTGATATATCTATCCTTGGGAGGCAAAGAAAAATATTCCATATAGTAGGCTTTAACATACAAAAAATCAACGATCTCACGGTCCTTGAGCAGGCACTTGTCCACACGACGGCACCATGTTGGCAGCGTCAGCCTCCACATGCTTGCATTTGATCTTGTTGCACTTCCAGTAGTCTATGGACTTTTTTCTCTTAGTCCGGATCAATGTTGTCAAAATTTTAATTCTGGCAGACATATCAATTGTACTAATAAAGAAAACATACTTGTAAGGCCATTCATTACTATAAATATTGTGGCATCTGACAGGGGCTTGAAGCAGAAATAGAGGGATAGGAAGAGGAAAGATCAGTTGTTGGCTGATGAAAATGGTCTTTTGTGTAGGTTGGATCAATAAAATCGTCTTGTCCAAGGGGATATATTTAACCTGATGCAGTACCAATCCCAAGAGAAAGGGTGCAACACTTACACATATGCTAGGTTAACTCTAAGAAATGAGTTGAATAGTTAGACACAATCCAGCATGTATTTCCCCAATCCAAGGACAAGAAAACCTGCAAAAGAACAAAGCGGGTTAGGCTAACTGTTCTTTTCCATGCTATATATTCTTTTCCATGCTATATATCTAAAGGGAGAAGAGGACTAAATTCAACTATATATATCAACATCAAAAAATAAATCATAATTCCAACAATACACAAATTGATATACATCCTCTACATTTCAGAAAATAAGCAATCTACATTTTTTCATGAGATAAACTGCATAGTAGGCCTTCCGGTGTTCCGTTTAAAAGATAATCAGTAAACATCATAGCACTTATGAGTTTAGTTAGTTGAGGTGTTAACACTACACATTTAAGAATCATGAGTATTACCATATATTTTCGTAGACAGGTATGAAACGGAAATTAAGCATAGTAAATGAGAAGGTATAGCCAAAACACAATCTACCTAAAGATTAATACATTGGCAGTAGTATCTCATAATGCCGATACCCCCTTAATATGAATCTGAGATGAATTTACACTTCAAATCAATTAGAGCCTAATGGATGCCATAAATAACATGTACCTAGGGTGTCAATTCAATTTCTGTTAAGTCAAGCTCCCTACCAAGTCCCAAGAATTTCAGTAGCAGCCTCGACGAAGCAATTGTGAGAAGATAAGCACGATCTTGCAACATCTAGATGCCACAAGATGACAACATGAAGGACAGGTGGAGAACTTTGATGCATTGGCACCAGCAGCACACAAAGATCAGCAGCTGGATTAGGCATTTGTCCGTCTACCATAGTGGTGACGCGCTCCGACAATGGCAGTACATACTTGTTGTGGTGCCTCAGGTGTGGGTCGCAGAGGCACTCCAGCAATGGTAAGGAGTCTTTACCTCCAAGAAGAAAACCTGCAAAAGAACAAAAGGGTTTAGGTTAGGTTTTCATTTCAATGCTATCTAAAGGGAGTAGACGACTAACTTCAACTAAGTAGACCAATATTACAAATAAATCATAATACAAACTATACAACATTAGATTTACACCCGCTTGGTGTCAGAAAAATAAGTAACTTATTTTTTTAGACGAACAGGAGGGGAGGCCTTCATCTGTTCTGTTGAAAAGACAAGCAGAAAATACTAACACACTTATTAGTTCAGTTAGTTGAGTGTTACAGAGGAGGATTAATAGCATTGACGGATACTTTTCATAGCCAGATTTGAAAGGGATGTTAAGCATAGCAAACCACCAGGAATAGCCAAAAGCACAATCTACATAAAGATGAACTCACTGAGTATCTCATAATGTCTATACTCCTTTATCTGAATCCAAAAGGCAATTTCCAATTATCAATCAAGTAAAGCGTAATGGATACCATCACTCATGTAGTTAGCATGTCATTCAGTTTATGCCGAGAATCCTCGTGATGCTCCCATACACAATACTTTTTAAGAAGATACAATTTGCAGGTCATCAAGAAGTTTGTGGCTTAACACATACACTCAGTTTTTGAATACTATATGATGCGTTTTTTTATATACATTCATTCTGATAATATCTCAGCAAAAATTATGCATCAGGAAAACTAACGGGTTGTTTGGATTAACAAATAACATGCAAAAACTCAGAAACAAATATTCGCACGCATACTTCAGTAAACTTACCAGGGAAGTAATGAAGAGAAATAATCAATAGAACTACGCCACTCGTTGGTTCCAGGCGTTGAAATTGTGCTACCCAAGTATGCCAGATGCAAATGAAGGATGGACTTATTTGACACCAACGACAATGGATATCTTCGCACTGGTACAGCCGGCAGTCGTTGTCGAGGTGATTAATGGATGGGGGCGGGAAGCTGAAGGTCGAGGTCGATTTAGGCGTTCACATCAGCAAACTGGGGGGCGAATCAACCTTGAGGCGGCGGTGCTCCTGATAGGTCAACGTGAAGATCTGGGAAAGACGGGGTTGGCGGGCTGGGTGGCATCGATCTTGAGCGCTTCGTCCCGTGTCCCGTCGGCGTGTCTGGCTCGATGATCAGGATGCCTGAGGCGACGAACAACATGGCCTGAGCTTAGGGTGGGGAATCGGCGGCCGGCGGTTCTGTTCCTCCTACCGGAGAAGGAAGGTGGCGCCACAGCCCACGCCCCACAGGAGCTCGACCGAGTGTGGGCGGAGAAGAATGAACCCTAGACGCGCTTCTTATCTCGGTTCTGTTGATTGCCGCGTATGTGAACGATGACGGGCCGGGGAAAATAAGATGGGCTTTAGCGATGACAGACGATCGAGCGAGCATTGGCCTGGCAGACGAAAGTTAGACGTAGGTACGTTGAACTCCCATTTAATAATAAAGATTTTGTATAACGGCCTGATCTTGATGTTCTCGCATTCTCTGAATATATGTTAACATTTTTCCTATGAAAGATATGTTATTCGTAACATCTGATAGTATTTACTCTCTCGGTTTCGATTATAATATGTTTTATGTTATATATCTGATTCGCAAGTATCGATATGTGTCTCAGTCTGTTTGTTCACTCGTTTTCAGTCCTAAAACATTTTATAATTCAGAGGTAGTAGATTCTTTTGATTTCGTGTGAGACTATAAAAGATAGGTTACTTGAACAAAGGGAGTACTTTTACTTAGCTAGGGCCGGCACTTTTTGCTCCTCCATCCCAGCGGTCTTATATAAAAGTATTTGAACAAAGGAAGTTCAAACGGTTAGTATCGTGTAAACGGATTTGTCAAGTCTCAGCTGAGCAATTTTTCTCAAGTCTTAGTCTTTAGAAAGTACAATCGTAGTTTAAAGAAACATGCAACACTGGTTCTGTTCAGAAAAAGTGTAATCATATTTTTTTTCTTTAAACTATAGGTTATATTTTTTTGGAGCTGACTGGGAAATAAGAAAAATCAGTCCACTCCACTGACACTCAAAGACGCTCCCTTGTTGAACTCTCCCCCGGGAAATGGCCCCGCCGCCCGGCCTCCTCCCGCGACTCCTCAGTCGCCTCATCATCTCCGGCGACCTCCTCCGCGGCACCCCTCACCTCCGCCGCATCGTGCCCCTCCTCCCTTCCCATCCCCACCTCGCCGCCGCCCTCTCCAGCCTCTACTTCCCGCTCTTCCCCTCCTCGTGCACCTTCCTCCACAACCTCCTCATCCAAGCCTCCGCAACCTCCTCTTATCCTCGCCTCGCCTTCGCCGCCTTCTCCTCCATCCTCCGCTCCGGCAATATCCCCGATCGGTTCACATTCCCGCCCCTCATCAAGTCGGCGTCCAAGCTCGCCTCGTTCCCGCGCACGGGCGCGCAGGTGCACGCCCAGGCAGTCCGGCGCGGGTTCATCATCGACGTCTTTGTCGTCAATGCGCTCCTTGCGATGTACGTCGCGTTCAGAGACACATATTCGATGCGGGAGGTGTTCGAATCGTGCGCAGCGGTCGCCGACGTGGTATCTTGGAACACGGTGCTCGGCGGGTATGTCAAGTGCGGGGACATTGGGAGTGCCAAGAGGGTGTTTGAGGAAATGCCGCAGAGGAATGGGGTCTCCTGGAGCGCGATGGTGGGGGCATACGCTGGTTCTGGCGAGTTGGACGTGGCCAGGGAAATGTTGGACGAGATGCCAGCCATCGGGAGGAACATTGTGACATGGAACTCGATGATAACGGGATTTGCGCGGCATGGCCTACTGCCGCTGGCTAGGAAGATGTTTGATGAGATGCCGGCACGGAATCTGGTGTCATGGAACACAATCATCCGGGGGTATGCAGTGAACAGTGAGATGGATGGCGCACAGGAGCTGTTTGATGTGATGCCACAGAAGGATGTGGTTTCCTGGACATGCATGATTTCTGGGTATGCCCAGGCTAGACGCTATGCGGAAACCCTTGAGTTGTTCAGGGAAATGCAGAGCAAGAGCAGTGTCCGTCCAAATGAGGTGACCATGCTGAGCGTGCTTTCGGCATGCGCACATTTAACAGCTCTGGAAGAAGGGAGGTGGGCTCATGCTTTCATTGATAAGCACAAGATGGTGCTCGACAATGAGTTCAATCTAGGTGCTGCTCTCATAGACATGTACGCCAAGTGTGCGACAACTGACATGGCCATCAAAATCTTCCAGTCCTTGGACCAGAAGAATGTCTCCGCCTGGAATGCGCTCATCACTGGGTTGGCAGTAAACGGTCAAGTTCAGGACTGCATCGCTGTGTTTGAGCAGATGAAGAGATCAGGAGAAAAACCGAATGACATAACTTTTGTTGCTGTATTGACTGCTTGTGCTCACAGCGGGCTCGTGGATAAGGGTCAACGGTGCTTTGAGAGCATGACATCTACTTGTGGAGTGCAGCCAGAGGTGAAGCACTATGGCTGCATGGTTGACATGTTAGGCCGGGCAGGGCTTCTTGAAGAGGCCGAGGAGTTGATAAGGAGCATGCCCTTGGCCCCCGATGTCACGATTTTGGGTGCGCTACTTGGTGCATGTCGAATGCACAAGAGATTCGATGTGGCTGAAAGAGTCCAGAGTAAGATCATTGGCCTGAACACACCAGAGGCTGGCTGTCATGTGTTGATATCGGATGTTTATGCTTCTGCTGGCAAATGGGGAGAGGCTTTAGATGCAAGACACATACTGCAGAAGTGCATCAACAAGAAATCGCCAGGATCGTCCAGCTCGATGCAGTAGGTTTGAGTTTTTGCTGTTGTTATATTAGACCACATTCGAGCATTAGAGTGTGTGCTTCATGGTTTATGCATATAAGCTATTGAGAATGGAATTGGATCACTAGAAACTTCTGTCAAAGTGCTCAAATGCTCCCTGTGCTTCATGACTTCACTATAGATCAAACAGAATCTGTGTATGTTTCCTGTTGGGATGAACCTATTAAAGTTTCCTGATAGCTTTTATCAGTTGGTTGTATTGTCCTGAACGATCCTGTATGGAATTGGATCACTAGAAACTTTGTAGTGTGTTTTGAATATATGCTATTTTCAAATTTCAACCAATGTGAATACGAATACGATGTGGTTCGTTTCATGACTAGTTACGAGCCTGCTGGATTCGGAGTGCAAATTAGTCATTTGCCCAAGCTGAAGCGGCTGCCAATGTATTTCCTAAGATGATGATGTGGTTTGTGAAAAAATATTCATATGTAACAAGGAGATATTGCTTATGTTAACCACGTGGTTTTCTAGTGTAGAAAATCGCTGATGTTTTTTACCAAGGACATGCTCTATTGACTTTGAGGAAAGCCTCAAAATACTGGGCTGGAATACAATTGATAGAGTGTACAATATATTTTTTCCTCCGTAAGAAATTCCTGCAACTTTCAACAGCATGTAGCTACGTCCCTTTAACCATAGACTTCCGAATTCTTTTTCCTTTAGCAGTATTACCAGGGCACTACTACATACCTAGATATACATCCATCCTCATTCACAACTGGGCAGATTCTTAAAGCAAAATACCACCGGGACACGTCTATATGGAGAGCGAAAACGAACAAGCCAAAGTCAGCATTCTGGAATTCTTAAGGTAAAACCTCTCCTTACATCCGCATGTTCCTATCAAATAATTGACGGAAACAACTCAGCATGGAGTACCCCGTGGTTCAAAGGATGGAATGATATTTCTGATAACCTCATTACACAGCAACATCCATATACTCCTACCCGGCAGTTGTTAAAGATTTGAGACTTGCAGGTACAAAGCAATGGAATGATCAATTAATTAACACTCTTTTCAGCCACCCATAGTAAGCGAAATTATTTAGACTCCCATCACTGACAACACAGGTCGTGATACTTTAATTTGGAAGCTAACCACTGCAGCACACTCCTAAAAGTTCTTAGACTAGTCATAATGAATAGTAACATCATAGTAACATAAGTGCCACATAGGCAAAAAAGATGATGTGGCATGCAATTAATGAGCAGAGAGGTAAATGGAGTAACATATCTATGTTACCATCACATCACAGTTTTTAAGATAAAATGTGTGTATAGAGTAATAAATAAGACTATATATGACACTATCTTTATGTTACTTTGCATAGTGAGGATAGTAACATAGTCTAGAAACACGTGTATGTTACTAGTTGAAGTTACTCCCCATTGTGACTAGTCTTACAAACATTGTTTTAGCAACCTTTGACTTCCTCCAATCCAAGGAAACAACCCCGAACCCCGAGCAGTTCCACAGCAGATGACCTCCCTCCTTAGCCAGGTCTGGAAGGAGAAGGTGCTCACACCCTCTGTTCAAAGCTGCATGGCTCTCTCACCCTTGGTGCATTCAGAAACATTAGCAGCACAAAACCCCTCAGTACCCCCAAATGATAAACGTCATTCTCAATTCTAATCACCTGGAAGGGAACCTCGCTAATGTTTACACTTTTCTATGGTGTATTTGGAAGGCCAGGGACAATGTCTATTTAATAGTAGGAAGCAGGGAAGGCATCAACAGATTTATGGAGAGGCTGAAGCAATAGTGCACAACTTTGCACTGGAGCAGGAACACAATGCAGATCCTCAAAGACAGGACTATGATGCCACTGCTGCAATGCAACCAGCGTTACACCAATAACTACATCCGCCTGCAATTGCAATTACAGGAACACGCATCTTCGTGAATGTGGCATGGACTGCAGTACTGCACAACCAGAACGAGAGAATGCTCCTGCAGGACTGGAATCGCCATCGTTGCACCGAATAAACAGCATTTCAAAGAACTTGGCGTCTCAGCTAAATCCAAAGAGGCGTCAGCACCATTGCGACGCTTTACACCTTGCTGTTAAAGTTGCTCAACATACAGGAACATAGATACTACTATTGCATTGGATTGTTAGGCCTACTATTGCAAACATCAGAGCTTCGCAAGTTTTTAGCTCCCAGAACATAGAGCATATATCTCCAGGTGCTATAACATCAAAGCTCACCATCAGGCTAAGCTAGCTTCTACTCCCTCCGTTTTTTAATATAAAATGTTTTAGCCATATGAATGTGGCAAAAGGTTAAAACATCTTACTCCTTGCACAACATCAGATCACGGTGCTTTCATACACCATTATGTATGCCCTCAGCTTCTCTGAGTGGTTTCCTCAACAAGGATATAGAACAACACTAGATGCAACAGACCTCCATTTGTTGTATTGCCTAATGATCTTATCTTTTGAGGGCATGGAGAGGAACCATATTTATCTCATGATCTCTATCTCTTGAGGTCATGGGAGCGAAGACAATCATCTTTATCAGCATGATACTACCTATGCTTTTTAATATAAGATATTTTAGCCTTTTTCTATATTCACATATCTAAATTTATATCTAAATACTCACTCCGTTCCGTAATGTAAGGCGTATAGCTTTTTGAGAAAAATTCCAAAAAGTGTGTATTTCTATCAATGGACAATTTATGCAAAAATAACTTTTAATCTATAGGAGAGATTCAAAGGATTGTTTTCAAAAAAAAAACATGGGAAAATAAGTCCACAATATACAAAACTAGCCCGTCTTAATATGAAAAAAATTATACGCCTTACATTACGGAAGAAGGGTACGTTTTAGTGTTCATATTCACTCATTTTGGTGTATACCTAAACAACATATGCAATAGCTAAAACATCTTATATTAAAAACGAAAAGAGTAGTTATGTTTGCATGACTGCAGTTCAACTCAATATGAACAGACAGAGATGGCAAAATGCAGAAGTCGATACAAGAGCCGTAGATACTGTCAAAGAAAAGCAAAACTCAGTGGTCGATCGAGCAGGTTCCTGCTAGATGCTGTTGTGCAAAACAATGGCCCGGAAATGAGCTGTATTACCTAAAAGCGTGGAAACAGCAGACCATATCAAAAATGGATTTGGAGTTGTCTTATCAAGAAACTTACCAGAGTAAGTTCAGAAACTTGCACACCACCCCAGGAGAAAAGGGCTTCGGAAAAAGCATGGGTAAATAACAGAAGATAACAAGGTGAAAGAGATCATCAATTGTCGGACACTAGATAATATATAAGCAACGATTACCACACGCAGTTTCAAGAATCCATAGACCACCATCCCCTAGGAAAGGCCAGGCACGAAAGACAAACAGACCACCCACAGTAACCCAACGCATAAGCTAACTCTACGACTTGGATAGAAAATAGGCTTAGTCGACCTCCTCCATCTTGCTCTCGCCAGCGTCATCCTCCAACGGAGGCATGTCAGTGTCATCAGCCTCAGCAGCCTCGTCCTCGTCGATGCTCAGGCCCAGCTTGAGCATGCGGTGGATCCTGGTGCCGAAGGTGTTGGGATCCTCCAGGCTGAAGCCAGAGGTGAGCAGGGAGGTCTCGAACAGGAGCATCACCAGGTCCTTGACCGACTTGTCGTTCTTGTCAGCATCGGCACGCTTGCGCAGCTCCTCCATGATGGCGTTGTCCGGGTTGATCTCCATCGTCTTCTTGCTTGACATGTAGCCGCCCATGCTCGTGTCCCTCAGGGCCTGGGCCTTCATGATCCTCTCCATGTTGGCAGTCCAGCCGTACTCACCGGTGACGAGGCAGCAGGGAGAGTCCACCACGCGATCAGAGACAATGACCTTCTCCACCCTGTCGCCAAGCACCTCCTTAATCACCTTGCAGAGCCCCTCAAACTTCTCCTGGAGCTCCTCCTTCCTCTTCTTCTCCTCCTCGCTGTCATCAAGCTTCAACCCTTCCTTGGTGGCAGAGACAAGCTTCTTGCCCTCAAACTCCTTGAGCTGGCCAATGGCGTACTCATCAATGGCGTCAACCATGTACAGCACCTCATATCCCTTCTTCTTCAGCCTCTCCAGGAAGGGAGAGTTCTCCACAGCCTTCTTGCTCTCACCAGTGATGTAAAAGATGTCACTCTGGCCCTCCTTCATCCTGGTCACATAGTCCTTGAGGCTGGTCAGCTCATCACCACTCTTGGTGGAGTGGTACCTGAGGAGCTCAGCAATCTTGGTCCTGTTGGTGGAGTCCTCATTGATGCCGAGCTTCAGGTTCTTGGAGAAAGCCTCATAGAACTTGTTGTAGTCCTCCTTGTTCTCAGCAATCTCAAAGAAGAGCTCAATGCACTTCTTCACAAGGTTCTTCCGGATGACCTTCAGGATCTTGTTCTGCTGGAGCGTCTCACGAGAAATGTTGAGGGGGAGATCCTCAGAGTCAACAATGCCCTTGACAAAGCTCAGCCACTCTGGGATCAGCTCCTCACAGTTGTCCATGATGAAGACACGGCGCACGTAGAGCTTGATGTTGTTGAGCTTCTTCCTGGTGTCAAAGAGGTCAAAGGGGGCCCTCTTGGGAACAAACAGAACAGCCTTGAACTCAAGCTGCCCCTCCACAGAGAAGTGCTTCACAGCAAGATGTTCCTCCCAATCGTTTGTCAAGCTCTTGTAGAAAGCAGCATACTCCTCCTTGGTGATCTCTTCAGGCTTCCTCATCCAGATAGGCTTCTGCTTGTTGATCAGCGACCACTCATGAGAAACTTCCTTGATCTTCTTCTTTTTCTTCTCCTTTTCCTCTTTCTCTTCATCAACTTCCTCAACCTTGCCTTCCTCAGTATCCTTCTTCTCGTCTTCATCTTCATCATCAGAAATTTCCTTCTCAGTAGTCTTCTCAGTCCAGAGGGAGATCGGGTAGCTGATGAACTCAGAGTGTTTCTTCACCAGATCCTTGAGGCGACGCTCCTCAAGGTAATCCAACTACAGAGAAGAATAGCAAATTTGTTACGAGATGCCACAATGCCACAATATATCAGTTCTCAATATGTAACATAAGTTGTCAGATTTCCAGAACATATGTAACTTCTACAGCATGAGTATACCGTGAGAATAACAGCAAGACAATATATCACTCCTATCGTGACATTGGGAGCAGAAGTTCCTATAGACATTCTACTGCAGGGGCAACAGATAATTATAATGATCATTGAAAGAAGACTTAACACAAGTAATAGAGCATTGAGCATGTCCATCAGAATCCGGTTTATAAAGCAACAAATGCATGAACAAATGTTTTTCTTCGATGAACACATGATGCACCAATGACACTGTTTCCTGAATGACTAACTATAATGCAGACTCAATTTGATGACAGCAGCAATCCATAAATGCAATGGTCAATGGAACACTAGAAAGTAGACTAACAACAATAGACAACCACAAATTCACGACCAGACCATAGAAAGCAAGTACTACTAGGGAACTCTTGTTCAGTATTCAGTTTCTACCAATTGGGAATTTTTCCTATTCAGTTCCTCCAATCTAATAATAATGAAAAAAATTAAAAGATGCAAATTTCTCAATTGATTATTATTAGGTTGACTCTCTCAATCTACTGATCATCGAAAAAACTAGGAACCAGTTCATTACATACACAAGCTGAAATTCAGTTTACATCATACTTCTAGAGAAACATAAGACAACTATATCAGCCTAGAATCAAATAGAAAACATATAGAGCTGTAAAGAGAACATAGCATTGGCAACAAGTAGTGCAAGCAAGAGTCATGATTTGAATTATTCAGTCTACCCGCACATCGCTATAACCACATAGAATAACTGTCAACACGACTATCAACCTAGAGTCAGTAGAACATATACAGCTGCACATAGAACATAGGCAACCAGAAGTGCAATCAATCAATAATTTGATCAAGTAATGTGTTGATGTACCTGATCATCCTTGAGGTGCAGCGTGATCTTTGTACCCCTCCCGAGGGGCTCTCCATTATCACGAGTGACAGTGAAGGACCCGCCAGCCTGAGACTCCCACAAATACTGCTCATCATCGTTGTGCTTGGTAGTCACAACGACTCTCTCAGCAACAAGGTAGGCAGAGTAGAAACCGACACCAAACTGACCAATCATGGACACATCAGCACCAGCAGCCAGTGCCTCCATGAAGTCCTTGGTCCCAGACTTTGCAATGGTACCAAGGTTGTTTACGAGATCTGACTTAGTCATGCCAATACCACTGTCGATAAGTGTGAGTGTGTTCGTGGCTTTGTCAGGGATAATGTGGATGAATAGCTCTGGCTGGGCATCCAGCTTGCTCTTGTCAGTCAGGCTCTCGAACCTGATCTTATCCAACGCCTGCATATGCTCAATTTAGTGAAATTTCCATAAACAGCATTGCAAAAGTAACTGGGATTCTGAAGATGTGAGACAAATGCATACCAAACAGCCATAATGTCTACATAATCAGCACACAGCCAATGTTACCAGTTTACTTCGAATCACATATCAGCCATGCAAAAAACTACTTTGAAAATTGAGAGAACAATGCGCTTCAGGAGTTACCAAATTAGCTCGACGCTTTAGCAATTACCAACCAGGGCACAACCTACATTTCATGTTTAGCTTTAAGCAAATTACGTATGCACTACCAGCCACGCAACTCTACTTGGGAATTCGAAAATTGCGAGACCATGGAAGCTTATCATAAATTATCCATAAAGCTTCAACGGAATCAGGACACAGGCAATCTGTTCACGCGGCTGCTCTGTAATTAAAGCACAAATCCTAACGCAGGCAGCACAATTGAGCATGTAACAGGGGAGTAATTATGATTCCTAAGCCCGCTATAACAGTCCAGTCATGCGGCAAAACAGAGAGTAAGCGAATCTATGACAGTTCTCCGCACAATGAAAGAACATAATACTAGTACACAGATCCCAGATTGAAACCCATCGCAGTAACGAGCCTAACATCCAGTCCTTCCGCGACATTAGAACACGGATCTAATGACGATGGCAAAGGGTGTTGGCGCACACGGATCTAAAAGTGCGAACCGGGCAGAGGAGGAGGAGGGTGGGCACGGAGGGGCTTACATCGGAGGAGTTGGAGATGAGCTCGCGGAGGAAGATCTCCTTGTTGGAGTAGAAGGTGTTGATGATGAGCGAGAGCAGCTGGTTGATCTCCGCCTGGAAGGCGAAGGTCTCGGTCTCCGAGGCCATGGCGCCGGCGCGCGCGAGGGGGGCGGTGGAGGAGACGGTGAGTGGGTGGGCTAGGGTTAGGGTTTTCGAGTTAGTTCTCTTCTCGAGTTGAGAGAGGCGAGGTGGGGGCGAGAGGATTTATAGCGGGTGGAGGGGTTCTCGAACGTTCTACTAGGTGGGAGACGACCGGCGAGGTTGGGTCCGGCGGGGTTGCGTGGGCCCACACGTCAGCTGGACAGGGTTGGGCGTCTTGTTTATTGTTGGAAGGTTCTGGAGATCGGAGTGAGTTCGTTTAATTAGGACTCCATGAGAGCTTGTGAATTGTGATTAGAGCTTGTATAAGAGCAGCTCTAGCCTGTAAAACATGCGGTCATGCGTACACATCAGATTTTGCTAGTAGAACATGAAGTGTAAAATTAGTTATTTTAAAAAAAATCCTCGTTGCCAATGGTTACTTTTTGTTTGTTTCTACCAACTTGATTGATCTTATTCTTGTTTAAAACTGAATTACCATAAACCAACTAACTGCGTAAGTTGTTCTCGAGTAGGCCGCCCCCATCCTACCCTGGCCACCTCGTCCCCTAGTAGCATCACCCAGCCCCCAGCTGGCAAGCTCCAACAACCTTACAACATCTCTACCGACCCCCTCCCACACAAATCACCATAAAGGACCATTGGCGTGTCGAACCCGAAAAATAAGGTCTCAGGTGTTCGGCCCGACCCAAATTCTATCCAGCACCTTTGAGAGGGGCTCCAAAATTGAGAGCCTTCTCGGGGGTGCTGGACAGTGCTCGGATAAGGCTCCCGACAACCGCAACCGCCTTGTCATTGATATGAGTCGTGCGTCAAATTCTTCCCCTACCTCTATATTGGCGCGTCAATGCCAAAACTTCTCGAATTTCTCCCTCCATTCCCACAAACCCATCAATTTCTCCTACCCCGCATTGCAGTCGCCTCGAGTGGTGCAGCTGAGGCCGATGAAGACGAAGCAACTGGGGGAGGGGGTTCATGTCGGAGGAGCTCTTACACTCCAACGACATGGTTGCCTCCTCCAGCCTCTCACGTGGCTTGGCTGGAGGTCTCGTGATGTGGCGTGATGTGGCTGACCGCCGACCCTCTCACGACGGACGCGGGCAGATGGTGCCGCGGCTGCAGGAGGACATCAGGGTGCCCACGCTCTTCGACGTGGTGAACGACGGGCGGGGGCTAGATACCCATGTTCGAGGCGTGCTCGGAGGCGGTGGCTGCCGCGTTACGAGAGGATGGGATGAAGAGCGCGAGGCCGGAGGTAGAGACTCTGTTGCGGACGTCGGGGATGCGCGTGCTGTTGTACAAGGGGGTTCGGGATCTGTGGGGACGGGGTGGCCTCGGTGGGTGGTCTGGGACGGCTTAACCGCGTTCCGGGAGGCCGAGCGCGCCGTGTGGTGTATTGGTGCCAGAGGTGAGGAGGACAAGGGAGAGCTTGTCGGGTACGTGCAGAGTCATGGCGCGTATGAGGCTCGGCACTTCGTGTCGGCTGGCAACGGGCGCGCCGCGTAGGATATAATCGAGGACTGGGTCACCGAGACTGGCATCTTCGTCGGCAACAACGGGGAACACGACGTGATGTGAAGTCTATACGTACTTTTTGAATGGGCGTACCCGCTCATCCGTTCCAGAGCGTCATGAAAACCCATAATCATCCACTCCAACAGTTGCGACACGACAAATTTCCATCAAATTCAGTAGATGTCGACTTGGGTTAGTGTAGAGGATGACAACAAAACAATAGTGGAATCCCTACCTCCATTTTTCTCTTCATCCTTGTGGACCCTCTAATTACTACAGATAGTACTTCTTGTAGTACTAAAAGTTCCACCCTCGTGCTCAAAACATTAATGTACTCCCTCCGATGCATATTAATGGACTCAACTTTATCTAGATACGAATGCATCTAGTCTAAACATTTAACTAGATACATACGAATCTTGACAAAGTTAAGTCCATTAATATGGATCGGAGGGAGTAACTGATTTCACTTTTTATGGAAGGACCATGTATATAATTTGAACAGTTCAATTGAAATACACTCAATAAGTCATAATTTGACAATTTGCGTACATATTAAGTGTAGTCGTGTAGACATGTAGTCTATTAACCTTTTAAAATTTTAAGTGAAAAAAGTATCAAAATATCTTAAATCTCGATGTTCTTCATACTCTTAAACAAAATATATTTTATTAGAAACCTTCACAAGTTCATAAAATCATTAGTCACGGTAGAACAAATCGAGACTCCACACACCCGATTGGAGAGCTTGGCCTTCCCTCGAGACCTATGACCTTGATTTCATGGATAGTGCGAGAAAGGGAGTAATAGAGCATCCACGACTTAGATCCACATTTTTGGCGAAAGCGGAAGGTGCAGAATTGCGAGACATTGGTGGGCAAAAGCATACCAGATATGGTTGGGGGGAGGGGTGGCCGGTGGCGGAGGCAGCACGCCGGTGTTAGGAACGTCTTGGGATTGTGGACTATGAGATTGTAAACACAAAATGTCGAAAAACTACATGACGGTGCAGATCCTTTTTTTAACTCATTGATGACAATTCTATCTGATCCGGGACATAACAAGAATCCTTGTAAATAATAAAGATTATTATTCATATTATATTATTATAAGATAATAAAGATCATTCAAGAAAAAAAACTTACCCTACGATAGGTTACACAACCAGGCAGGGAAGGCGGATTTCCGTGCATTCAAAGACGTAAAGCCTCCTCTTGTCTTTGTCTTCTCCTCCTCGCTCCTCGGTCCGTCAGCGGTGACGCGAGCACCGGAAGACGCGACCGCCGACGGGCATATATATCATCCTCGTCGCCTTCGTCTTTTCCAACTCTCCGCTCGCCTAGAAATAAATCCACCTCCCTCCTCCGTGGTGATCGGTTCGACGACGGCGAGAAGCCTCTGTCTAGGTGCGTAGGCTCGCTCAATCGCCTCGATTTCTTCCTTCGTTTCTCGCTTTGGTTTGGATCCGTGGTTGTTTCCAGCGATTTAGCCCCGAGGGATTGCGGTTAGGATGAATTTGGGGGCGAATTGGGACAGTATGAGGTGTTTCGTAGGTTTAATAAGTATCAATTTTAAGAGTCTAGTAGCTATAAATTCGGTAGACGATATGGAGGTATTGATGAAGCAACCCTAGTGGGAGTTCCTACATTTTAGTTGCGCGATTAATCGATAAGGAGGGCGGGCCCAATTCCTATCGTTTTCCTTCTGACTGTAGCTTGGAAATTGCAAGTAGTATTACTCTGATACTCTAATTGGCACTGCCACTGTCGATTTTAAGCTGGATTGACTATTTGGGTTGAGGATGGACTCCATGGTGCTTATAGGATGGGCATTGAGCTTTGTTTCGATGGCTAGTTTTCGTGCTTTCTTCTCACTCATAACTTAGTTGACCAGACCATGATGATATACTGGTAGTAGACACTAGACAACTAGCATTATTACCATATTATTTTGTCAAATACATTAAACTGATAGCTTAAGGTGTTTTTTTTGCCAGGAACAAGATGGATAACAAGAGAATAGCTCGAATATCGGTCACTTGGAGAGGCAGGCAGCTTGATGTCGACGCAGACCCAAGCTGTATGGTCAAAGAATTCGGGCAACTGCTTCAGGATTTGACTAATGTTAAACCAGAGACCTTGAAGCTCATAGTTCCACAATCTGAAAATAAAGGTTCCAAGCTGATCATGCCATTCTCGGATTCCCATTCAAGCTTAACACTGAAAGAAGCTGTCATTGATCAGGTAAGATGCAGTACATGCACCACACATACTAATTAAGAACACAACATGCTAATAGTGTTAGGCAGTTGATATTGCGATAGCGAATAATATCATCGCTCCTTCTCTTTTATGGAACAGGGTAAGCCTATTCGAATGATGGGTGTCTTTGACGATGAAATTGAGGAAGTATCAGACAATGGAAAAAGACCAGATCTGAGGATAATTGGATTTGATGAAGAAGAACAGCGGTTGAGGCAACGATCATCAGGCAGGCCCCAGGTTTCACTAAAACTTCCGCAGGGGCAATACATCTTTTGTGATTTTCGGACTCTTCACTTACCTGGGATTGAGGTTAGTCAAATTCTACTCCAATAAATGATTTCAGTTTGTTAGAAACAGGTCCCTTGAATAACAATCACGGCACTAAGTTGCTCCTTTTGGAACCCGTACATGTCAAGCAATCAGAAATCTTACTTCAGACTGTGCTCTTTTGTACCTTTACATTTCCGGTCTTATTACTTGAATTAATTCCACACTCTTTCCTTGGTTCATTCAGCAGTCGGAAGTGTGTGTTTTATACAACAAGTCAAATGATATCTTGTGCTAATTTGACAGGCCACACTCGTCCCGTAATCTATAGCATAAGCATGTCTTTTGAATCCTATTTTATTTCAGCGAGTTCTTTTTACCGGAACCACTTAAATAGGTCTTAACTTAAGATCTAATGATGTAAGACCCACACACATGTCTTCACTTAAAATCCGCGATACACAAAAATTATACCCTTAAGGGCGCTAGCCTACACGGCCAACTAAGCCATCGTCATGCAAGTTTGACCGTGCGTTGTTCGATTGGCTGAGGCTAGCGCGATTTCAAAAATATATTGTGGTTAGTTACAAAAGAACAACAACTAAGCAATATTATCCACTATTTATTATTTGATAATTCTCTTTGAAAGGGCCACCTATTAATGCGCACAATAATGCTTTGTTCTATGACATAGTATTGTTATAACTTCATTCCCTTTGTATTTCAAAATATGTACCAAATCACGAGTTCAAAACAATTCTACATATGCATTATGCAACATTGTTATAGAAATCACATAACCCGACAGAGCTTATGCATGTATGATTTTCTTCTACAATGTGCGTGGATGAATCAAATATGAGTTAATGTGGTGATAAACTCCATACTAGTATGAGTAACAGTAGTAACTCTGTGTCCCCATTTAGAGACGTGGTCTTGAGTGTAGGGTTTGCAACTTGGAATGTATGGTTTAGAACTTTAGATTATTGCCCATAGTTTTAAATATACTCTTTCTAAGAGAATTATCAAATTAATAGGTGGACTTATCAAATGTTGGAAGCGGGTCCAAGCTAGAGACAGTTCTCTTATTTTGATTTAAAGCGAACAATATGAATAGCCAAAAAATATCGTAAGGCAATAAAATCTGTAGTGGTAGGTTTAGAAGTACATTAATCAGTAAGACCAAAGGAACAACTCTCGGGATAGAATGATTAAATCTTAACTTGTCGTATTCTGAGGTATGGTACTCCAGGCTAGCTAAGTAACAACTGTGTCAACCTATCAAAATTCAAGATTTTTACGACAACATGAGTCTCGTGCAAAGTGGTGCATTGTCTAAAGTAATTAATAACAGAACATTATTAATATGAGGGAAAATGTATATGTGATTATAGTAACTTGTGCAGAACTTCAGATCCATGTCGGATGTCGTGAACCAGAATGCATCTCACAAATTGGATCTTGTGGCACACTAGTACCTACACACCATATTAAATCATTCTGAATTCACATCAGGGTATGGCGGAGAAGTTCTAATCCTTACCGTATTAGTTTGAATACAAGACAACTAAGGAACATATTGTGAAATCTTGACATAGATAAGTTTGCACAGTTCTTTCATAGATGGCCTGTAGCAATGAGTACCATATATATCAGAGTGCGATATGGTAGATATCTTTCTTTCCTGAGAGTTGTCCTTTGGCCTTAACGAGAATTTTCCTTTGGTATTAATGATTGATCTATTTCCAAACCTATCGTTGGAGATTTTATTGCCTTGGAATATTTTTGGGTATTATATTGTTCTTCTTGGATCAACATAAAAATTGTCTCTATTTTGGACCTGCTTACAATACCTGTTATGGACCACTTATATTTTGAAGTATGGGCAATAGTCTACAACTTTGTGCGTAATACGTGTTATGGACCCGCTTATATTTTGAAGTATGGGCAATAATCTAAAACTTTGTGCTTAAAGTTGCAAACCCTGCCATGAAGAATGACGTCTCTAAATGCGGACACAAATTTCTTACTGTTGTTTCGACCAACTCATATGGGTATGAAGTTTGTCCCTGCATTACAATCTTAGTTGATTAGTTCGACGCATATTGTAACTTTTCATACACGTCATGCCCTCTTTGCGGGGTATTTAGTTTCATGCACTCATAGGATGTTGATCCGCTACGTTTTCCAATATTCGCGGTTAGCATTTTACACCATGCTTATATGTACACACCTTGCACGTTAGTTCTTTTTACACCATGCTTATATGTACACACCTTGCACGTTAGTTCTTATAACAATGTTGTATAATGTATATATAGGATGATAATGGTGTATAATGCACATGTAGGAAGATTTTGAGCGGATGAAGCAATATTTAGGACATATTTTGAAGTATAAAGGAAATGAAGATATAACGATATCTCCACCATGGAACAAAAATTGTTGATCACATAAGTAGGTCGACCTTATCAAAGAATAAATAGTAGATAATGTTGGTTGTTGTTTATAACTTACTTTTTTTCACTAGTTATAATATATTTTATACGTATCATGAATTCATGAATTTTTAAGTGACGACATGTGCATGGATCATGTGTTGCACGCACACTTACATCGTTGGACCATGAGACGTATTAAAATGGCCCCGTTAAGAAAAACTATGTGAAAGAAAGTATGATTCAGAATACATTTTCATATTATAGATTATAAGACGTGTTGCACTTACTAGTTTCGTCCAAAATATATGAACTTAATCGTGAACACCTAGCTCGTGTTAGGTGTTACCAAAGAAACCCTGTTTTCTCTTCTATAGCTTGTTAAATAATAAATGGATGCTAGTACTAGCAAATATCCATCTCATTTTCTCAAATAACTAGCAAATATCTCATTAGTATAATGTTGGAGGCCAGTCATGGCATCATAACTGAAATGTTGTGATTATTTGCCTTTTCTTGGGTGCAGCTGAATCCACCACCTTCAGAAGCTCTGAAAAGAATGCACATGCTTGCATGTGACCCTGGCATAATTGCGATCATGAACAAGGTAACAATCTTCAAGCGGCAAGTCTGTTTCTTTGTGTAGATGTTTACACATGTCTATTTATTTGTATAGTTTTATGTTTACATAGTTATTTGTTGTTTTTTTCAGCATAGATGGCAAGTAGGAATCATGACAGAAATGGCACCAGTAGGATATGTCGGTGTTAGTCCAAAATGCATTCTAGGCTTCAATAAGGTGAATATAAGCTATTTTCATACAGTATATACATGCATCAAATTTTATTTTCTGAATCTTGTTGACTGCTATTCATATAGAATATGGGAGAGGAGATATCCCTTCGATTACGAACTGACGACTTGAAAGGATTTAGGAAGTACGAAAGTATCAAGAAAACTCTACTCCATGAATTAGTAAGTATTTTGGTTTTATTTTTCTGTAGATTTTTTGACGCAGATCATTTTTTTGCTATAATTATGGGATTTTACACATTTTTTTGACAGTTGACTTTTACACTTCTCACTTGTATATTTATTGATTTCAGGCACATATGGTGCACTCTGAGCATGATGCCCACTTTTTTGCTCTAAATAAACAGGTTAATTTTTCTAAGATACCCTTCTAATGTTTGGTTACCAGCTGTTTACTTTGACTTCACCTGATCTTCAACATGCAATTACTTTTCCGTTCAGTTGAATAATGAAGCTGCTTCCTTGGACTGGACTAAGTCAAGTGGTCATGTGCTGAGTGGTCGCAAAATCTTCGATTCCAATGAAGATGATTTTGTTCTGGAACCAGAAGCTGATGTTGTTGGTCACAAGCTTGGGGGACGATCGAGTTCACTGGCAAGTGCTCGTGCGTTGTCAGGGGTAGCTGCTTATCAGCGTCTCTTGAATGCATCGTTAACAGATCCGGAGAGTTCCCACAACAGTATTGCTACATCTGTGAAGAGACTTGACGTCCCAGACACACATGTTAAACCTGATCCAGATGTTGATGGTCAAGATTTTGTTCAGGGAAATGTTAAGCTGGAACCAGATCCAGATGATAATGATGCCATGCTTATTGACGTTACAATCACGACATCAGAGCAGAACACCATAGGTTACTCTGAGCCTGATGCTGATGATGTTACCAAGAAAAGCCTGGTTGATTGCATAGAACCTGATGATTCCTCAGATGTTGATACCCTTGACAAGGAGATGGAGACCGATGGTACTAGTGAATTTGACTTGGAATCTGGAAATAAGATGGAAGTGGAGACAGAGCTGAGAACTAACGCCACAGTTTCAAAGTCTGAACCTGATCCTGATGACTCATCTAATTCTATCGTGAACCAGGAGGTGAGCATAGATGGGGAGCACATGGGAAAACCTGATCCTGATGCTAGTACTTGTGGAGCTGTTATGGAATCCGGAAATGAGATTCACGTGGAGATTGAACAGAGCAGAAACCCCACTAAATTGAACTCTGAACCTGATCCTGATGATCATGCTGCTGATTTGAACAGCAATGAGCTGCAAAGGATAGAAGAGCCAGTGACAGTCCTCTGTTCGCGTCTCCAGAAGGCTATTGAAATGCTTCGATTGCAGGCAGCACCTTCAGAGTCAGCTTCTGTACTTCAAACACTCTTCAAAATTATAAAGAACGTGATAGAGAACCCAAATGACATTCGGTATAAGAGATTGCGTAAGGTATGCTTGGTTTCTCTCCATGTTTTGGTGTGTTCTTATTTATCTACTAAAATAAATATTTACTAATCTTTATCCTTGTCAAAACTTGTAGTCCAATCCTCATTTCCAAAGGAGTGTGGCGAATTACAAAGGTATATCTCTTGCCTCTGCAAGCTGCCACTTCAGTCTTCTTAATGTACTGTACATTAAATCTCGTCTTTCCTTTTGGCAGCTGCGATGGACGTGCTTGAGTTGATTGGTTTCTGCGAGGATGTCGTGTCGGATGGGATCGGGCGTGTAGAGACATACCTGGTATTGAAAAGGAATGATCCTGGATTGCTTTGGCTCGCAAAGTCATCTCTTGAAGTATCAATGGGCTGAGAAACTTCCGCCTATATACCACACATACATGTATATGATGAAATTCCATTCCCGTCGTCAGTACGTGCTGCGAAACTGGTTTAATGTGCTCTCTCCGAAAAGGAGTATACTCAAGTTGTATGTGAAAATGAGAACGTCAAACTCTGTTGTCTTGACAGCTTCTTGATTGTACATTCCTCAATATATGTGAGCAGATAGGCTACTGAACATCTTCTCTGTGGCTATGCTAGATTGCTAGTCCCTACGTTCTGAATTATTATATGTTTAGATATTTGAATATGGACTAGATACAGACTGTAATTAGTGAATCTGCACACTTAAACATGTTTAGATACATGTGATTTAGAAAAAACTTATTCATATTATATTTCGGAATAGATGGAGTATAAGTTGATTGTTTTGAGCCTAACATATTACCCTTTTTTGAGAGATCCTATGGCACATGAACACTACAATTGTAGTGAGTTCAAACAAGATTAATTTTCAAATATGTTAGGCTCATTCAGCTGAGCATGAGTGTTTTCAGGGAGCAAGAATTACAAAGTCTTAAGAGACATACATGTTGCAAAATAGACAATAGGGAACAGTCATCTCGAGAGTGAGTTGAACTTGAACATCTGAAGATAGATTTATTTGGGCTACGCCTAAGTACCTGTGTTACGCAATTGTGAGCCACTTTCTTAATTTTTCTATATATGTGACAAACCTGTGGCGAAGAATTTGAAGTAGGTTGAATGTACTCCGCCAAGTGAGATATTGCACTCCAATACAGGAGTGGATGATCAAGCTTCCTTCCTGCTGCTGTTTTGGCAAGAACCTGATTATCTGTTAGAAATATGGGTCTATTATTGTAACTGTATCTGTCATGTATCTTTGGCCATGTTCCAGTTTTCTTTTTAGAGAAAAATCTAGTATCAGCATGCTGGGATTTAGAGATTTTGAGAGTTTTAACCTTGCCATGCTTGCGAAATAGGTGTGGAGATTAATTCAAGAGCCCAATTCTATTTGTGCACGTGTGCTCCGTGCTAAATATTATCCCCACGGGGACATCTTGAAAGCTGGACCTAAAGCCGGTTCATCCTTCACTTGGCAAAGTATACTGGCTGGCCTCTCCACTTTTAAGAGAGGATACATTTGACGTGTTGGAGATGGGGAGATGATCAATATGTGGACCAATCCTTGGATCCCTATGAGCCTGACAGAAAGGTTACGTCGGCTAGAGGCCCTACTCTCTTGACAAAGGTTAGCCAATTAATAGAACCTTTCGGATACTGCAGATTCCCTTGAATGTAAATGGTTTTGAGGATTTTATCTCTTGGTCTCTCACTCCGCATGGTTCTTTTACTGTTAGACAGCTTATCGCAGACAATGGCGCCATAAATTTGGACACCAGACGGGACAAATGATGCTTCGAGGCACCTTGGCAAGAAACCCCGTCTGGGGTATTCTTTGGAAATTAAAAACGGTATTTGGGATTCTTCCTCTTAAAGTATCCTGATAAACAAACATGTGGGTACTAGCGGGCAATGTCTTATTTGTCAAAACGATGCTGAAGATATCCAACATCTTCTCTTTAAATGTGAAACATCAAGAGATATTTGGTCTAGTTTAGGCCTTCCAATATTATTGAAGAAGCGTTGGTAGAGGACAGGTCTGGTTCGGCCGTGCTAGAACAACTGCTGAGGCGTTCAGTAAGCTCAGTTCCTGGGGTTGAAAATTTAAAGTTAAAGGAAACGGTGGCAGTGGCAGCTTGATATTTGTGGTGGATTAGGAGGAGAAGGACTTACGATGAGGATGTGCCACCCATATACAAATGCAAGCTCTCGATCTTGACCATTACAGCGCGATCATCGATAGCTTCGAACAGAAGTTCAAGTCCGGAGTCTATGCGCTCGACAAGGCCGCGGCCTCGGGTCCTAAAACTTAACGTTGGCGCGTCATTTTATGTGGATGATTGTGCAGGAGCAACTGGAGCGGTAATTAGAGATTTGGAGGGGAGATTGGTTGTAGCGAGGTGTGTTCTTACCACATGTTGCTTCCGCATCGATGGCAGAGGAAATAGCTCTGCGAGATGGTTTAGAGCTAGCTGAAAACTTGGGAAGGAATCGCATTTTGGCTGAGTCCGACTCTTTAGGAACCATTGAAGCTTGTTCCGGAGTTCAAAGATGGTGGAATGAATCATCGGCCATATTTGCAGACATCACGACGAATCTAGGGGCTCAGAAGACGTACGACGGGAAATCGGGGTCCAAAGACTATCTCTTCGACAGAGAGCATCATCAATTGGTGATGTCTCCTTCAAGCATTTTCCTAGAGAAGCTAATCAAGCAGCTCATGAATTAGCTAGACATAGTTTCATTAACAAAATATCATGTAACTGGGACCATGATCCCCTAGTTTCCTCTTAGACATACTCCTCAATGATGTAACATACGCTTGATCGTGGTCCAACAAGTTTTTTACACACTCTTTTTCTTAGTACCTAAGGGGGTTGGAAGATTTTTAATAGGGCGGCTTGCTGGAGTTATTTATAGAGTTATTATTTAAAAAAAAACATGCTGGGCTTGAAAACGGTTTTCTTTTAACCGGTCGTAACGGTTCAGTTTCGCTATATGGGCTTCGTTGGTTTAGGCGTAAATGGGATTGATACTTAAACGGGTTGGGTTTAGTTTGGTCGGGTATGGGTTCGGCAATTTCAGTTCTAGGATCAGGTTTTTCTTCCCATCGCTCTTTTCCCCATTCCTTCCGTCGCCGCCGCCTCCCGGCTCGCCGTCTGTCCAACCGTCGCAGGCCCTCGTCCCCAGGCGTCAGCGACTCGAGCCGCCTCCTCCTCTCGCGGCTCTCCGTCCGCCCCCGCAACCCCACCCTCGGCCCCCAACAAGCTCGTCGCGGCAACAACGCCCACCACCGCGGCCGCCACTCCAAGAACGATGCACCAGTCAAGCCGGCGGCGTTGATGGCGTTCCGTGCGGATTTGGTCATCGTTTCTGGGCTCGTTTTGACCGGGCTTATTGCCTCCTCCTAGCTCATCGGACGCAGCCTACACCAAGCGGCGCTGGCAGACGTCGTGCTACCATCTTCCCAGGTTAGCTCCGATTATTGCTTGCTTGCTTCAAACTCATCCGTAGCGACGGCGTGATGCGCACTTGCAGAATTTTTAGCCCACCGAGCCAAGAAATTCAGTTCATTATCTCCCAAATTCGTATGGAATCGAATCTTGTTATGATATAGTTTTGTATTCGTCAATCGTGAAGAGTATATATAAGTTAGAACCACTCAAAACAATGTGGCCTGCAGATTGGCACTTGCGAAAAAAAATATAAAAAATCATGCATGTCACATCACATATTTAGATAATTTTTTAAAAAAAACTTAAAATTCAAAACATACATCGAGAAACAAAAAGAGAAATCACATGTGAATAGTCTACAGAGAACCAAAATTCAAATTCAGCAACTATTACCAATAGTCTGCTGATTGTGGCCTGCCGCTTATTGTAGTCCTCCCGGCCCAAGCCTTGGTCCATTGGGCCTTGCTGTCTCGGTGGGAGTCACCTCAAGTCCTCAACCAGCCGCCGCGCCGCGGGTAGCACGAGCAGATTCTCCTGCTTCTTTGTCTTCATTTGACTCGTGAGCTTCTTTGTCTTCAAGCTGATTTCCTTTCCATCTTCTGGAAACTCGCCGCCCAAGTTTTTATTCTCTTTGCGTGTTTCAGCAGAGGCAGCGGAATCTCCCGATGGAGGCGGCGGCCGTAGCTTCCTCCGGTGCCGGGCTGCGCTGCTCGCTTGACCCCGTCCCAAACCCGCAGAGGAGAAGCGCGCGGGTGGGCTTCAGGACCAAGAGGCAGCCCTCTGCCGTCACTTGCAGGCTCCGTCCCAACGCTCGCGTATACACGGCGGCATCGGCGGCGATGGATAGTGGCGCTGGGTACACCGGGGTTAGCAGGAAGAGGCTCGCAGTCTTCGTTTCCGGCGGGGGCTCGAACTTCCGGTCGGTCCACGAGGCCGCGCTGGGTGGAGAGGTGAACGGGGATGTGGTCGCGCTCGTCACGGATAAGCCAGGTGAAGGTGCCTTGGTTGCTCCGTGCAAGCTTTGGAGTTTGGACTGTCAAGTCAAGTGCTGGTTGTTCTGATGCGGCGAAATGGAATGTTGCAGGCTGCGGTGGCGCAGAGTTCGCGAGGTGCAATGGCATACCGGTGGTCGTGTTCCCGAAGTCGAAATCAGCGCCGGAGGGGGTGTCGACAGATGAACTTCTGAATTTTCTCAGGTTGGTTCTGTTGATCTCGTCTGATGTCTGTGATTTGTTATTTTGTAGTTTATGGTTTACAATGTGCAAGAGAAAGATCATCGTTTGACCTTTTATGCTTCACTTCTAGCCTGATTATAGATAACTTCTGATTGAAAACATGCTTTCGACACCGCACTATATCTATCATGCTCTGAGCTGCCACTGAACATACTGGTAAATTACATAGAACCTTTAAAGATTTTCTTCTAACTGCATGGATTTGTGTTTACAAGTTCGGCTTCAGGGTGATGTTTTCTGACCGAAATACACCGTATACAAGTTCGTTATATAATTTGTGCCTCCAAATGCACCCATGTGCTTCAGTTTAACCCTTCAAGTTTCAAGATTGTATTTCATGACAAAGGCAATATATCTTAGTTCATGACTATGTCTATTTTGAAACAGGGA
Organism: Poa annua; assembly: GCA_026929855.1. Lineage (NCBI taxonomy): Eukaryota > Viridiplantae > Streptophyta > Magnoliopsida > Poales > Poaceae > Poa > Poa annua. The sequence goes on from CM049430.1 coordinate 3,991,232, forward strand.
TCTGAAGGTAGACTTTATTCTACTTGCTGGTTACTTGAAGCTCATACCTGGCGAGCTAGTTCAGGCATATCCCAGATCCATGCTGAATATACATCCTTCACTCCTCCCAGCATTTGGAGGCAAGGGTTATTATGGTTTGAAAGTGCATAAAGCAGTTATTGCATCTGGAGCCAGGTACTTCACATTTTGTGTAGCACCTTCCAACATCTTGCATTTCCATCTGTATTTGGTATCTTGCACACCTGAAAGAAAATCTCAGAGAAAGCTGTTGTGTAAGCATTATTGTTTGTCATCTTCTGATATCTGGTAAACATGATTTGTTTGATGAAGGCATTGGTTGATACACTATTAACTGCGTTTTAATGAAATTTACCTGTTTATTTCATTATTTGATGATATTTTCCAACCATGCAGATACTCAGGACCAACTGTGCACTTTGTGGATGTGCAGTTCGACACAGGGCGAACTTTAGCCCAAAGAGTTGTGCCTGTGTTAGCCAATGATACTCCAGAGCAATTGGCTGCAAGGGTACTTCATGAGGTGTGTCTTATGTGAAGCTGAGGTTTTCCCTGTAGCTGCACACTACATTATTATGGTTATTCAAGATTTATTTACCACCAACCATTGACTTGACATAATCTTTTTGCTGATTTATTAATCCTATATTCTAGGAGCACCAAGTTTATGTTGAGGCAGTTACTGCCTTGTGTGAGAACCGAATAGTGTGGCGGGAAGATGGTGTCCCACTTATCAGAAGTCGGACAAACCCTGATGCATATACCTAACTCATTATACTGGCTTGAGGTCTCTTGAAGACTACTGAATTTTGTAGCACCCTGCCAAAAGAGCCAGTTTTCCCCAGGGCATGGAGTTAATTCACACTGTTAGTCTGATGAGTGAAAGAACATGTCCTGGTAAACAGAATGTGTTCCCTGCACTTTGTTTTGCTTGTTGTGTGGTTTTGCTTTGATGAAGATCTGTGCCTTGGACAATGTTTGTAGTGAATATTCTCCTTACCAACCTTGCAGATGCCATAATTAAGTATTTTATTTTCCCTAAAGATGTCAGTTCCAATGTTTTTTTTGCTACACTTTCACATTCTATTTTATACGAGAGGGATAGAAGAGGGGATAGTGCAAATGGTAGCCATTTCTAAAGAGCCCTCTCGAACAGCAATGCACATAAATCAAATACATGAACTTTGCAGGAATAAGCAGTGAAAGTAAATAGAGGTAGAGGGTGAGTGTATTGAAATTTGTAAAGGAATAATAAAATGAGGTTTGAGCTCAAGTCGAGATTTCTACTGAATAATTGTCATAGAATGGATTTCTTAACAATTTGGTTACCTCAATCCTATGATTTAAGGCATTCTGTAAGAAAAATCCTATGAATTGAAATCCTTCAATTCAAATACCCTAAAACAACGGAAAATCTAAACAACAGGCGCCTTTCATGGGCTTACATCCACGCTCGTACGCGCACCCTCAGATTCTGGATGAACGGTGATCAGCTACGCATGTTTGCTCCATGTCCCAGCGACGGTTCAAAAATTCAAAAAGTTTTATACTCCAAACCATTTATCCGATTGAGGATCCGTTTTCACTGTTAGACTAGTCGCGACGAGATCTTCAAAACTAGATCCCATATTGATATGTTCCGACAACTATTTTTTTGCTCAAAAGTTACCACCCCGTAACACATAAGTTACCATACTATTTCAGTAATATTTTACCATATTTTTTTGATAATATTTTCAAACCAATACAGATGAACTTATCAACACAAAATCAATATAGTTACCATACTACTTGGTATATTTTACATAATACTTACCAGTCAGTACTTATGAATTTATCTATCTATGTGTTCGTGATATCTATGTGTTCGTGATGTAGTTATGCATACACGAAATCAATGCCTCTCGCCAATAGTTATCACTTAAACAGTGATAGAGTTACCCCAATATTAATAATTATCTGGATGGTAACTTACAAAAGTTAATCACTGTCTGGGTGGTAACTTACATAAATACAGCCTGGTAACTCACGTGTTAATGGGTGGTAACTTTTGGGTCATAAAAAATATCATCGAAACATATCAACATGGGATCTAGTTTTAAAGATCTCGACACGACTAGTCCAACGGTGAAAACAGATCATAAATCCGATAAACGGTTCGAGCTACAAAACATTTTGAATTTTCAAATTTTACATTTAATGCACGATGATGTCAGCAATTTCGAATTTTAGTGCATGCATGCAAAAAAATTACACCGACTCCTTTTCAAACATGCGTTCGTGCTGTACTTGCGTGGATGGAGTGCGTCGACTTAGGCTAAATAACAGGCGCCTGATACTTAGTCTGGTCCTAAAACAAAATGGATACTTCCCTGAGGCCTGAGCTGTTGAGCAGCTGATTTGAAAGGGTTCGTTACTTTCGCAAGGACACATTATCGGAAATCCTTACAAAAAGGATTCCCTTCACGTCCACTCTGCTGCTGGCAAGTGTCGCAATTTCAGACGCTTTAAATCCCCATTTTTCCTTCGCGCATGACAAGTGGCAGATTTCTCGGGTGGGCAGATAGTTGAACATGTATTTTTTTTAGATTTTTTTTTTCAAAATAAAATATCTTAAAAACCGTTTATCCGAATTACGAACCGTTTTCACTTTTGAACTCCTCGCGTCGAGATCTTCAAAACTAGATCCATTGTTGATAGGTTTCGACAAACTTTTTTTGTACTTTGGATTGTGTACAGTCCATACAACCTGGTATGTGTAGTTGTACACCCAACTAAAACTGGGTGTAGTTGTACGTACAACCAGATCTGTACAAACTGATATGTGTAGTTGTACGTTCAGCTCTGTTCTGTACAACCTGATCTGTATAGTTATATGACCTGATCTGTACAACCTGCTGTAGTTGTATAAAAAACGTGATTTGTACAACGTGATCTGTGTAGTTGTAGGTACAACCATGTCTGTGTTGTTGTACTAATTAAGTTTTTTTTTTCATACATGGTGTTATGTGGTGTTTGTACATCTTATTATTCTTACCTGGATCTGGATCTGAGTTCCGCAGTTCGTACGCCACGTGGCGGGCTGAGGGAGGGTGCACGGGCAAAAAAAACGACCTTCGTAGGTAACCCTTGGTATAGTCATACCCCACAATATCATGTGGAAATCCGTGATTATTTCCATCCACGTTGACAACCATCGGCCCATCTATCTCCAGCAAGAGGCCCATGTGTGTCACCCTATTTCATCGCGCATTTTCTCCCGCCCTCTGAATGTCATCGGGAAAAAAAATTCGGCGTTTGTACTCCTGGGCTCTAGTGTGCCATTTTTTTTCAAAATTCGAAGTTTCAAAATGTAATATCGTTAAACTTTCGTGTTAAATATTCCTTCCATTTCTTGATATAAGGTGTCTAAGGTTTGAAGAAAAAAATTAAAGTATAAGGTGTATTATAATTTATAGAAAATTTTACTCATAAAAAAGAGTCACAGTCTGAAACGGATGGATTTGACCTATTGTTTCCGATTTAGGACTATTAGAGATTTCTCTCTAATTTTTCATTAAAAATGAGTCAATCGCATGTAAAATACCAATGTCTTAATATCCGTGTTAAAACTTTAAACACCTTATATTAAGTAACGGAGGGAGTAATATATAATTTGTTGTCTGTGCAAAAAAAAATTATCACTCTAAGAAGACAAAAACATTTTTTTTACCCACATATGTTTTGCTCGACTATAGATAAAAATATATTTAGGAATGGGAGCTGCCGACGGATGACAAACTGAGGACACAAGTAGGGATTTGGTCCTGATTTTACTCAATCAACTTGATGCAGAAACTATAGCTAGGATGCTTTTCATTTGGTGGATAGCTTGGCACATTAGAAACAATATTATTTTCGGGAATGGAAAATGCGGAATTGAGCAGTCTGCTCATGTTTTGCTATTTTTTTTGAGTCATTTAAAGGTCTGAAAGTTTCGGACAAAGGTTGAAAACTCAAAAGGAAAACAACCTGCCCATGAACTAGCACTACCCAAGGTGATTCAAAAATGTGCTGAAGCCTGGAAGAGGCCAAATCATGGATGGGCAAAGTTAAATGTGGATGCCTCCTTTTCTGAATCTGGTTGTTCAGCTGCTTGGGGTGCTATCCTCTGGAATGAGCTTAGTGAAACTCTTTTACAGTAACAACCTGGGGCCAAATTCCCCATTGCCCCAATGCTGTTACAACCAAAACTCTTGGTGTGTTTATTCGGGATTAGATCAACTATATCTATATTCTCTGGACCTCTTCAAATTGAAAGTGATAATGATTTTGTGGTGAATGAGCTGAACAAAAAGGTTTATAGCAAGTCTCAGATTGCGAACATTATTCAAGATATCAAGATCTCCATGGCGTCTCTCCCCTTGTACTCAGTTTTGAAGCTAATGGAGTTGCTGATGGTTTATCAAAATTAGGGTATAGCGCGTTGTGTGAGGGTTTTTTGCTGGGTCATGCACCTTCCTGCGTGGAGGAGTTGATTCAGACTGATTGTAAAACTGTGTTACCTGTTACTATCTAATAGAAAACCCAAAATTTTAAAAAAAGGTCTCGAGAAAAACCTGACAAACAAAAACTAACGACGGCATTCAGTTAACTAGTCCAGCCCAAGTGAGCAAAACTGTCGCAAGGAGGCATCATCAGCAACTCACAACCTATCTTCCAAGCTACTAAATTTAATATATGGACCTGAGCTTCAGCAAAAATCCCTAGGAGCTCAAGTGCTTCTTCACCCTAATTTTACACTCCCCGTCGTTAGCATCAAATGAGGTGAACTCAGCGCCCTGCTCCTCTGCTTTCTTCGCTAGCATCTCCTTCTACAACCTTGGACCCTTGTGTACTGCACTTCTTTGATTTAAAATGCATTAGAAGGGCGTATAATAAGTTTCAAAAAAGAAGGGACTGTACATTAGAACTGTACTTGACACCAAACCAGTACAACATACATCATCGAGGTAGCCCCTCTGACAACAAGACTTCCTGTTTCAAAGTGTACTGCAAACTTAGTTCGTCGGTATCCCTCTCGCTTGACATGTCATCACTAGAAAATTGGCAGTCACCATACCTCCTTGATGTTGCATCACATGCAACTTGCTTCCTCTTGGTCCGCAGGTTTTCGAGTGTCATCTCCACTTCTCTCATTGCCGGACGATCTTCTGCATTCAACCTCACACACTTTTCTGCCAGCGCAGCCACCTCTTGGACTTCACCATCTTCCTCTTCCATGACCTGAGGATCCAGTAACTCAGCCAGGACACCTTCTGTGACCAGTGAGGCAAAATGTAGAACAAGACTATCACCATCAACTGAATTATAGGCGAGTGGCCTCTTTCTGGTAAGTAGTTCTACTAGAAGTACGCCAAAGCTGAATACATCGCTCTTGTCTGTCAGGCGACCAGTGTAATAGTACATGGGATCCAAATAGCCAATCGTTCCTTGAACAGCAGTAGTCACCGCAGTTTGATCAATTGGAATGAACTTTGAAGCCCCAAAATCTGATACCTTGGCTGTTAAACTTTCGTCAAGAAGTATGTTGGCGGACTTAATATCTCTATGATATACAGGCCTTGAAGCGGCTGAATGCAGATAGGCTAGAGCTGTACAAACCTCAAGTGCAATCCTTAATCGATCATCCCATGATAGTGATACTGGTCCTTCTACATGCAGATGATGCTCAAGTGTTCCATTTGAAATGAACTCGTAAACCAGCAAGGGGACCTCTGCCTCGAGACAACATCCAATTAGCTTCACAATATTTCTATGGTTGATTTGAGAAAGAATTGCAACCTCATTAATAAAGTCATTGATTTCTCTCCGTACGACGATCTTTGATTTCTTGATGGCTACAACCTGTAGGTCCAAAATGCCTTTATACACAATGCCATGTCCTCCACCACCAACCTCACGAGTTATGTCAAAATTGTTTGTGGCCTTCTCTAACTGTGCTAAGGTGATAATCATCCGCTCGCCCATATCTGCCCTTTGTGAAAGTAATTGCTGAAATAGCAGCCCGTGATTTTCCTTGAAAAACTTGCTTTTTCTTTTTTTCGCCTTCCGTTGCTTGATATTACGTGCGATCAAGGGAGCACCAAGAGCCAGAAGCACAAGAACTGATCCACCACTAACTACTAGGCCTATGATTAAGCCTGAAAAATTATAAGAAGTAGAATTAAATATTGCATCCACCACTCATATCCTACTAAAAGGAAACAGTCTGCACTAAACTGATTTTTAAACTACAAGATTTAGAACTATACATTTATACCACCAACTATAGGTTTGCACTGTGCAACTACATTTAATAAACAGTTTTAAGCTGTGTATCATTGTTCTAAGAAAATACTTTAGTTATGTTTATGTTTCTAGGTTTGTGTATCATTATATTTGATTTCTAGCAGTGTTGTTGTCACTATGATGATATATTATCTTCATCAATGCAGACATGAGATTGCGAACAAGGCTAGGATTCCTTATAGAAAATCAGCTTATCAAGATCTACTCAAACATCTTCCTAAAACATCTTTACTGAAAATGCAGCAATAAGTTAACTCAAAACTCTCCCGCAGAGAATGGGAAGTTCTCTTAACATAATCGTTAGTAAATTGAGGCTGTAATATGAAAAAAATGGTTACTGAAGAACCACCAGTTTGAACTGACAAATATGATTAGGATGATTATTTATTTGGAACAAGGGATATTTTCTATGAATATAAACATAGTGAGAGCAGAATATACCGAACAACTAATATATTATTGGCTACATGAGCGTTTTCCTTTATAAACAGTTCTCTTGGAAAAAACAACTTTACAACATCATAAAGTTGATGCAGACAAATAAAAATGGCATAGATTTAAGATCACTGAAATGTCATCAGCATATATGGAGTTGTGATGATATGAATACATAATTTAGGTAACTAGTGATGTGTTGTGTTTGGTACCTTGAGAGGAATTATTGTTCTTGAAACACCCTCCTTCCATGGAGGGATTTCCGTAGGTCCCATCGGGGCATTGGCAGCGGAACGTTCCAGGCATATTTATGCAGTTTCCGTAGCATGAGTGGAGTTGCCAGTGCGCACATTCGTCAATGTCTAAAAAACAACAACGAAGTACACGGATAAACCAGCCGCCTATAAAAGTATACCTTATTCTAGGCAACAACCTAATATTTATTTTAGCTTTGTAAGCCAACGAAACAAAACCAGCTAATTCAATGCGTATACCTTGGCATCCATTCACGATGTAAGGGTTGCCTTGATAGCCAGCAGAGCAGTGACACCGGTGACCCTTATAGGCAAAGCTTGTATAGTTCTGACAGGAGCTGCTGCTGCGGCACGTAGATGCAGGTGTAACAGGCAGCTTCTTGCTACATGTCGAATTGCTAATTACCCAGTCGAGCAAAACTGGTAGAGTAGTTACGGTTTCGAAGATGAGGCGTGTGACATTGTAGGACCCCTCCTCTGCTATGTACACTGAAGATTCAGAATCAAATTCAGAGACATTGCCAGGGGGCTGGACCTGGATGCTGTAGGAGGTGTAGCCTTTCGGGATGGCAGCACTGCAGCAGCCAATTCCAGAGCATTCTTTGTTCAAGGGGAACTGAAAAGGCTGGCCTTTTCCCGGGGGCGGTGGACAGTAGGTGGCACAGGCGTTGACGGTGCTCTTGTCCTCCGCAAGGAGGAGGACCTGGACGTTGCTGCATGACAGCACCAGGAACTTGTTCTTCTCAGGCGAGACGAAGAACGGGCCACCCCTCCTGAGCCCACCCCATGTGTGGTACTTGCTTGTGCTGTTGACGCTGCCTGGTGCTACTGCTGCTGGTAAGAGCGAGATGCTACTGCTATTAACACGTACCGTGCCGCTGGGAATGGAGATCTCTAGCACCTCCACGGTGCCATCGCCGAGGAACAGCTTGGGTGGCCGGTAGGAGTGATCGCAGGTGAGATTAAAGCCGTCGTGGTAGCAGCCAGGCTCGATCCCGAACGGGTAGGAGATGCTGATGCCTCCACAGCGGGCGCTGCAGTTAACCGCTGCTGCCGCCGCACCCAACGTCTGCAACAGCAACGCTGCTACTACAGCCACCGTGAACACAGCTCGCATGCTACTCGATAACCGCTCCATCAAGGCAACCTCAAGAAGATGGTGATGTCTATGGATTTTCTTCCTATCTCCATGCTCCAAGCTAGTTGAGCTCTACTTAACCAATGTAGCCTCCACACCTACCGCATGGAACTGCGTGGAATTCAGTGCACATAATCGTTTGGGCTACTACTGTAGCTACGAGGCGGCTACTAGATGGTCAGCACTGGCCCTATTCCCATGCGTTCTAACAGCTGAGACCCAATTAAGAGATTATAATAAGTCCACATCGATTACAAAAATGAGCCCATGATTATAACAGGACTAGTGGCAAAGGCTAAACTACGTGACTTTTGCAGTGCTCCCACACGTAGTGGTCACAAAATATATTACCACTATTGGTTTGGCTATGATTTGAGCTTCCAGTGGGGTGGTAGGTTTGGTCTTGTGTTCAAGAGGAAGACCAATAGGAACTGTGACTCGTGTTCTTTGGTTGGAAGACGCAAAGAAACTTCTTGTTTCATACGCTCAGCTCCAAATAAAATAAATAAACCTGAGAAATGGGGCCAGGTAACGAACGGAACCTTTGACGATCTGATGGCGCCGCCGCTGTTCTGGCCTCTCCGCCGGCTGGCTCGCCCAGCGGAGCTAGGCTTGGCGACCGCGTGGGCACCGGCCACGAAGCGGCCGGAGTTTGCCTTCATCCGCCTTGGTGCGGAGCCGCGCCGCCGCCACGAGTCATTGGGACTTGGGAGCCATCAGCGGCGCCGCTCGATGGTTCTCTCCAAGGTGATGTCCTCACGTGTGTGATGATGCTACGCTGACGACGGCGCATCAACAACAACGCCATCCCACAGGCGAAGACGGAAGCAAACTTTACGCTTTCAATACTATGCTTGCGGAACACCTATCTCCTGGAAGGATATGTAGACCATGAGACATCCCAGGTAAAGAATCTGGAAAAGAACACCCAGATTCAACTGACATACACAAAGATATTTGTAGTAGACTTCATAGTTCTACAGCTCATACACATAAACAGCAGCGTCGTACAGACAAATCTCATTAAATAACGCAAGAACATTTGCTCATTCCGATATAAACAGAGCCTTAACAAATCTCATTAAATATCATCGTGGGTACCCTGACCTGGCAGACAACAAGATTTCCTCCTCCATAGTGTACTGTCTGCTCGATTCCTCGCAAGCCCCTTCAATGGGCATATCCTTGTTGGCGAGTAGATCTTCAGTTGACTTATACGGCGAAACGATTTGAACCCCATCGTATCTCTTCGATGCTGAATCATATGGAGCAGGCTTCTTTCTGGCCTGCAGGTTTTCAAGCGCCATCTCCACCTCCTTCATTGTTGGTCGGCTCTCTCCTTCCAATCTAGTGCACGCTGCCGCTAGTATGGATACTTCTTGGAGTTCACCGTCCGCTTCCTCTTCCATGGCTTGCGGGTCTACTATGTCAACAAGGTTGCCTTCCGTGAGTGACCAGACAAAATGTGCAACTAGACTGTCATCATCATCTGATCTGTACACATACGGTTTCTTCCTGGTTAGCAGTTCTATAAGGAGAACACCGAAACTGTAAACATCACTCTTGTCCGTCAGTCGACCTGTGTAATAGTACATGGGGTCTAAATAACCAAATGTTCCTTGAACAGCTGTCATCACTGCTGTCTGATCAATCGGAATGTACCTTGAGGCTCCAAAGTCCGATACCTTTGCTGTTAAACTCTCGTCAAGAAGTATGTTAGAGGACTTGACATCTCTATGAAATATAGGCATCGAAGTAGCTGAATGCAGATAGGCCAGAGCTCTGGCAACCTCAAGTGCAATCCTTAACCGGTCGTCCCATGGTAGTGATGTTGATCCTTCAACATGAAGATGGTGATACAGGGTTCCATTTGAAATGAACTCATAAACTAACAAAGGTACTTCCGCCTCGAGGCAGCATCCCAGGAGTTTCACGACATTTCTATGGTTGATCTGAGAAAGAATAGCAACCTCATTTATGAATTCATCGATTTCTTTCTGCACTACAATCTTTGATTTCTTGATGGCAACAACATGCAGGTCAAGAATCCCTTTATATACAACACCATGCCCACCACCACCAACTTCACGAGACTTGTTGAAATTATCAGTGGCCTTCTCTATATCCCCCAAGGTAAACATCATCCTCTCACCAATATCTGCTTTCTGTGATATTAACTGCTGCAAGAGCAACCCATGATTTTGTTTGAATAACTTTTCTCTCGTTTTCCTCACCTTCCTTAGTTTCACAATACGTATAACAAATGGAGCAGTAAGTGCCAGAAGCAACACTGAGAAACCGCTTACTACTATGCCTATGATTAAACCTGAAAAGTTATGGAACTAAGATTATGTAACTTAACGGCACAAATATCGATACAAGTACATCAGTATTCCATATTCTCCACTCTGTATAATTAGGTTGCTATCCAAACAAGGTCTCTCTACATAAATCTCTGAAGTTACAAAGATGTCGAAGCAATCTCAAAATAATTAACAGAATGGAGGCAGTCTCCATGGCCAAATGATTACTTCATTAGTTAATGGCTAGTGTATGTTTCACTCTTTCCAACAATGAAAATTAAGATTGAGCATCTTTAAGATATACGGGGTGTGATGTAAGATTACAAGCAACATAAATAACATTAGTAGAAGGTAAAATATAAGGGATATAATTTTTCCTTCTTGCAAATATGTTAACCTCTCAATATATATTGGGGTGGAGATCATGATTATTGTTTGACATAGAATTAATTGGTGAATGATTACCAATTTGTACCAACAAAGTGTTGCTACTAATATGTTTGTCTATATAAATACGAGATACATAGTACGGTAATCAATGATACATAGTGTTTTTCACCTGCAGAGTAATTTGTGATCTTGATGCACCCCCCTTCGGTAGCGGGGTTTCCATATGTTCCATCAGGGCAACGGCACTGAAATGTTCCAGGCAGATTTTCGCAAGTTCCATGGCATGAGTGGGCTTCCTTATGTGCACACTCATCAATATCTAGTCAAATCACAATACAGAACAGAAGATAAACATACCATAAGCTGGACATGAAGTCAAAATAATTACTGACCATGGGACTGTATGTAGTATTTTAGAAACTATAGAACCAACTGAGGCGGTAAATATTCAAATGCACAGCGGATGCACATAGCTATTCAATTGAAAATGTAGTCGTCCTAATTTACATTTTAACTTGTATGACAAGGAAATAACACATAACTTATTTAACTTGTACCTTCGCATCCGTCCCGGATGTAAGGGTTTCCCTGAAAACCAGCAGAGCATTGGCACTGGTACCCATTGTAGACATAGCTTGTGTAGTTTTGACAAAAGCTGTGGCTGCTGCGGCATGCAGGAGCAGCAGGGTGTTGCTTTTGACATGAAGAATTGCTGATCACCCAGTCTAGCAAGGCGGGAAGTGCCACGCCACGAGGTTCAGACATGAGTTTTGAGATGTTGTAGGACCCATCCTCGGCTATGTATACTGATGATTTAGCATCGAAGCTCGAGTCATTAGAAGGCTGGAGCTGGATGTGGTAGGAAGTGTAGCCTTTTGGGATGCCTCCACCGCAGCAGCCAAGGCCTGAGCATTCGCCATGCAGAAGGAGATACCGAATAAGCTGAGGCTGCGAGTCTGAGTTTTCTAAGGATGGGCAGTATGTGGCACAGGCATTAATGGTGGAGTTATCCTCTCCCATGAGGATGACTTGGATGTTGTTGCACGACAACACAAGAAACTTGTTCCTATCCGGCGCAACGAAGAATGGCCCTCCTTCTCTGAGGCCACCCCATGTGTGGTACCTGCTTGTGTTGGGCCTGGATCCACCATCGATGTCACCCAATGGCATGATGTTGGTGCTGTTGATGCGCACTGTGCCGTTGGGAATGAAGATCTCGAGCACTTCAACGGTGCCATCGCCAAGGAACAGCTTGGGAGGGCGGTACGAGTAGTCACAGGTGAGATTGAAGCCGTCATGGTAACAATCAGGCTCGATACCAAATGGGTAGGGGATGCTGATGTTACCGCAACTTGTACTGCAACCTTCTGCCAGTGCCACTCCACTTAATAGCTTCATCAGCAGCACCACTGCAACCACCACATAGAACGATACTTGCCTACTTGCTACTCTCTCCATGTTGCTAGCTAAATCTCCACAGGACGATGCAGTTCTCTTCTCATCTCCAACTGGAACACTACATCCCTTTATATATCTCAGCTAGCAAACACTGCAAGCAACTACGCAATCATTAAGCAGAGCACAGGGCTTCACTGTGACTGACCCAATTTTGTATTAGAGCACCTAACATCCCACCACAATAGTGGCAAAGATAATATTAAGACAGATCATGTGCATCACGCGGGGCACTAAAGGGACAACAGTATGGTCAGTGTTCCCATGTGTGGCCGCGTGGGGATTTGGTCAGTGCTTTCCTATCTAGAGTAGCTGTAGTTTTTTTTGTTTTTTGTTTGTTTCAGGCGTGTAATGAGGAAGATAGCTATCCACTTATCCTTTGAGAATATTACAAGAAAACGCCCACAATTCAGGAGCGCATCAGCTGAATTTATATGGTATTAATTCCCCTAAGAGTTTGCTTTGGATACAGACAAATGTCCACTGACAAAATCTGGTGCTTAATCTATTATTCAACTACAACAATCAGTTCAGAAGCTCAGGGAATTATAGTATTGTCTCATAGGAGTACATCAGTCATGATATGTAAGCCAGACGCAATTATAGGGGGAAAATAACAGAACTTGATGCGAGTAGAGATTTCATAAGATGCTGGTGAACGAATTTACCTAGCCTGAAGCCCTGAAGGCGGAGGGCACTTAGCTCGTCGGATGCCAGATGCCCAGTCCGCGGTGGTTCACGGCGAGCAGATTGTGATTGAGCTCCTCCGCGGTACGACCGTGGCCGGCGCCGAGCGCCATTAATCTCCGGCTGACTGGACCACGGACGCCGCTGGTTCCATGCATCACACAGTCGCCTCCTCTGACGGCTCAGCCCCAAATCGGCCTTTGCTCTCATCCCCTGCCGCCGCTGGATGCGACGAGAGCCACCTTCTTCCTTGTGCCGTGCGACGGGAACCGCCGAGCGGCGACACTCGTCGTTCCTGTCTTTCTTTTTCTTGAGACTCATACAACCTATGATGTTTACAGGAAAATTCAGCCCCACAGGAGCGGTACCTAGCCAGATATGGCGCCCCACAGGAAGCGTGGTGCCCCAGCGAACCACTCTCTGAGCTTCAAAGTTGGAGGTGCGTTTCTCATGTCGAAATTGCACTCCTCCGTGCTCCCTCGCTGTCGTCTTGATCTCCTAAGGATATGACTGTAGACGCACAGGTTCTCGTCTTGCAGTCCTTTCACAACTTCCAGGCAGTCCGTAGCCACGACCACCTCGCCCACATACAGGTCCATTGCCAGCGCAAGGGCTTCCCTGTGCATGCGAGTGCCTCCAAACAGCCTGGATGGATAACTCCATCAAACACCATGACCGACGCACCAAGGTACTTGCCATCATGTGTGCAAACAGCTCCCGCCGCACCTCTGTTGGCTGTCTTAGCAACAGCCCCATCGGCGTTCATCTTGCTCGTCCCCGCAGGGGATGCTATCCACCTCGGCGGCGGCGACCCGCGGCCCTCTCCAGCTACCTCTCGTGTTCGCTTCTGGTTAGTCATACCAAGGTCATTCAGAAACGAATCAATGAAGATGTGGGTCGCCAAAGAACTTTGGTAGAGTTCTTCGTGAATCATCTTCCGGCATGCGTGCCAAATCACGCACAGAGTCACCACCATGCGAGTAAACTTGTCGTGATCCAGGGATTCCATCATCAAAAAGAGCCACTGTCTAGCCGATGGTTCATTCGTCAAACTGATATGCTCAACGACCACCGGATCTGCCAACGCCCATACACATCGTGTCATGGCGCAATCAATTAGTGAATGTCTCCATGAGTCCGCCTGGCCGCAGATCGAGCACGCGTTCGTGTCCGCCATATGCCTGTGGTGACGAACATCGCATGTCGGGAGGGAGCACAGGGCTAATCTCCATATAAAAATGCGGATCTTGGAGGGAACCTTGCACTTCCAAAGCTTGGACCACAGCTTCCCTTCATCCGAAGAGCTCGAGGAGGACGCACTGCTATCAAGCCAGTCCTCTCTTGTTCTTCGCGTATCAACCAGAATTCTGTATGCCGATCGGACAGAGAAAATACCAGTTTCTTCAAAGTGCCACGCCCAAAAATCTCCTTGGTGTCTTGTGCTTAACGGTATTCCTTGGATAATATGTACGTCCATTGGAAGGAAGAATTCCTCTAGCTGCTCCAGCTTCCACGTAGCTGTGGTCTCGTCAATATAGTGGCTAACCATTCGTGGTGCTCCTTCCTTTCTCAGGGGGTGACTCCCGTCTGGGGCAGCCAGCAATTAGACCACGCATCTGTAGTCTGTCCATCCCCAATCCGCTTGATCAAGCCAAGCTGCAGCACTTCCCGTCCTTCCAAGATCGCACGCCACACTTGAGAAGGGTCAGAACCCAGCTCAGCCCCAAGTATATCGGTCGTGGGGAAATAAACTGCTTTCATCGTCGTTCCTGTCTGGTTGTCTAGCGGCCATCCGGCGGCCGGAGCAGGAATAGTGTTAGGCCCGGCCCACTATGGGTCGTGAGCCTGGTCCAATTTAATCGTGTCAGGTCATGCCATATGTTGGGCCCATGCCTCGGTCTGGCCCAAAATAATCTAGGCCTGGTGGCCACCATTACCCTGCCGACAGCACTCTCGGGTCCCACAAACCTGACTCTTGTCCCATTGCAGCCAAATAGTTAAAAAAATAGTTAAGACATTGAAAATGTAAAAAATAGAGGAAGAACCAAATGTTGGTGGTGTCGGAGTAGTGGTGCACAACTCCATCTACTAGATTTCAATTTGATGCACACATTTGTACTCAGGAGCTTTCTATATCGTCTTTCTCTCAAAAAATATGGACAAGTGGTGTACTCTAAAATTATTGTATAGTTGGTGTTTCTATACAGAACTAATTATATCAAAGTGCGCGAGTTCAGCAGGTCGTTTTAAATCCATTTGGCATTCCTTTTTATTGACCTTTTGAACCACGCTTAGGAACAAGAAAATCAGAGAAATGCCACATGTTTTCTGGTCACTAGCTAGTGTCGATTTGCTATGGCATGGACCAAATCATAGGACCAACGAATTTTTGTATACAACAGAACGAGAGATAAACAAATTTGAAATGTAGTGGAAAAGAATGATCATATCGGACCAACGAAAATAGAGAGGTGTGGCCGGCGTCAATTGCTAACAACAGGTTTCTCGCATAAGAGTGAGTGTATGTTGTACAAATATATTTTTGTTGAGAAACATCAGTTTACTTTCGTGTAAACACACGCTTGAAAAAATATATTTACCGGTCTTAGTACAAACACTATGTTCCCCTGAATTATTTCATGTGTAAAGCATACAACATGCTGCACTCTACTACATTACACTATGAGAAGAGGCCCGCTTTTCTTCCAACTTTACAAACACACTTCCATCATATATACCTCTCGCATCGTCCTTATGGAGAAATCCATCATTGTCACTCGCAAGCCTGTATATTCCACCCCATTCTATTTTAGGACCCTCCCTGCATTTATAACGATAACAAGAAACTTAGCAAGAGCCAAGAATTATTAATTATTTTGCCCTTCCGTTAAAATCATATTTTTTTACATGAAATTATTGAATTGGTATAGAATCAGAGGAACTGCGAGCAGCTTCACATATTCATGAGTTTTCTTAATTAAAAACAATATCCTCATATGACTAAGGCATGCATATGTAACAAAATACCATGATGCGGGGTCTTGTGGATCTCGATTTGCTAGAATCATATCCTTCACCTCCTGATATGTCAGTCCATCTGGTCTAGTTTTTGCATGCTTTATGAATATTTCCTCAAACTTTTGTGGAACAAACCTACAACTTGACATGTTTAGCATATGTACGGATTCTGAATGATAGAAATATGAACAAAAACTAGTATATCTATGAGAATAAAAGAACAAAGAATAAATGTACATAATATCTCCCAATGATCAAGGTAAGTCCTCTACATTACTTTGATGTTGTTGGATATGTGACATCCCATAAGTTTGTTTTTATATGTACGGCTGGTGCATCTTGCTGTCCCCCATAAAACTGGTTATAATATAAATATCAAAATATAGTTGACTCCGTTTAAAAGACACTAATTAGTTGAGTTATGTCGTATTTTTATATACCAGTGAATGCGCATCCACAAAATTATTGTAAAGTTTCCACTGTGTAGATGATCACACTGTCCACCTTATAAAAAAGTATTCTAATCCTAGAAATCTCGTGAAGCGTGGCGGTTTCTAAACTTAAAATAGATTAGCAGAAACAAAATCACAAGTTTGATGGGTTCACTTGATATGTACTTGATTAAGTAGCATGTGGTAACTTGATATGTACTTTGTTGGGTTCAGACAACCAAATGCCTATATATTAACAAGTGATTGCGAAAAATCGTAGGTGTCACTACCCCTATAAGTAGCATGTGGTATTAACTACCTTCCTTTAACATCATATGCACCGGTATCACTCCCATGCATTCCTCTATACATATTCTCTATGTATATTGATAAGTGAGGCAATGGTGCATCAGCCTGGATTGAAGAAAAAAGGGTAACATATCAAGCTCGTTGTTCATCCACAAACATGTCTATATGATTAAAAAAAGTATTTGTATGCGCGTGTGGGTGAGGGAGAGGGGAAGTACGGGGCTTGTTATAGGACCATTAGCAGAGTGCACCAAGGAGGCAAATTCTGTGGCATACTCAACACTAAAACCAATTGCGACAGACCCTGCATTCCAAAGTATAAGTTTGGCATGGGTTAGAATACCATCACTAGAGTGCTCTGTATTTTGGACTCGGATCTATGTAAAACCAGTTAGTTAAGAAACTATAAATATAAAGTTAAATATATATATTTCGCAGTGGTATGGATATAATGTCATTTCATTCAGTTTAATATAATCAGCATCAAGAAAATTTGAACACAGCAGCAAAATCACTTAAACATGGAATGACAAAATGAAAATGTTTTTAATTAGAGTGAAACGCACACGGAGTGCAATTACTTATCAGTGGACTAGTTTGTATTCTGTAGCTACGACTAAAAGATCTATTGAGCTTCTCTTTTATCCATGAAAATGCATAGAAATAAATATACATAATTTTATATTTGCAGATATGTGAGATTTGTAGGGTCAAATTGTGCAGAATTTCTTGCATATATAAACCTAATCACCTTCAAATGTCTCCGACTGAGTAATGATGCCATCCTTGTTACGGTCGAAAAAAGAGACGTGTTTCTGGAGTGCCGTCATGTTGGCAATCTCAGTGTGTGCCATCACATGCCCACCTTTAAGTTACAAACAAACACAGTAGTGATGATATGCGTATGTGAGAAATTACAGAAAAGTTTGAATAAGTTACCAAGTACATACAGCAGTAAGAAGAATATAGGAAACTGGAGCATGAACCAAAAGACTTACAGCCAAACATCCATAGGAACAGAAGAGCAGTCACCGGCGGCAGGAGCAGGGAAGCTGCTGGTGATGATTGTCGCCGGATCGCCATCGCCGCCGCTGCTGCTGCCGGTAATCCCCTCTTCTCCGGCCGTGTGACTGAGCGTGTGCAGGGAAATCCCTGCACTGTTTAAATAGCCAGGGAAGTGAAGATCTACATATGAAAGGCCCCTGTTTTTTGCTGAAGAAGAGGTGGTACTTGGCGGGGGCTAAGCCACGTAAGCATCTTTGTTGGCCAAGTGTCTGGTACTCTTGTGGACGTTTTGCTCAAACAAACAAATCTACTTTTGAGGACGTTTGTTGTATATGTTGCAAATGCGGTAGCAAACTGACCACCAGTTGGTTAGATTGGTGGTGGTCCTTGTTGCTGCTTGGCGGAAGCTAAACCACATTGTAGTAGGCATTAATTTTGGATTACTAAGAGCATCTCTGCTTCAGCAAAAACGACCACCAGCGGCATCCTCCAAAGTCTCGCGCCGACCGATTTTATGTCCTGCACCCCCTCTATACTTGGAGGCCCTGCTGCGGGTGCTGGATATCGACTCGGGCATCGCCTGACAGAGTTGGCTCGCCCTTCATACATACACACGTGTCTCACCCAATTTCGCTTCCTCTACATTGTCGCCCCGGCGTCAAAATCTTCCCCATCTTCCCTCCATTTTCCAAACCCTCGCCTTGCCCACGCCGTCCAAGGGTGTCGGCCTCTCGAAACCCAAGGGTAGAAAGCCGCCGGCGACGTCACAACCGAAGAAGAACCCCATGAAGAGGGAGCTGCAGGAGGTTCCGTTGTAGGAACTGATACGTCTCCAACGTATCTATAATTTCTTATTTTTCATGCTATATTATATCATGTTATTACATGTTTTATATGCATTTTATATAGCTTTATGCATTTTCTGGGACTAACCTATTAACAAGATGTCAAAGTGCCTGTTTCCTGTTTTCTGCTGTTTTTGTTTCAGAAAAGTACTTAAGGAAATATTCTTGGAATTGGAAATAAAAGATCCTGGAATTATTTTTGGAAAATGAAGATTCCAGAAGACCGAAAACTTGACGAAATGGACGACCGAGGGGCCGTCACCACCTCGTGGCGCGGCCAGTCCTAGGCCCGCACGAGCAGGTGGTGACGCGGCCTCGGCCCTCCACTGACCTCGCCCTTTCGCCTATAAGTACCCCCCAAAACCTAAAAAATCATACGATGTTCATTATTTTCTCCACGGGTCCCGAGCCGCCGCCGTTGTCAACACCAATTCGGGAGAGATCAGAACTGCTCCCCGACACCCTGCCGGGAGGGGGAATCGTCCCCGGAGGCCTCTATGTCGCCATGAACATCTCCGGACAGATGTGTGAGTAGTCTACCCTTGGACTACGGGTACATAACAGTAGCTAGATAGTTGTCTTATCCTCTTTTGCTATCATGTTTAGATCTTGTGAGCTGCCTATCATGATCAAGATCATATTTATGTAATTCTCCATGTTGTGTTTGCTGAGATCCGATGAATATTGAGTACTAAAGTTATTGGTTCATAATATATCATGTGTGTGCTATTTAATGATTTTGCATGCTCTCCGTTACTTGTGTGTGGTTTGTCCAAGTAGATGCACGTAACTTTAAAAAGGGGTATTTATGCTCGATAGTAGGTTCTTGTCTCTATTTAATCTAGGGCAGTGACAGAAATCTATAAGGTTGTAGATGTACCGTTGTTACTAGTGATAAAACAGTAGTACTTTGTCTAATGATGATGTTACTTACTTACTTTACACATAGTGTTTAAGGCGATAATCTGTTACATGCAACTTAATACTAAAATGGGTGCGGACGCTAACCGGAAGGTGGATTATTAGTCATAGATGCGGTTGGAACGGTCTATGTATATTGTTGTAATGCCCGAATGAATCTCACACTAGACATCATAACGTTAGTATATGCATTGGTTTGCTCATCATTATTCTATCAATTGCCCATCTGTAATTTACCACGCATGAATGAATGTTATTATTATTTATGGAGAGACACCACTAGTTAACTGTGGACCCCGGTCCTTCTCATTTGATAAAACCACAACTGTAAACATGTTACTTTTTGCAAACAAACACCTTTCTTCGACCCATACGTTTAACCATTTTGTTACAGCAAGCCGGTGGGATTGACACACTCACCGTTGAGTTGGGACAAAATACTTTGATTGTGTTGTTTGCAGATTCCACGTCTCCTACGTCGCACCGAGGATTTCTTGCGCCGTTGACACCTTGGGGGAAGTCTCATCTCCTACTGGTTCGATAACCTTAGTTTTATAACTAAGGGAAATCTTGCCGCTGCACTACTTCACACCCTCCTCATACGCCTGCAAGCATCGCGAGCCCTTGAGCAAAGCCCAGCTCCGCCACGCCGCTTCCCAGCTTCGACAAGAACGACGAGTCAAGGCGAAAGACAAGTCGGATGATCTGTTGTTGTCAAACGACAATGCCAACGCAGAGATAATGCTCGCCATGAGCCAAAGCGGCCACAACGGGTTTGCCGGGTCGCCGTCTGTCCCGGGTTTCTTCGACAGCACCTCCGACTACCCGTCGTAGCGGACGCGGTTTCCCCCCGAAGAGTCGCACCTGGATCTGAACGCCGCGCCGCTGTTCAGCGAATCATCGCTGGCGTTGCGGCGGACACCTTTGGCGAGCCAAGACGCTACAACGGGTTTTCCGGGTCGCCGTCTGTCCCGGGCTTCTTCGACAGCACCTCCGACTACCCGTCGTAGCGGACGCGGTTTTCCCCCGAAGAGTCGCACCTGGATCTGAACGCCGCACCGCTGTTCAGCGAATCATCGCCGGCGTTGCGGCGGACACCTTCAGCGAGCCAAGACGCTACTGCATCCCAGCGCCTCTTCTTCGACGAAAATGTGAGTGCTATTTATAATCTTGATCTCCCCCTCATTTATTGTGTTCCCCGGCCGATTGTTTGTTGGGCGCAGTTATTGCGGGCGGCCGGATGCAAATTCTTGTATTATGCATTAATTGTCGACGATGCAAATTGTGGTTTTTTCTGGATAGTACGCGTCGTTGGCGGTCGATGCAATGACCGAGATCATCGACGACGGTACCACCTACACCACCAGTGCCTACGTCGAGTCAGATCAGTCCGGCCAGGTCGACGAAGGGGATGCCGGCCAGGGCCAGGAAGGGGAGGTCGCTGAAGAGGATGGCGACGAAGAGGATGCCATGAGGATGGCGATGAAGGCTGGAAACAGAGGCAAGACTTGGTGCGAGGCTGAGGACGTCTTGTTGGCCCAGTCGTGGCTGAACGTGACCATGGACGACGAGAAGGGCGCCAACCAAAGGAAGAATGCCTACTGGACACGCATTGACAAGGACTACACCGAAAGAAGGGCGTATCCTCCTAATGACGAATTGCCGTACCACAATGTCAAATTGGTTGAGAGCCGTTGGGGCGTCATCTCGACTCTCACTACCAAGTTTCACTAATGCCATGAACAAATCTTTGATGAGAGACAAGAGTGGCAAGAACGATGCCGACAAGGTGAGCCGACCATCTTATGTTACCCATCATGTTTACATGCATACATAACTTGGCCTTTGTTTGTGTAGCTCAAAGACGCCAAGTACTTCTACCTGGACGTGCAGTCGGATGGCAAAAAACCATACAAGTTCATACATGTTTGGGAGGTGGTTAATGGATGCCCGAAGTGGAAGAGCCATGTAAAAGACCAAGGCACCGCCGAGGGAGATGAAAGAAACCTGCCGGCTGCAACCGCCTATCGTCCCGAGATGGGAGTGAAGGCGTGCAAGGCGGCCGCCAGTGCTGGCAAGAAGCTAGGGTCCTCGGGCGCCGCAACCAGCATCCAAGAGTCGGTGAAACTATACGTTGCCGAGGTGGCCGCGGCGACTGCCGAGAAGAAGAGGTTGCAAGCCATCTCCGACAAGAAGTGGAAGCTCTACTTCAAGATGCAGAAGGCCAAGATCAAGAACCAAGAGAATAAGGAGGAGCGTCTCGTCATGGCCACGAACACGTCCGACATGAGCTCTAATCAGAAGGCCTACTTCGTGGCCGAACGGAGGCGCATCCTGGCTGAGAAGGCGCAGGTCGAAGCGGCGGAGAACGACGAGGATGAAGTCCACGAGGAGGCCGACGCATGATCGGCATAAACAATTGCGCCAGGGAAGCGCCTTTTTGATGGCCGGCCTTGCAGACTTGTTCTCCGGCGCAGTTGATCCTTTTTTAATGGCCGGCGTTGGAGATTGTTCTCCGGCGCAGTCGAAACTATGCCAAGTCTCTGACTTGCTCTCCGGCGTGGCAAAACTGTTTGATTGCCGGTATCATTTCTATTAATGCATGCACCGCCGTCATATTCCTCATTTGTGTGTTCATCGTTTGTGTTGTTGATTGGCGGCGGTTCGTGCGCCCGCGAGGTGTTCGACCGTTTACTCGCGATTGGGATTGGGCCTTTGGGGAGTGCAATGTGGGCGGCGTCTAAATGTTGGCCGAACACATGTACGGCACTCCCTAAAGGAGTCCCAATTAGGCGTGCCGGACACACGTTTAGAGGCCCCGAAGGAGATGCTAAGAGCTGTTCACGGATTAATCTGAGATGAGATTGGAGAAAGATAATCTAAGTGGGATCTCTTTTATATTGAGTAATCTTGTCCCTATAAGCCTATAAGAGCAAGTCCAACGGTTCCCTCAAACCCTCCCCTATACACCCCTATACGTTTTTAGGTGAAAAAGCTTAAAAACAACCATCCAGCAGTTCCCTCAACGTTTCCCCGATTTATAGGCGCCCTCGGTTCTGCTCGCTCGTCTGCCCTACAAGTAGGGGAGGTGAAAGACTCCCCTATCCCGATATTAGTGAGTTTTTTGACACTGCAATATGCCGATATCCGTGAGTTTTTTGTTTATTTTTCAGATTTTGGTGATGGACAAGTTTTTGACACTACAAGTTAGCAGGTAGCCGTTGAATTTTACATTTTAGTTATACAGTATTTTTAAAATATTAAAAAAATAGATACAAAAAATTAAATAGGGGAGATGTTTTAGGGAAACTGCTGAATCTGAACATATTTTAGGGGAGATTATTTTAGGAGCAGTCCCCTACATGTACATATAGGGGAGACATTTTAGAAGAACTGCTGTACTTGCTCTAAGGTTGCGAAAAGAATGTGTTCCGCAAAATAAAGGCTGAAAAAAAAGGGACAAGTAAAAAACAGTTTTTGCCAACCTGCAGTGATGTCAACTGAATAGTGCACTTTCAAAGTTTAATTATTTATCACATTATGTCATACCCTATGAGTAAGGTGATAAATGGGTGTTAAATGGATGTAAAACACGATTTCCAAATCCGTGCACGCATGCTCATCGGATGATCTCCAAGAGTGGTGGACGACAGTCATGGAAGATCCGTGCACTCATACTCCTCATCCTGCGATCGATTTGAGTAACAGCCGATATATAGGTGGAAACCTGTAGGTTTCTTTTGACTCGGTGTCGTAGCCTTCTCATGCCCTCTCCGTTTGTTGTACGGATTTTCCGTGTTTATTGCTTGTTATTTTCGTGCTCCTTTTGTTTTGAAGGACTCATCTCCCAGTTCACTGACATGCCACAGTTTTCAAGCAATTCAAATATCTTTAGAAGATTAGATAACACTCAGTTCTCACAACGGGAAAGATGAATCAAGAAAAAAACAAAATCGAGCTGTAGCACTAATTTACTGGTCCAAATCGGGGCATAATTATTTTCTAGCTTAATGTAATTTTCTTGACTAAGAAATAACAAACCATAATATCTGTCATAGAATTTTCTTGGCAACACCAAAATCCTTCATCTTAAACTCATTGCTCAATCGTTCAAATTTACCTTCTATCTTTGTATGAATATGGATCGGCGTTGTATCCTATAAATCCACTCATTTTATGCATCCCTGCATCCGAAAGTTTCGACCGTAGGTCTAAATAGTGTGTCGTTGGTCAATCGTATAAGATTTTGCACTAAAACGGTAAAAGTAATCTGTTTAGTTTACAAATAGGCCTTGAATATGAATTCGTCTCAAACTGAATCACTCTGTAGCCATCGTCTTATCCCACCGACGACGGCTGGTTCGTCGGACAACGACGACACATGCGGCAAGGTAGCTGAAGTCTGCAACATGCGGCCATGCTCGCCGTCGCAGGGAGTGAGATGTCAGTCGTGTTCCCCCGACTCGATCTACCGTGCCCTAAGGGCATCTCCAGCCATTCGCTCCCCCCAGGCTTACATCCGACACAAAAATGGGCTGACTTGGGGTGGGCGGAGCTATTTTACGCCTTGGGTGTTGTGTGTGTTGGAGGGGGGGGGGGGGGGGGGGGGGGGGGGGGGGGGCGATTGCTATCGCTTTGAACCCTAGGCTTAGGCCCAAACAGTTCTAAAAACAAATCTGATTCAAGCTGAGCGAAATTTTATTCAAGTTAGTTGAAATTTCATTAAATGTGGTCGATTACATTGGAAACAAGAAGAACTAAAAAAATCACTGCAGGGCAAAAACCTGGTGTCACTGACCTACGCTGTCCACTAAGTTTCAACGACACATTTTTTCCAGTCAGGAACAAGGACCAAACTACCACGGCAAATAGACAACAACAACTATATGTCCTTCCAGCAAGATCACCAAATTCCAGCTGGGAAACAACAGACGTGCGCGATGCGCAACACCATAGGAGAGCACCAGTAGTAGACGTTGTTAATTTCCTTTGTATTTCCCTTGAAAGTATTTGAATGAAGTACGATGCTATCCCAGAAACTTGAAGAATATATGAGTAGTTTACACCCCATAGTTCAAAAGAACAGCCCCCTAGCTGACCATATGCAGAACGTTCGCCATCACTTCGATTCGGACCTCGCGGACAACTATCAAATTTATTGATATGCATTATTTAAAGGGATGAAAACAAGATGGCATCTGAAGTATTGAACAATGTAAACTCTGGTAAAGACTAAGGCCTTGTTTACTAGTCTGGATCTTTTCCTCGGTGAAAAACGCCTGGATCTTTTCCTGCGAATTAATAAAAAGACATAAAATGAATAAAACTTCAAAAATTCATATCTTCCAAAATATTTATCCAAACTTAGCGAATAATATACCAAAATGCTCAGGAAAATAAATGCTATCTACTAGGATGTTTCACATTCCCATTGCAGTTAATATATTTTGCTGGTTTGCTAAAATTAAGAAAGGGGTATAAATAAAATGAGTAGCTTAAATTCGTTATAAATTTCCCCAATTGCTAAAATTGTGCCCTTATAGTCAAGATGTTCATAAGCACTGGTTCTACACAATCAACACCATTTTAAGCATTTTACCTAAATTAAAAGCTTAGGAGAACATAAAAATAAATATGAAGACATATTTCCTCTCTCGTTGAATAATTATTCCTATCACCCCAACTAAAAGTGATACACTTGTTATAGTAATTCAGTGCATTAAAATGTCATGCCATCATGTGCTTGCGCATTGCATATGACTTGCTTATATTGATTGTGTTCTTTTCGGTGTTTTGATACATCGATAGATCAAGGAATCGGGGTCCCGCCACATTACCCCGACGAACAGTATTACCCGCCTGCTGAGCAAGGCAAGCGTGATCCCCACCCTCTGAGCATATCTTATCCTATTTTCCGCAAATTATTTTCTCCACTATAATATTGCATGCGGTTCCGAATGTCAATTTTGTTGGATTAGAGTATCCTATAGTTGCATTAAGTTCCCGATGCCATTACCTGTTTCCCTCCTATTATCCATAGGTTTGTATTGATAGCCTGAAATAATGCACTATGCTATGTTGTGCTTAGCCATGCTTAGTTAAAGGTGTATTTGGTTAGATGGATAATCATGTTGGGATCGGATGTGGAAATTCCGCGGATGTTGGTGGAGAAATGGTGGTAACATATAATAAAATGCTAAGAGGTGGGGATGAGAGGCCACATGGTATGTGGTGGGTTGTCTCGTTCTCGTCGCCTCAGGGCGAGTTCTCGCCTTCGAGCCAAGTTGAGCGTGCTACCATGCGTGGGCATATGGAACCTCGTCGACCGACTAACTTGTGGCGGACTAGCCGAGGGTCCTCTAGTTTGGCTTTCCATTTGCGCGTGTGTTGGGATGGTGGTCAAGACTGAGATGAGGATGATGGTGCTTAGGAGAATGAGTGGCCGCGGGGCAGGGTGTTGGAGGCACTGAACCTGTCCTACCGCCACTGATGATCCTGGGTTAGTTCTAAGCAAGGTAAAGGTCGTAGCCGCTCCCACCCAGCCGGCTTTCCCCGAAAGAGAGCTAAATGATCAGGCAATGGGTCGGACGGTACGCATGGATAAGTAGCTGGGAGGTCCCTCGGGAACCTGGCGACTTTCACATTGTACACCCCCTGCAGGGATAAATCTTTTCGAAAAGCCGTGTCCACGGTTAAGGACGACTTGGTGACGAATTCAGGGATCGTAGAGTAACTTTAACGGAATGACTAAAAACTGGGTACTAAAGGTACCACTCACGATTGTAAGGTTGACTTCCTCGAGGGTGAGTCGGGGAGGTGCCTTGGTGGAACATGTACAGTGGTGGATGATGAGAAAGTGAATCAAAAGAGAAAGAGTTACTTCTTACCCCTCTTCGAAAATATTCTGATAGTCGATGCCTTGGAGTCATATTTTAAGAATAAAATCAGCTTTACGCAAAACAGCCAGAAAACCTTAAAAGTCAATCATTGAGCATAATTAGCTCCTAATCTTGCTGAGTTCGTCGAACTCACCCTTGTTTATTTTTGTTTCAGAGGAGGACTTCACCGATCTCGACGGTGGGTTCTTTATTGACATCGACGAGTAGTCTGGGGTTCCCGGGTGGCAGCCTGGGGCAACTAGGAACCAGCTGGCACGGAACTGTTTATCTGTAGGCCTCTTAGGCCATATTTGGATCTTGTTGTTTAGAACAACTTAATTTGCTTCCGCTTGATGTAATGATGGGTCCGTGACCTCTGATTGTAATATTTGTTATCTTTCTATACTAAGAGTTGAACTATATTATCTTGAGTCGTAGGGTCTGTCATGTGCCAGGTGTTCCGGTGTCTTAGTCTCTTTATTATACTTTGAGGGCTATGCTTTGGATATGGCATGATCGAAGGGTTGTGTGGCCGATGATCCATGCCGAGCACGCCTGCCGATGTTTACTCGGCCTGGGAGTGGTAACCCCAGTAACCTTCGATTATGTAGCATGACCACCGACACATAGCATCACTGTATAATTGATGGATTGGGGCATTACAACTTGGTATCAGAGCAGTACCGCCTGTAGGAAGCCCTTCTACTGGTCGACGTTGAGTCTAGTGTTTGGAAAAATATTTTTTAACCTAAAAACGAGTTGTGAAAACCATCTTAGGATTCTTTTTATTCCTTATCTGGTTACCCTCTAATCTCGGAGCAATCTTACCTCTATTTGTTTTGAGCCTTATCACGTGTCGCTTCCGCCGCGCATGACTTGTCATACAAGTGGAGTACGCTTACTCGTTTTGGGTTTTAGGGCGCGGGGCGACCAGCTTTTGGGGCTCCCGTCCCTATGTTTGCTTTCAGGATCATTCTCCTTGCTGTGCCTAGTCTCTACCCGAGTTCTACTTTCATTCCTGACTCTAGAGTCTCCGTACCTGACATTTGAATTATTCTTGCTACAGTACTGTTTGATTCTGGAGCATCACATTCATTCATTTCGGTAGCATTTGCACAACAAAACAATATACCGTTTGAAGAGTTGGAAACACCGTTACTGGTCACCAGCCCGGGCACTCGTTGGCAAACCAAAAGGGTGACCCCCAAAGTCCAAATTAAGATAGGCTCATTCCCCTTCCCTTTTCCTCTGATAGCCTTCAAGTCAACCGGCTTTGATGCCATACTGGGCATGAACTGGCTAGGGAAATACAAGGCTAACCTCGACTGTGCTGCCAGAACCATCACTGTGACCACATCTTCCGGCGACATTGTGGAGTATTGGTCTGCACAGTCCAGACCTCCATCTCCATCCATGCCCAACTCACTAGAGCTCCTCCTTTGCTTCATGGAAGGCTTATCCCCTCCTGAAATCCAAGACATCCATGTTGTGTGTGACTTCCCGGATGTGTTCCCGGAGGAATTGACTGGCATGCCACCTGATCGAAGTGTGGAGTTTGTCATAGAGTTGCTTCCCGGTACCGCGCCGATTGCCAAGAAGCCCTACCGTATGCCGGTGGAGGAGCTGGCGCTGTTAAAGGAGCAAATTGATGAACTGTTAGCGAAAGAGTTCATTCGGCCTAGCAGTTCACCTTGGGGTTGTCCCGTACTCTTCGTCAAGAAGAGGGATTCTACCGTGCCTCGTCTAGTCTCTGACTACAGGCCGTTAAATGCGGTGACAATCAAAAACAAGTACCCTATTCCTCGTATCAATGGTCTATTGGATCAACTAGCTGGTGCAACGGTATTTTCCAAGATGGACCTGAGGTCAGGGTACCATCAGATCAAGATCCGAAAGCAGGATATTCCAAAGACGGCCTTCGTTACTCGCTATGGCTCATATGAGTATACCGTTATGTCCTTTGGTCACACCAATGCTCCTGCGACGTTCATGAGGCTCATGAACTCCGTCTTCATGGATTATCTCGACAAGTTTGTTGTCATTTACATCGATGACATTCTCGTCTACTCCAAAACCGATGAAGAGCATGCCGAACATCTTCGTTTGGTCCTAACACGCCTTCGAGAACACCGCCTTTATGCCAAGTTCTCCAAGTGTGAGTTTTGGTTGGATAATCTCGTCTTCCTCGGCCATGTGATTTCCGCAAGTGGAGTGGCAGTCGTTCCCGACAAGATTCAATCTATTATGGATTGGGTAACTCCCATGTCTGTCAAGGACATCCGAAGCTTTCTGGGATTGGCAGGTTACTACCGTCGATTCATCGAAGGGTTCTCCAAAATAGCCAAGCCTCTGACCGACCTTCTCAAGAAGGATACAAGGTTCGTATGGACGGACAAGGCTGAAGAGAGCTTCAAAACCCTGAAGGCCAAACTCACTTCTGCTCCTGTGCTTGCCCTGCCAGACGCAAGCAAGGATTTCGTGGTCTTCTGTGACGCCTCTCTGCAAGGCTTGGGCTGTGTGTTAATGCAAGATGGCCATGTAGTGGCATATGCCTCTCGCCAATTGAAGCCACATGAGCAAAACTACCCAACTCATGATTTGGAGCTTGCCGTGGTGGTTTATGCTCTGAAGCAATGGAGACCATACCTGTTTGGTAACCGTTGCGAGATTTACTCGGATCACAAGAGTTTGAAATACCTTTTCACCCAGCCGGATCTAAATCTCAGGCAAAGACGTTGGTTGGAGTTAATCAAAGACTATGATGTGAGTTTGAATTACCAACCCGGCAAGGTGAACGTCGTGGCCGACGCGCTAAGTCGAAAAGCTTATAACAACAACCTGATGATTGAGAAGGCTCAACCTGCTCTCCATGAAGATTTCGCCCGTTTGAACCTGAAAATCGTCCCCTCTGGCTACCTCGCAAATCTGGAGATCAAATCTACTCTGGTAGACCAGATAAAGGAGGCCCAGAAACTGGATAAGGGCATTCTTAATATCAAAAAGAACATTGCTAGTGGAAAGGCCAAATGCTTCTCTGAGAATGAAGCGGGAATCGTGTACTTTGGTGACCGTCTGGTGGTGCCAAAGGAGCAGAATCTGAAGGAGTTGATCCTCAAAGAAGCGCAT
This sequence comes from Poa annua, assembly GCA_026929855.1. Classification (NCBI taxonomy): domain Eukaryota; kingdom Viridiplantae; phylum Streptophyta; class Magnoliopsida; order Poales; family Poaceae; genus Poa; species Poa annua. The sequence continues at coordinate 4,020,775 of CM049430.1, forward strand.
GATTCCCCTCTCTCTATTCATCCCGGTAGTACCAAAATGTACCAAGACCTCCGACCACTATTCTGGTGGACTCGGATGAAAAGAGAAATCGCCAAGTATGTTGCTGAATGCGACACCTGTCGACGTGTAAAGGCTGAACATCAAAGGCCTGCTGGCACTCTTCGCCCTATTGCGATTCCAGAATGGAAATGGGACGAGATTGATATGGACTTTATTACGGGTCTGCCGAAGTCTCCCAAGGGCAACGATGCCATCTGGGTAATCATCGATCGACTATCCAAAGTGGCTCACTTCCTCCCAGTGCGAGTCGACATCACAGCTGCTAAGCTGGCTGACCTGTATGCTTCCCGGATCATCGTACTTCACGGTGTTCCCAAGAGGATAATCTGTGATCGTGGCAGCTTGTTTACCTCGAAATTCTGGACGAGTTTCCAACAAGCCATGGGAACCCGCCTCAACTTCAGCACAGCTTTCCATCCCCAAACTGATGGACATACCGAAAAGGTGAACCAAGTTCTAGAGGACATGCTTCGAGCTTGTGTAATCTCTTTCGGAAAGGGGTGGGAAAAATACCTTCCCTTCGCTGAGTTCTCCTACAACAATAGCTATCAAGCGAGTCTGGGTATGGCCCCATTCGAGGTTCTGTATGGAAGAAAATGCCGAACTCCGCTAAATTGGTCCGAGACCGGAGAGAGGCAACTCTTGGGTCCAGATGTGATCAATGAAGCTGAGGAGAAGGTGAAAATCATACGAGAGAATCTGAAGATTGCCCAGTCTAGGCAGAAGAGCTACTATGATAAGCACCATCAGGAGGTCCATTATGAAATTGGTGACAAGGCCTATCTACGCGTCTCTCCTCTTCGTGGTGTTCGTCGCTTTGGAATCAAGGGAAAATTGGCCCCTCGTTATGTTGGCCCTTTCACCATTCTGGCCAAACGAGGAGATCTATCCTACCAGCTAGAACTCCCAACCAACTTCCCGGATGTGCATGATGTGTTCCATGTATCCCAACTCCGCCGTTGCTTCAAGGATCCTATCCGTGGAGTCAATCATGAGGAGCTGGATATCCAGGCGGATCTCACCTATCGCGAGCATCCCATACGTATCCTGGATGAAGCGGAAAGGAAGACTCGAAATAAGGCTACCAAGTTCTTCAAAGTTCAGTGGTCTCACCATTCCGAAGAAGAAGCTACCTGGGAAAGAGAGTCTAGTCTTCGTGAGGAATATCCTGACTTTCTTCCGCAACTTTAGAATCTCGGGACGAGATTCCTGTAAGGGGGGTAGATTTGTAACAGCCCAAGTTTGGAAACCTGAAAAACCTGTGTAATTTTTCCACTTTTGTGTAATTGCATCATGGCATCCATATCATTTTGCTACTTTTATGAACATTTCAACCAAGACACTTTGAATCTTTCATATTTGTCAAGGAAGTTCCAAGAGTTCAAAAGAAGATAATTGCACTTGCTAAAACCAAACTACTTTGAATCTTGCATATTTGTCAAGGAAGTTCCAAGAGCTCAAAATATTATATTTGCATTGTCTCCAAATTATAAAAGGGGCAACATATGGAAATTTGAGGGAAATGCCCTATTTAACCCCTCTGAACAAAAGTGCATCAAATCATTTTATTTTGATATGCCAATTTTTGTGGTGACTCTACACTGTATGGGGAAGCTACCATATTTTTCCCAAATTTTTCTGAAATGTTTAACTGCCCCAAATAAATCAAAGAGTGCACTGGTTTTAAAAGAAAAGGGAAAAAGGACCTGTTTGTGAGGGAGAAATAAAATCGGCAGGGGGATTTTCAGAAAACGTTGTCGTCTTCCTCGCTGTAGCGACCGAGCAGTTCGTCCCCGACGAACCATGTCACGGTGTCGAGCTCCCCTGCGCCGCGCCCGGACCCCCCCTCTCCTCTGCTGCCCTGCGCAAGGATAAGGACGCCACCGACTCCGCTCTGCTCTCTCTCCCCCCGATACTTTCCCCTGTTTCCCCCCCGTTTTCCCCGAGCCGCCATGGCCGTGACCTAGTCGAGGTCGCCGCCACGAATCGACGTCGCTAGAAAGCTCGCGGAGCAGATCGAAGAGCACCACGAGCTCCGCGACGTCTCCTTCTTCCTCTGCGCCGAAGGAATCGAAGAGGGACGCCGCAAATCGACCACACCGACCTCGTCTTCTTCCGTTCCGGCCGCCGGACTCCGAGCACACGCGCGACCTCCTCCGACCTCCTCCGACACCGCCGCGAGTTCCCACGCGTCGAGGGTGAGCTGGCGCACGTCCTGGACATCCTCTATCTCTCCCTTTCTCTCTAGTTCGCCGTGCCCGCGCAGCTCCGCCGTAGCCGTAGCTCTCCGCCGCCGTAGCGGGTCGCCGGAGCATTTCCCGGCGACCTCTTGGTCCGTAGCTCCGCCACGGAGTTCCCCGCTCCCGTGCGCGTCGAATGCGCCCCTCCGCGTGATCCCTGGCGCCGTAGAACTCCGCCTCCGTGCACCTCGCCGCCGGCGTCCACCACGGCCGTGCGCTCCGGCGTGGTGCTGACAGCCAGGGCCCACGCGCCAGTGGCTCAGCACCCGCCCCACGCCGCGTCAGCGCCACCCTGGCCCCTGGCCCGCGCGTCAGTGGCTCGGGTTAGCCCAGCCTCGGTGAAAAACGCTCGGATCTTTTCCTATGAATTAATAAAAAGACAGAAAATGAATAAAACTTCAAAAATTCATATCTTCCAAAATATTTATCCAAACTTAGCGAATAATATACCAAAATGCTCAGGAAAATAAATGCTATCTACTAGGATGTTTCACATTCCCATTGCAGTTAATATATTTTGCTGTTTTGCTAAAATTAAGAAAGGGGTATAAGAGTAGCTTAAATTCGTTATAAATTTCCCCAATTGCTAAAATTGTGCCCTTATAGTCAAGATGTTCATAAGCACTGGTTCTACACAATCAACACCATTTTAAGCATTTTACCTAAATTAAAAGCTTAGGAGAACATAAAAATAAATATGAAGACATATTTCCTCTCTCGTTGAATAATTATTCCTATCACCCCAACTAAAAGTGATACACTTGTTATAGTAATTCAGTGCATTAAAATGTCATGCCATCATGTGCTTGCGCATTGCATATGACTTGCTTATATTGATTGTGTTCTTTTTGGTGTTTCGATACATCGATAGATCAAGGAATCGGGGTCCCGCCACATTACCCCGACGAACAGTATTACCCGCCTGCTGAGCAAGGCAAGCGTGATCCCCACCCTCTGAGCATATCTTATCCTATTTTCCGCAAATTATTTTCTCCACTATAATATTGCATGCGGTTCCAAATGTCAATTTTGTTGGATTAGAGTATCCTATAGTTGCATTAAGTTCCCGATGCCATTACCTGTTTCCCTCCTATTATCCATAGGTTTGTATTGATAGCCTGAAATAATGCACTATGCTATGTTGTGCTTAGCCATGCTTAGTTAAAGGTGTATTTGGTTAGATGGATAATCATGTTGGGATCGGATGTGGAAATTCCGCGGATGTTGGTGGAGAAATGGTGGTAACATATAATAAAATGCTAAGAGGTGGGGATGAGAGGCCACATGGTATGTGGTGGGTTGTCTCGTTCTCGCCGCATCAGTGCGAGTTCTCGCCTTCGAGCCAAGTTGAGCGTGCTACCATGCGTGGGCATATGGAACCTCGTCGACCGACTAACTTGTGGCGGACTAGCCGAGGGTCCTCTAGTTTGGCTTTCCATTTGCGCGTGTGTTGGGATGGTGGTCAAGACTGAGATGAGGATGATGGTGCTTAGGAGAATGAGTGGCCGCAGGGCAGGGTGTTGGAGGCACTGAACCTGTCCTACCGCCACTGATGATCCTGGGTTAGTTCTAAGCAAGGTAAAGGTCGTAGCCGCTCCCACCCAGCCGGCTTTCCCCGAAAGAGAGCTAAATGATCAGGCAATGGGTCGGACGGTACGCATGGATAAGTAGCTGGGAGGTCCCTCGGGAACCTGCCGACTTTCACATTGTACACCCCCTGCAGGGATAAATCTTTTCGAAAAGCCGTGTCCACGGTTAAGGACGACTTGGTGACGAATTCAGGGATCATAGAGTAACTTTAACGGAATGACTAAAAACTGGGTACTAAAGGTACCACTCACGATTGTAAGGTTGACTTCCTCGAGGGTGAGTCGAGGAGGTGCCTTGGTGGAACATGTACAGTGGTGGATGATGAGAAAGTGAATCAAAAGAGAAAGAGTTACTTCTTACCCCTCTTCGAAAATATTCTGATAGTCGATGCCTTGGAGTCATATTTTAAGAATAAAATCAGCTTTACGCAAAACAGCCAGAAAACCTTAAAAGCCAATCATTGAGCATAATTAGCTCCTAATCTTGCTGAGTTCGTCGAACTCACCCTTGTTTATTTTTGTTTCAGAGGAGGACTTCACCGATCTCGACGGTGGGTTCTTTATTGACATCGACGAGTAGTCTGGGGTTCCCGGGTGGCAGCCTGGGGCAACTAGGAACCAGCTGGCACGAAACTGTTTATCTGTAGGCCTCTTAGGCCATATTTGGATCTTGTTGTTTAGAACAACTTAATTTGCTTCCGCTTGATGTAATGATGGGTCCGTGACCTCTGATTGTAATATTTGTTATCTTTCTCTACTAAGAGTTGAACTATATTATCTTGAGTCGTAGGGTCTGTCATGTGCCAGGTGTTCCGGTGTCTTAGTCTCTTTATTATACTTTGAGGGCTATGCTTTGGATATGGCATGATCGAAGGGTTGTGTGGCCGATGATCCATGCCGAGCACGCCTGCCGATGTTTACTCGGCCTGGGAGTGGTAACCCCAGTAACCTTCGATTATGTAGCATGACCACCGACACATAGCATCACTGTATAATTGATGGATTGGGGCATTACATTTGTATTCATAAAGTGCACCTTGATCTGTCAACAAGATCCGAAATACTTAATACAGTGCTGTGACCTGACGGCAATCTTAAATATAACAACACTTTATTTAGAAGTTTCTTTTATGAAAATATTATGATCTTTATGAAGAGGATTGCAAGCAGAAAACAATTTTCTAGTCTCCCTCACTCTTTAGTCACTAAACTTTCATTAGCAGACATATACTCTTTGGAACACCTTCCAACATAGGTCTGACACTTTATTCCAAACTTCCAATTCCAATCCATAAACCATAATTCGAAAAATCATATTTTCCTCGGAATTACATAGACAACAAACTAAGTTTTGTTTCTATTTGGCTTTGGAATACACTCTCATCCAATGCGAGGAATCTACAAAGAACTATTCAGGTATATACCGAATTATCGTGTAATCATATACATGTCGACACTACTGTCGATCTCATGAATTCTTGTTGAGAAAAACTTCTATTTTCTAAAGTGGGCATCGACTATAATGTTTCGAACATATTAGGAGTTTCTAAAACTGATTCTGACAGACCACACTTTATTTAAAATAGAGCATGATTATAATTCCCCATATATCACTATATATGCCATTATAATTTTGTGAAACGAATTTCCACAAGTCTTTTGTGTTGAAACCATAATTCAAAAATATTGTCCTTTGATCGAATTTTGTGAATACAATATTCACTAATCTTTCTTCTGAAAAACCCCATTTGATCTATTATCAAATTAATTTCAGACTCCATAATTTATCGGGCAAATACTCCTATTTACCAAAATCATGGAAGAATTCGGATCATGCAATAACACCATTGATTAATCATTAAAAATGACTCTCAATCAATTTCCTCTAGTATTGCAACTTCAATACTGCATATCAAACTTAATCAATTTTGGCACTCGAAATACTTAAATGGACCAAAAATATCCATTACTTCTTTCATTGCCTTTATGACTAAATTCAATGGTGTTTGTTCTTTGGACACATAATTTTATCATTCCTGCTATTATAAATGTATATCATACGCATAATGTAATTGAGATGTGATGCAAATTACTCATAACATGAAACAACTGCTTTGTTCCATAACATAAAACAACTGATGTGTTCTATATGAATAATTATGTCTTGTAACATTCAAGACACCAAACTAGATCAAATTCTCACTATTACAAAATATCTTATCAAAAACTATTGATGATAACTAATATGATATCTCGAGGGCGTGAGCACTACTGGCCATTAACTTGCCATCACTTGTGCACTGTCACGTCACCCTTCGCCACATACTTGTGATAATCAGGGACTGTTTCACAAACAGAACAATTATCAAATACTTTTCATCAAGTATGAGAAGAATACATTTATATCTTCGTATATCAAATATACCCATAGCGTCGAAGAACTCTTCTTCGATGAATCAACTTTTAGAGATTTAAACTTGTTCACGAACGTGAAGAAGCTCACCGTGTCTCTATAGCATATTCACGCACATGCTATTCACAGCTAGGAGGTAAAGCACAATCTCTATTGCACTGGAGTTCGCTATCTAGAAATCGTAGATATTCGTAAGCCTGAAGTAGATGTCACACAACTTCTTCAACTGAGTCTCCAGACAGGTATGCTCCCCATGTGAATGGTCCGGAACTTTCTAAGCTGTCTGAACTGCTCAAGACTCAATTCATCTTTGAAGTGACCTCTGATCGCATCAATCACGACATATGGCTCCATGTGTTGAAACAACTTTCAACTCAGGTGCTAGGCATACGCTCATGACGATCGTCACTTCCATGAACATGTCATGATGCTTACGGAACTCATCATCTTTCTCCTTGCTATCAGAATCATCAGGTCTAACTCCTAACTAATGTTCTAGCACATATAGGATGTTTGTTGTGTTTGGAGAATGTTTTAAAAAACCATTGTACCATCTGATGAAGTTGGACCCGTCGGCTTCCAAGGTAGAATCCGAGCTCTTGAAGAAGTAACCGAAGCGTAGTTCCGTAGTCTCCAGATGTGATCGCAAAAGAGGTAAGATAAGTTTATAATATATGGGTGAGTTTTAGTTCTATAATCTCATTATCAAAAACACACCACACCAAGATTATTATCCCTAAAAATAATAATGGCGATTACACGACCCTCATCCAACATACTACCCCCGATCATCACGGCCGGCAGCACAGCTTCAAAGGTGGACATAACATGTCGATCACAACAACTCTGTGACTCGTGCTCGATCTTTCGATCTTCCCGTGTTCTGAGGCCATACCTCTGAGTATGCTAGGCTCGCCAATCAAACCTCGAAGACCCTGCGCGTGCAACATGGCTTACACCCACTGTATGCGAACGACGAGATGTGTGACACCCGATCATCACGGCCTGCCTCATAACGTAGAACTTTCTTGGTGGTGCGCAACGAGGGAGAACACAATTTTGGTATTTGTTAGGGATCATCCTATTTATGATGCTACCGTTGTATATCTAGCATATGAGCAATCAATAGGATGCACACACAACAGCACACAATAATGATGCAATGAAGTGCGATGTGACATGGTCGATGCGCCTGGACCTTCATGGCGCCATGTGCCTGGCCCCCGGCACCCCGGCATGGCTCCGAGTCTACAGAGCCCTCCTTTGCCTCCGACAGTACGAGTAATATCAAAACTTACCGTAACCATGTCACATAAAATAACGCCTCTGCAAAACAAAGTTAGACGCCTCTAGGTTTATTTAGTTTTGCAAATTTTACGTGGCATATAGGCTTATTCGTAAGAGAATCGCTTCCCTACCTACGAACTTTGTACCACAACGTCGATCATATAATTGCATGTTTAAGCATCCCTTTCGGGCCCTCCATTGAAAATGCTTTGCCGACTAGAGAGAGAGAAACAGACACCCGCCAGCCACAGATACGGTGCAAGCCATATGTCAGTAGTGGAACCAGTCTCGCGTAAGCGTACGCGTAAAGTCGGTCCGGGCCGCTTCATCAACTCAATACCGAAGGCATCGCAAGTGCACGCTAGAGGGTAGCAAATATAAGAAAGACACCCTCATTCAACATGAGTTCTAACCGTACCAGCAGTACTACGCATAGATCGGCTCTGATACCACTGAAGGGGTTACGGTGCAGAAAACAATAATTTTTCTAGCGAACGAAACCCTAACTAGCCAGGATCTATCTATCTAGTACATGCGATAACGGTGGCGGAACGGGTTACATTACCTCCATGTAGACCGATAGCGGGGATTACGCTCCCGCACAAGCGTTGACGATGAAGTCGTACGTAGCCGACCTCGAGGTCGCGAAGATCTTGCCGCGATGTCGAAGTCGATGACGCCGGGGTGTCGATGATGATCTGCGTCGACGGGCGTCGGGCGGAAGAAGGCAGAGCGCCAGCACCAGGGCTGGTGCGCCGGCAGCGGAGGGGAGGGAGGCGCGGCGGCTGCAGGGGGCCAGACGACGTCGCCCAAGCTCCTCAAAAGAGTTGCCTCCGAGCACTCACAAACATACGGAGCTTAGCGACAACTCCCGGTCATTCAGATCCAGCTGAAATCGCAGGAGTAGATCTTATCTGGAATCCCGCAGAGCAACGGCGCTCTGCGGTATAGCTTGGGTGGAGAGAGATCCCCTTTTTTCTCAGCTCGGCGCGGCTCCAACTTGGGAACCACGAGATCGAGAGAGAAATCGGGAATTACATGTATTTTCCTATGAATTAATCCAATTAATATGCCTTGCTATATAAAGGGGGAAGGGGGTGTGCAAACCCCTTGGCTCCCCCATGTGGGACTAAACAAAGGAGGAGGGGGGTGGTGCGCCCCCACCATGGGCTGGCCGAACCCCCCATGGGGCCCACCCCTTGCTTGGTGCGGCTCCCCCCTCTTGGGCCCTCTTAGGGCCCATGTAGGTGGGAGCCCCCTTTTTCCTTTATTTAATTAATATTAAATTAATATAAAAATCCCATTAATTCATAATTAATATATTTATATATAATTCAATATCCCGTGACTCCGAAAACTCTTTCGGACCACCCGAACAACTTTCGGACATTCCTGGAACCATTCCAGACCTCTCCGGAACTCCTTCCGGACCACCGGAACTCTTTCCGGATCATTTCTCTCTCTCCAACAAATTCCTATAAAATTCCAGAACCTATCTCCTAGCGTCGCTAAGACCTTAAGTTTGTTACGCTACGGTTCGAGAACACTCCAGACATGGTCGAGACACTCCGCTCACCAATGATCGTCAGGGATACCTGGAAGTATATGACGACCCCTGTGCATTTTACGAATATCGTCGTTGAACCATAAATATGATATTCATTCCCTTTGTCTCTGCGATACTACCTTGTCCGAGATATGATCGTAGACACACCGATGTCTTTGTTGTATCTCGTTACCGACGAAGGTTATTAACTCGTCTGCGATATTACATCTCCATGACCTAGTCATAAGCTGCGCAGCTATATAGATGCAATATCACCGAGTGGGCCCAGAGTATCTTTCCATTACAAGAATGAACAAATCCCACTCTTGATCCTTACGTCTTGATGTTCTTTCGGAATACCCAAGATGGACACCGTTATTGTCATGCTATATAAGACACAACGTTTGATGCTCTCAAAGTACCCCTACGAAGCATTAATAAGTACGGTCTCACGGTCTAAGGAATAAGCTATCATATTCTTATCTATTGCAAATGACAAACATCGTAATACGATCTTATTGCAATACTTTGCGTATGTCCATCACCTTATTCAACCAACAAGATGACCCCATTGTCAACCGACGTCATTGTCCTTGATCGGGAATCTCGATCAACTGTTGCCCAACGGACTAGCTCATATAGAGGCTTGCTAGGGACCTGGTTGTCTATGTATCACACGTGTATTAATAATTCCGATTAATACAGTTATAGCATAATACACAAACCTATTATAAACTTATGAGATAATGCAATAAATACTACTTATTTATTTGCCTCTAGGGCATATCTCCTTTAGTAGAAATGTGTGAGATAGTCCTTGAAGAGCTTCTCCGTGTATAGTGGTGGGTCCTCCTCCGACAATAGCTCCTTGATCGGTCCATAAGCCCTCGTCGGACAAGGGATTGGGAGGCACGCGATCGAGACCCTCGGAGCGGCTTTTTTCGCAACAACTTTGTGCTCCACACTCCGAAATCTGTCATTTGAGGCAATCTGCACATGTGCCCACATAATTATTTTGCAAATGACCGAACATGAACCTCATGTTCTTATCGGTTAACTTTGGACACACATACCTGCAAGAGATCACTAATGTTGACAATGAACGCACCAGTAATCGGCTCCACGTCCACCCATTGGTTCTTGTGGAGAACTTGGAGTCCGCCGACACCGTCCTGGAGGAGCACGGTGAGGAAGCCGATGTCAGAGTGGCGGGTGGTGCCGATGGTGACCTCGGGCTCGGGGCAAGGCGGGTAGTAATGGCACACTATCATCTGGCCCTGGTTGCATCCTATATCAGCGAGGTGGCTTGTGTCGAGACCCAATGCTTCTGATAGTAGGCCGAACAACGTGCTACAAAGGTTTCTCACATGTTTTGCGTAGTCAAAGAACACGTCACTGCATTATATATCCATGTTTTGTTAAACATGACATGGAGTAGAGTAGAGTACATTGGCTAGATTTCTACGAGAAATGGTGATGGAGGCTAACGTACCGGCGGCAGGAGTCCGGCATGTCGGTGGCGGCGGGAGGGTCAGGCGCGACGCGAAGGTAGAGGGTGTCGCGACAGTTTGCCACCTCGGACTGATGGAGGTCATGTCCTTAGGTGTAACGATGTGATGGACATACCCAATATTTATAGGACATAGTCATTATGCCTTAAGACCGTGAGACCAACTCTTATTGTTATTCCTGAAAGATACTTTGATTGCACCAAACGTCATATCTTATTTAGTGTGTCAATAACGATGATACTTTTGGGTATAGTAAGGGGGTAGTTGAGACGAGTGGTCAACAACGGGATTTGTCAGTCCGCATAGCCGGATAGATACTCTAGGGCCCACTCGGTGAGATTATGTCAAATGAGTTTGCAAACATGTGACTAGGTCACGAGCTGACATAATATCATAGCCGAGTAGAAGATAGCAATGTCGGTAACGAGATCATGCTAGGTATGGAGATATCTGAGAATGATGCTCGGACACGCTAAGTATCGCCATGGCAAAGGGTTTAAGACTATACGTCCAGGTTTGATAGATGAAAGTCATTCATTATATTACAGCGATTAATAAATGGGGTCCAGGCCTACGAGTTAGTCATTGATCGGAGAGGAGTCTCGATCATGTCTGTTATTATATCGAACCACTAGGGTAACACACTTAAGGGGTTTTGACAAGACAACCGGAAATGGACAAGATCACCGGGAACGTCCCGGGAATGGTCCGATGGAGATCGGGCAGCGACGAAAGAGTTTTCGGAGCTAGAATAAATTATATATAATATTTTTGAAATTAATTAGTGTAATTAATATTTAAATATGATTTTATATATTTATTTGCGAATTTATTTAGTCTGATTTTCCTAAATGGGCCTTCTGGTGGAAAGAAGGCCCATTGGTTGGGGGGGGGGGGGGGTGGTGGGGGAAACTCTCAAGGGAATTTTGTGGGGAGGCTTGGCCGGCCTAGGTGGGCCAAATGGGGCCCACCTAGGGCCGGGGCAACAGGCCTAGCCGCACCAGGCAATGGGGGATAGTCCCATATTGCCTGGCTGGCAAGGTTGGCTCCCCCTGGGAGCCTATATAAGAAGGGGCACCCCTGGCTTTTTAATTCACCAATTAATTCCCTAATTCTCTCTCGATCTCGTGATTCCCTTTGTCGGAGTTGCGCCGAGTAGAGAAGGGGGATCTCTTCCACTATAGCCCGCTGCCGCTGATGGTGTTCCGGTCCAAGTCTCCCGCTGCTCGTCCTGGACAGGAGCTTCAGAGGCCGTCGTCTCCACCGTATGTGTGTAACGCCCTGCGAGGTGCTGCACTAGCGGTGCTCGGAGGCCTACTTCCTCCACCCGACCTCGAGGTCATCTTCGTCGTGCCGAGTTCTTCGCGACCTAGAGGTCGGCTACGTCGTCTTCGTCGTCAACGCTTGTGCGGGAGCGTAATCCCCGCTTTTCGGTCTACGAGGGTATGTATTCCGATCTCCGCCGTACTTCTATATCTGCATAGTGTAGATCTTGGCTAGTTTAAGGATATCGTTGCTAGGAAATTTTTTGTTTTCTACACACGATCCCCTTCAGTGGTATCAGAGCCGATCTATCGTAGATATAGCTGTACGCTATTAAAACCCGTGTTCTACACGGGGGCACCGTTCCTGTTATTTGCTACCCTCTAGCGTGCACTTGTGATTCCAGCGGCATCGAGTTGATGAAGCGGCCCGGACCGACTTTACGCGTACGCTTACGCGAGACTGGTTCCACTACTGACATACGGCTTGTACCGTATCTGTGGCTGGCGGGTGCCTGTTTCTCTCTCTTTAGTTGGCTTTGCATTTTCAATGGAGGGCCCGAAAGGGATGCTTAAACATGCAATTATTGGATCGTTGTTGTGGTCATAAGGTTCGTAGGTATGAAGCGGTTCTATTTATGACAGCCCCAAGCCACGTAAAATATGCAAAATATAAAGTAGAAGCGTCTAACTTTATTTTGCAGGGCTATGTGATATGGTCAAGGTAGGTTTATTAAAATGTTTATGAACTGTGGGCGCCAAGAAGACCATGGCGCATGGACCATATCACGTCGCATTACATTTGATGTTTTGTGTGCATCTTATATTGTGTGATTATATATATTAGTATATATTAGTTTCGCGGCGGTAGTTATATATAAGATGATCCCTTCAAAAATACCACTAGTGTTCTTCCTCCAACGCGCACCACCAAGTAAGTTATACGTTATGAGGCAGGCCATGACGATCAGGTGTCAGACATATCGTCGTTCGCATGCGGTGGGTGTAAGCCATGTTGCACAAGCGTCAGCGTGGAGGATATAGTGGCGAGCCTAGCATATGCAGATATGGCCTCGGAATACGGAGGCTGAAAGGTCGAGCATGAGTCACAGAGTTGTTGTGATTGGCAATTGTCTACCCTTGAAGTTGTGTTGCCGGCTCTGACGATGAGGGGTTGTGCAATGGATGGGGGTCGTGTGATCGCTTAAACGACCAGGAGGGATGTTCGATTGAGTGGGAGTTCAGATAGTTATTTTCTAAAATACTAGAACTCAAAATATAATGAACAAAGTCTATTTTGCAAACCTTTGTAAATATTAACCATTGCGATAGCATCTTTTAAAATTAGGCGCATTCCTGCGATTGAGAAAGTTAAATTTTGGGTCCAAACTTCATATTTTATACTTTAGCTTGAGGATACTCCTTGTTTAAACTGTTAGCTCTTTGTGTTACAATAGCCGCTAGGAGATAAACCCGGAGATTCCGCTAACAAAAGATAATTTAGATTATCAGATTTTGTGCGGATGATATCATCATAGTCCAGTGTATGCTATGATCTCTGCCATAGAGAATCAACGGTGGGTACGAGTTGTTAGATCGCGAACATATGAGATGGTCGCTAAACTCGGGGTACCCCTAAAGTTGGGTTGATGAAGTTTATCAGTATGTTGACTGATTGTCTTCTCAACCAAGATGGAAGAGAATATACACATTGAGAGAGCACGTGGTGGTCATACTTAATGACATATGTTCATACTTGATGAACATTGAGACGCCTCGCTCATCTCGATCACTGGATGACAAACGTCGTTGCCAAGTGCAAATCCTCTATCATAGACTATGTCATGCAAGGGGAATCATTCACCTTCATGGTTCTTGATTACGTTGGAAGTATCAAGAAGATGAAACAGATCGCCTGAAGTCATCGATGATGATGGTGTATATATGATATACATGTTATGAATGTTTTAGCTAAGCAAGTACTCGCAGTAGTGACTAAGTTTTAAACTAGTCATGTTTTATGAAAACCAGGTTTACTGCTTGAGTAGTTTGAAAGGATGAGGCGACATTACGTGTTGATGATGGCAGACAAGTTGTTGTGCTGGCCATAGACACTCTCCCTCTAGATCTACCATTTGAATAAATTCTTTATGATCGCCTGTTTGTATGATCATTATAAGTGTGTCTCCTCTAGCGAGACACTAGTTCATATATGTTAGTGACAAATTCGTTGTCCTATATTTATGAAATAATGATCATATGCCGATTTGAATTTAGATGGTAGAAGCTCCCATATTCATAATATTAATGCCAAAGGATACAAACTAAATAAAGACGCCACATATGTGTGGCACTACCGTTTAATTCATGTCAATTTTATAGTCAATGCATTAGCTTCATACCGGATGGATATACAAGTCCTTAGATTTGATCTTTTGACACTTGCAAAATAACTGTGACACCCTTTTTGGAAAACGGGCATATAACTTATTGATAGTTATACATATAGATGTATGTGGTTCAGTGAAGTAATTGACGGGTAGTGGAGACCTTTATTTCGTGAAATTCACTGAACGTTTTGAGTATAGCTTGTTGAGAATCGTGCATATGGGTGTATGTGAATCAATGAAGTACTATAACGTGTAGTGGAAGTATTTATTTCATAGACTTCATGGACATTCGAGTAGATATATGGATATCCACTCGGGGAATGTTAGTCTGAAAATTTTGATTCGATCAAACAAGTTCAAAATGAAGTAGGAAATAAATTTAACAAGAAAATCAAATTCCTGCGATACAGATCGAGGAAATAAAGATTTGAGTTATAATGTTGGCACATCATTGAAAGACTAGTGAGAAGAGTTCCACAAATTACGTCGCATGGAACACCATAGTGTTATGGTGTGTTAGGACGTCGTAATCGCACCCTATCAGATAGTGTGTGGTAAATGAATCTCTTACCAAATTATTGTGATCATTAGAGTCATATGGTGGAAACGTAACACTCACGTTAGATCATTGGGAAACCATTTAAATCCATGGAGACAATACCATACGAGTGATGGCATGACTTTTAGCCTGGATTGTCTTTTCAACAATTTAGTGTTTCGATGTGATCAAACCTAAAATGGATTTATCTTTGTAGTGTACCGTACCCAAAGAGTTAGTTGGGTAAATGTCTCCCGACATAGGCAAAATTGTTGCTGGGATATACCTTGCGAAAGAAATATTTTCTTTCCAAGGGTATAAGTGAGAAAGAAAGTAGAGCAAGACGAAGTTGGTGAACTTCCTCTCCAGACATCAGAGTGGCGCAACCGAAAGTGTTTTCGGTGTCAGGCTCCACAGCTTGAAAAAGCTGATGATTCAAGATCATGATGTTCTGAGCTCATTCTAAGAGCGTAGGCATACGAGGTTGTGTTCCACACTGTGTGTTACGACAATCTTGTTATGAAGGTCATATTAATGGAATATGATAGACCTACGAACTACGAAGAAGAGATGGTGGACCTAAGTCCGAGAAATGGCTATGAGTCATTTATGATCCGAAATAAAATCCATATACGATTACCAGGTAATGACTTGGGAGATCTTCTTGACGGCATCTAGGATGTTAATAGAATATGGAATTTTATGAGAGAATAGACATTGAGAATGATCGATTTGTCGTGAAACAGTTCCGACAGATTCAAAAGTTGACCACATGAGAGTTTGTCACAAGTGGCGAAGCCTAAATCTATTCTGGGTCGTTTAGCAATCTATAATTTCGATTGAGAAATTGATAGATGGATAAGGAAACCATGTTTCTTATTAGTGTCATTAAGAAAGAGTTGGTGATCCTGAGGATGCTATACATGTATGCGAACTTCAGTTGGCCATTCATGGGCTGAAGCAAGCACATCGGAGCTGGAATCTTCACTTTGATAATGTGATCAAAGGATTTTGGAGTTGTCCAAAATAGTTGAAGAAACCTACATTTGCAAAGAAGTGAGTGGGAGCAAAGTGGCTTTCCTTGATCTTATATGCGGAAGGCATATTTGAGTGGGAACTAAGTAGCTTTTCCTTGATCTTATATGCGGAAGGCATATTTGTGTGGGAGCTAGGTGTCATTTGTGATTTTGTATGTAACAACATATTAAATGACACAAATCCTCTAGTAGAGTGTAAAGGATTATTTAAGTGATTAAATTTTCTATGAAATGAAGTTAGGGGTATTAGGCATCCGATTTACAATTGTATAGATCGTAAGAAGCTTAATAACATAAGGTCGGAATATTTCCTAAGTTAAGATTCTGAAGTGTTTCAGAATAGAACAAGCTAAGAAGATTGTTCTTGCTTGTATGACTAGGTAAAATATTAAGTTTATCTTGGCATTTTCAGTAATAGCAAATGATGTTCGACATTATCTATGTATCATACAAAGATGCTATCAGACTGAAAGCTCGACTTAGTGTGACCCAAGTTCTTGGTTGAAGAACAGGTTCTAGAGTGATCCTTGTGTGGATCAATGAATAAATGTTAAGTATATTTTTCAGTGTCTATGAGAACTGAAGATATGTTTTCTAGTAAAGGGTAAGAGTGGAAAGACAACTTGTCGTAAATCGGTTACGATGATGCAAGTTATGACACTGACCCATACGACTAGAAATCTCATATAGGAGATGTCCTTTATTTTGAAGATAGACATGGTTAGTTTGCGAAGTCGCATATGAATGCACTATTGCATAATCTACATAGGTATAGAAATACATCGCGACTTCAGAAGTAGCAAGTGTGATTGGACTGAGCAGTTTTCCGAGCGTAGGTGGTCCCCTTAATAGATCTCTTAGACTTTTAAGGCCCATGCTACGCGAATGCTCGAGTCTCACTCCATCCACTAGGATATATTTCACCGTCATCGTAAGATACGGATGCTGTCAAACTAGGTGACATAGAAGTGTTGCAAAGCACATATAGGTCTCAATGTGTAAGATCTATTGACTGTATTCCTCTTCCACGAGGCGAGCAGGCACCAAGTTGCTATGGGTGTTGAGGTTTTACCAAGTTGTAAACTAGATCAAGTGTTACTCTAGTGCAAGTGGGAGACTGAAGGGAATATGCCCTAGAGGCACTTAATAAACATAGTTTATTGGCAATATCCCAATTGTTCATTATATGTTATACCATGCTATACCTGTATTAAGCGAAAACATTAATACAGGTGTGGTAGATAAACAACAAGGTCCCTAGTAGCCTCTACTAAGACTAGTTTCGTTGCACGATTGATAATCATGGTTTTCCGATCATAGGGCATGGCGTCGGTCGGAATGGAAGTCATGTCGTTAGGTGTAACGATGTGATGGACATACCCAGTATTTATAGGACATAGTCATTACGCCTTAAGACCGTGAGACCAACTCTTATTGTTATTCCTGAAAGATACTTTGATTGCACCAAACGTCATATCTTATTTAGTGTGACAATAACGGTGATACTTTTGGGAAGGGGGTAGTTGAGACGAGGGGTCAACAGCGAGATTTGTCAGTCCGGATAGCCGGATAGATACTCTAGGGCCCACTCGGTGAGATTATGTCAAATGAGTTTGCAAACATGTGACTAGGTCACCAGCTGACATAATATCATAGACGAGTAGAAGATAGCGATGTCGGTAACGAGATCATGCTAGGTATGGAGATATCTGAGAATGATGCTCGGACACGCTAAGTATCGCCATGACAAAGGGTTTAAGACTAGACGTCCAGGTTTGATAGATGAAAGTCATTCGTTATATCACAGGGATTAATTCATGGGGTACATGCCTAGGAGTTAGTCGTCGATCATAGAGGAGTCTTGATCGCACCTGTCTTGGCCGCACCAGGCAATGGGGGATAGTCCCACATTGCCTCCCTGACAAGGTTGGCTCCCCCTAGGAGCCTATATAAGAAGGGGCACCCCTAGCCTTTTAATTCACCAATTAATTCCCTAATTCTCTCTCGATCTCGTGATTCCCTTTGTCAGAGTTACGCCGAGTAGAGAAGGGGGATCTCTTCCACTATAGCCCGCTGCCGCGCTGTTGGTGTTCCGGTCCAAGTCTTCCGCTGCTCGTCCTGAACTGGAGCTTCAGAGGCCGTCGTCTCCACCGTAAGTGTGTAACGCCCTGCGAGGTGCTGCGCTAGCGGTGCTCGGAGGTCTACTTCCTCCACCCGACCTCGAGGTCATCTTCGTCGCGCCGAGTTCTTCGCGACCTAGAGGTCGTCTACGTCGTCTTCGTCGTCAACGCTTGTGCGGGAGCGTAATCCCCGCTTTTCGGTCTACGAGGGTATGTATTCCGATCTCCGTCGTACTTCTATATCTGCATAGTATAGATCTTGGCTAGTTTAAGGATATCGTTGCTAGGATTTTTTTTGTTTTTTGCACACGATCCCCTTCACCGGGACCCTCAATACATGACTCTAGCGACATCCACAAAACTCGTGATTTCGGGCATTTTTGGCCGTTTTCATGGGCTATAGTCCACGGTTTTCGGGTTTTGGGAGGATTTCGATGCCCCGTGACCCTCTATACATGACTCTGGCGACATCGTCACAACTCGTGATTTCGGGCATTTTTGGCCGTTTTCGTGCACTATAGTCCACGGTTTTCGGGTTCCGGGAGGATTTCGATGCCCCGTGACCCCCGGTACATGACTCAAGCGCATCGTCAAAACTTGTGATTTCAGACATTTTTTGGCCGTTTTTCGTGGGCTATAGTCCATGGTTTTCGGGCTCCGGGAGGATTTCGATGTCCCGTGATCCCCGGTACATGACTCTAGCGACATTGTCAAAACTCGTGATTTCGGGCATTTTTAGCCGTTTTCATGGGCTATAGTCCACGGTTTTCGGGTTCCAGGAGGATTTCGATGCCCCGTGAACCCAGGTACATGACTCTTGCGGCATCGTCAAAACTTGTCATTCGGGCATTTTTGGCCGTTTTCGTGGGCTATAGTCCACAGTTTCGGGTTCCGAGAGGATTTCGATGCCCCGTGACCCCCGGTACATAACTCTAGCAACATCGTGAAAAGTCGTGATTTCGGGTATTTTTAGCCGTTTTCATGGGCTATAGTGCACGGTTTTTGGGTTCGTGGAGGATTTCAATGCCCCGTGACCCCCGGTACATGACTCTAGCGGCATCGTCAAAACTTGTGATTTCGGGCATTTTTTGGCCGCCTTCATGGTCTATAGTCCACGGTTCGGGCTCTTGGAGGAATTCGATGCCCCTTGACCCCAGCGCATGACTCTAGCGGCATCGTCAAACCTCGTGAGTTCAAGCATTTTTTGGCCATTTTCGCGGGCTATAGTCCATGGTTTTCGGGTTCCGGGAGGATTTCGATGCCCCGTGACCCCCGATACATGACTCTAGCGGCATCGTCAAAACTTGTGATTTCGAGCATTTTTGGCTATTTTCGTAGTCTATAGTCCACGGTTTTCAGGTTCCGGGAGGATTTCGATGCCCCGTAACCCTCGATTCATGACTCTAGCGACATCGTCAAAACTCGTGATTTTGGGCATTTTTGGCCATTTTCGTGGGCTATAGTCCACGGTTTTTGGGTTCCGGGAGGATTTCGATGCCCCGTGACCCTCGATACATGACTCTAGCGACATCGTCAAAACTCGTGATTTCGGGCATTTTTGGCCGTTTTCGTGGGCTATAGTCCACGGTTTTCGGGTTCCGGGAGGATTTCGATGCCGCGTGACCCCCGGTACATGACTCTAGTGGCATCATGAATACTTGTGATTTCAGACATTTTTTGGCCGTTTTCGTGGGCTATAGTCCACGATTTCAGGTTCCGGGAGGATTTCGATGCCCCGTGACCCCTGGTACATGACTCTAGCGACATCGTGAAAACTCGTGATTTTGGGCATTTTTAGCCGTTTTCATGGGCTATAGTCCATGGTTTTCGGGTTCAGGGAGGATTTCGATGGCCCATGACCCCTGGTACATGACTCTAGCGATATTGTCAAAACTCGTGATTCCGGGCATTTTTGGCCATTTTCATGAGCTATTGTCCACAATTTTTTGGTTCCGGGAGGATTTCGATGCCCAGTGACCCTCGGTACATGACTCTAGCGGCATCATCAAAACTTGTGATTTCGGGCATTTTGTGGACGTTTTCGTGGGCTATAGTATAGGGTTTTCGGGTTCTGGGAGGATTTCGATGCGCCGTGACCCCCGGTACATGACTCTAGGGACATCGTCAAAACTCGTCATTTCGAGCATTTTTGGCCATTTTTTGGTATATAGTCCACGGTTTTTTGGTTCCAGGAAGAATTCAATGTCCCGTGACCCCCAGTGCATGACTCTAGCGACGTCGTCAAACCTCGTGATATCAGGAATTTTTTGGCCATTTTCGTGGGCTATAGTGCACGGTTTTCGGGTTCCGGGAGGATTTTGATGCCCCATGACCCCCGGTACATGACTCTAGCGACATCATCAAAACTCGTGATTCCAGGCATTTTGGTCATTTTCATGAGCTAAAGTCCACGATTTTTTGGTTCCGGGAGGATTTCGATGCCCCATAACCCCTGGTACATGACTCTAGCGACATTGTCAAAACTCGTAATTTCGGGCATTTTTAGCCATTTTGGTGGGCTATAGTCCACGGTTTTGGGGTTCCAGGAGGATTTCGACGCCCCGTGACCCAAGTGCATGACTCTAGCGGCATCGTCAAACCTCGTGATTTCAGGCATTTTTTGGCCATTTTCGTGGGCTATAGTTCATGATTTTCGGGTTCCGAGAGGATTTCGATGCCCCGTGACCCTCGATACATGACTCTGGCGACATCGTCACAACTCGTGATTTCGGGCATTTTTGGCCGTTTTCATGCATTATAGTCCACAGTTTTCGGGTTCTGGGAGGATTTCGATGCTCCGTGACCCCCGGTACATGACTCTAGCGCATCGTCAAAACTTGTCATTCGTTCATTTTTGGCCATTTTCATGAGCTATAGTCCACGGTTTTTGGGTTCCGGGAGGATTTCGATGCCCCGTGACCCCCGGTAAATGACTCTAGCGACATTGTCAAAACTCGTGATTTCGGGCATTTTTGGCCATTTTTGTGGTATATAGTCTACGGTTTTTTGGTTCCAGGAGGAATTCGATGCCCCGTGACCCCCAGTGCATGACTCTAGCGGCATCGTCAAACCTCGTGATTTCACGAATTTTTTGGCCATTTTCCTGGGCTATAGTCCACGGTTTTCGGGTTCCGGGAGGATTTAGATGCCCCATGACCCCCAGTACATGACTCTAGCAACATCGTCAAAACTCGTGATTCCGGGCATTTTTGGCCATTTTCATAAGCTATTGTCCACGATTTTTTGGTTCCGGGAGGATTTCGATGCCCAGTGACCCTCGGTACATGACTATAGCGGCATCGTCAAAACTTGTGATTTCAGGCATTTTGTGGACGTTTTCGTGGGCTATAGTCCACGGTGTTCAGGTTCCGGGAGGATTTAGATGCCTCATGACCCCCGATACATGACTCTAGCGGCATCGTCAAAACTTGTGATTTCGGGCATTTTTTGTCCGTTTTCGTGGGCTATAGTCCACGGTGTTCAGGTTCCGGGAGGATTTAGATGCCCCATGACCCTCGGTACAGGACTCTAGCAACATCGTCAAAACTCGTGATTCCGGGCATTTTTGGCCATTTTCATGAGCTATAGTCCATGATTTTTTGGGTTCCAGGAGGATTTCGATGCCCCGTGACCCTCGGTACATGACTCTAGCGGCATCGTCAAAACTGGTGATTTCAGTCATTTTTTGGCCGTTTTCGTGGGCTATAGTCCACTGTTTCGGGTTCTGGGATGATTTCGATGCCCCGTTACCCAAGTGCATGACTCTAGCGGCATCGTCAAACCTCGTGATTTCAGGCATTTTTTGGCCATTTTCGTGGGCTATAGTTCATGATTTTCGGGTTCCGGGAGGATTTCGATGCCCCGTGACCCTCGATACATGACTCTGGCGACATCGTCACAACTCGTGATTTCGGGCATTTTTGGCCGTTTTCGTGCATTATTGTCCACAGTTTTCGGGTTCTGGGAGGATTTCGATGCCCCGTGACCCCCGGTACATGACTCTAACGCATCGTCAAAACTTGTCATTCGGTCATTTTTGGCCATTTTCATGAGCTATAGTCCACGGTTTTTGGGTTCCGGGAGGATTTCGATGCCCCGTGACCCCCGGTAAATGACTCTAGCGACATTGTCAAAACTCGTGATTTCGGGCATTTTTGGCCATTTTTGTGGTATATAGTCTACGGTTTTTTGGTTCCAGGAGGAATTCGATGCCCCGTGACCCCCAGTGCATGACTCTAGCGGCATCGTCAAACCTCGTGATTTCACGATTTTTTTGGCCATTTTCCTGGGCTATAGTCCACGGTTTTCGGGTTCCGGGAGGATTTAGATGCCCCATGACCCCCAGTACATGACTCTAGCAACATCGTCAAAACTCGTGATTCCGGGCATTTTTGGCCATTTTCATGAGCTATTGTCCACGATTTTTTGGTTCCGGGAGGATTTCGATGCCCAGTGACCCTCGGTACATGACTCTAGCGGCATCGTCAAAACTTGTGATTTCAGGCATTTTGTGGACGTTTTCGTGGGCTATAGTATAGGGTTTTCGGGTTCTGGGAGGATTTCGATGCCCCGTGACCCCTGGTG
Organism: Poa annua; assembly: GCA_026929855.1. NCBI lineage: Eukaryota > Viridiplantae > Streptophyta > Magnoliopsida > Poales > Poaceae > Poa > Poa annua. The sequence goes on from CM049430.1 coordinate 4,043,352, forward strand.
CATGACTCTAGGGACATCGTCAAAACTCGTCATTTCGGGCATTTTTGGCCATTTTTTGGTATATAGTCCACGGTTTTTTGGTTCCAGGAGGAATTCGATGCCCCGTGACCCCCAGTGCATGACTCTAGCGGCGTCGTCAAATCTCGCGATTTCAGGAATTTTTTGGCCATTTTCGTGGGCTATAGTCCACGGTTTTCGGGTTCCGGGAGGATTTTGATGCCCCATGACCCCCGGTACATGACTCTAGCGACATCATCAAAACTCGTGATTCCAGGCATTTTTGGCCATTTTCATGAGCTATAATCCACGATTTTTGGGTTCCGGGAGGATTTCGATGCCCCATGACCCCTGGTACATGACTCTAGCGACATTGTCCAAACTCGTAATTTCGGGCATTTTTAGCCATTTTGGTGGGCTATAGTCCACGGTTTTCGGGTTCCAGGAGGATTTCGACGCCCCGTGACCCCTGGTACATGACTCTAGCGCATCGTCAAAACTTGTGATTTCAGGCATTTTTTGGCCGTTTTCGTGGGCTATAGTCCATGGTTTTCGGGAGGATTTCGATGCCCCGTGATCCCCGGTACATGACTCTAGCGACATTGACAAAACTCGTGATTTCGGGCATTTTCAGCCGTTTCGTGGGCTATAGTCCACAGTTTTCGGGTTCCAGGAGGATTTCGATGCCCGTGAACCCCGATACATGACTCTAAGGCATCGTCAAAACTTGTCATTCGGACATTTTTTTGGCCGTTTTCGTGGGCTAAAGTCCATGGTTTTGGGTTCCGTGAGGATTTCGATACCCTGTGACCCCGGTACATGACTCTAGCGACATCGTGAAAACTCGTGATTTCGGGCATTTTTAGCCGTTTTCATGGGCTATAGACCACGGTTTTCGGGTTCCAGGAGGATTTCGATGCCTCATGACCCCGATACATGACTCTAGCGGCATCGTCAAAATTTGTGATTTCGGGCATTTTTTGTCCGTTTTCGTGGGCTATAGTCCATGGTGTTCAGGTTCCGGGAGGATTTAGATGCCCCATGACCCCCGGTACAGGACTCTAGCAACATCGTCAAAACTTGTGATTCCGGGCATTTTTGGCCATTTTCATGAGCTATAGTCCACGATTTTTTGGGTTCCAAGAGGATTTCGATGCCCCGTGACCCTCGGTACATGACTCTAGCGGCATCGTCAAAACTGGTGATTTCAGGCAATTTTTGGCCGTTTTCGTGGGCTATAGTCCACTGTTTCGGGTTCTGGGATGATTTCGATGCCCCGTTACCCCAGTGCATGACTCTAGCGGCTTCGTCAAACCTCGTGATTTTAGGCATTTTTTGGCCATTTTCGTGGGCTATAGTTCATGATTTTCGGGTTCCGGGAAGATTTCGATGCCCCGTGACCCTCGATACATGACTCTGGCGACATCGTCACAACTCATGATTTCGGGCATTTTTGGCCGTTTTCGTGCATTATAGTCCACGGTTTTCGGGTTCTGGGAGGATTTTGATGCCCCGTGACCCCCGATACATGACTCTAGCGCATCGTCAAAACTTGTCATTCGGTCATTTTTGGCCGTTTTCGTGGGCTATAGTCCACAGTTTCGGGTTCCGGGAGGATTTCGATGCCCCGTGACCCCCGGTATATGACTCTAGCAACATCGTGAAAAGTCGTGATTTCGGGTATTTTTAGCCGTTTTCATGGGCTATAGTCCACGGTTTACGGGTTCGTGGAGGATTTCAATGCCCCGTGACCCCCGGTACATGACTCTAGCGGCATCGTCAAAACTTGTGATTTCGGGCATTTTTTGGCCGCCTTCGTGGTCTATAGTCCACGGTTTCGGGTTCTGGGAGGAATTCGATGCCCCTTGACCCCAGTGCATGACTCTAGCGGCATCGTCAAACCTCGTGAGTTCAGGCATTTTTTGGCCATTTTCGCGGGCTATAGTCCATGGTTTTCGGGTTCCGGGAGGATTTCGATGCCCCGTGACCCCCGATACATGACTCTAGCGGCATCGTCAAAACTCGTGATTTCGAGCATTTTTGGCTATTTTCGTAGTCTATAGTCCACGTTTTTCAGGTTCCGGGAGGATTTCGATGCCCCGTAACCCTCGATACATGACTCTAGCGACATCGTCAAAACTCGTGATTTCGGGCATTTTTAGCCATTTTGGTGGGCTATAGTCCACGGTTTTGGGGTTCTAGGAGGATTTCGACGCCCCGTGACCCCTGGTACATGACTCTAGCGCATCGTCAAAACTTGTGATTTCAGGCATTTTTTGGCCGTTTTCGTGGTCTATAGTCCATGGTTTTCGGGTTCCGGGAGGATTTCGATGCCCCGTGATCCCCGGTACATGACTCTAGCGACATTGACAAAACATTTGATTTCGGGCATTTTCAGCCGTTTCGTGGGCTATAGTCCACAGTTTTCGGGTTCCAGGAGGATTTCGATGCCCCGTGAACCCCGATACATGACTCTAGCGGCATCGTCAAAACTTGTCATTCGGGCATTTTTTGGCCGTTTTCGTGGGCTATAGTCCACAGTTTCGGGTTCCGGGAGGATTTCGATGCCCCGTGACCCCCGGTATATGACTCTAGCAACATCGTGAAAAGTCGTGATTTCGGGTATTTTTAGCCGTTTTCATGGGCTATAGTCCACGGTTTACGGGTTCGTGGAGGATTTCAATGCCCCGTGACCCCCGGTACATGACTCTAGCGGCATCGTCAAAACTTGTGATTTCGGGCATTTTTTGGCCGCCTTCGTGGTCTATAGTCCACGGTTTCGGGTTCTGGGAGGAATTCGATGCCCCTTGACCCCAGTGCATGACTCTAGCGGCATCGTCAAACCTCGTGATTTCAGGCATTTTTTGGCCATTTTCGTGGGCTATAGTTCATGATTTTCGGGTTCCGGGAGGATTTCGATGCCCCGTGACCCTCGATACATGACTCTGGCGACATCGTCACAACTCGTGATTTCGGGCATTTTTGGCCGTTTTCGTGCATTATTGTCCACAGTTTTCGGGTTCTGGGAGGATTTCGATGCCCCGTGACCCCCGGTACATGACTCTAACGCATCGTCAAAACTTGTCATTCGGTCATTTTTGGCCATTTTCATGAGCTATAGTCCACGGTTTTTGGGTTCCGGGAGGATTTCGATGCCCCGTGACCCCCGGTAAATGACTCTAGCGACATTGTCAAAACTCGTGATTTCGGGCATTTTTGGCCATTTTTGTGGTATATAGTCTACGGTTTTTTGGTTCCAGGAGGAATTCGATGCCCCGTGACCCCCAGTGCATGACTCTAGCGGCATCGTCAAACCTCGTGATTTCACGAATTTTTTGGCCATTTTCGTGGGCTATAGTCCACGGTTTTCGGGTTCCGGGAGGATTTAGATGCCCCATGACCCCCAGTACATGACTCTAGCAACATCGTCAAAACTCGTGATTCCGGGCATTTTTGGCCATTTTCATGAGCTATTGTCCACGATTTTTTGGTTCCGGGAGGATTTCGATGCCCAGTGACCCTCGGTACATGACTCTAGCGGCATCGTCAAAACTTGTGATTTCAGGCATTTTGTGGACGTTTTCGTGGGCTATAGTATAGGGTTTTCGGGTTCTGGGAGGATTTCGATGCCCCGTGACCCCTGGTGCATGACTCTAGGGACATCGTCAAAACTCGTCATTTCGGGCATTTTTGGCCATTTTTTGGTATATAGTCCACGGTTTTTTGGTTCCAGGAGGAATTCGATGCCCCGTGACCCCCAGTGCATGACTCTAGCGGCGTCGTCAAATCTCGCGATTTCAGGAATTTTTTGGCCATTTTCGTGGGCTATAGTCCACGGTTTTCGGGTTCCGGGAGGATTTTGATGCCCCATGACCCCCGGTACATGACTCTAGCGACATCATCAAAACTCGTGATTCCAGGCATTTTTGGCCATTTTCATGAGCTATAATCCACGATTTTTGGGTTCCGGGAGGATTTCGATGCCCCATGACCCCTGGTACATGACTCTAGCGACATTGTCCAAACTCGTAATTTCGGGCATTTTTAGCCATTTTGGTGGGCTATAGTCCACGGTTTTCGGGTTCCAGGAGGATTTCGACGCCCCGTGACCCCTGGTACATGACTCTAGCGCATCGTCAAAACTTGTGATTTCAGGCATTTTTTGGCCGTTTTCGTGGGCTATAGTCCATGGTTTTCGGGAGGATTTCGATGCCCCGTGATCCCCGGTACATGACTCTAGCGACATTGACAAAACTCGTGATTTCGGGCATTTTCAGCCGTTTCGTGGGCTATAGTCCACAGTTTTCGGGTTCCAGGAGGATTTCGATGCCCGTGAACCCCGATACATGACTCTAAGGCATCGTCAAAACTTGTCATTCGGACATTTTTTTGGCCGTTTTCGTGGGCTAAAGTCCATGGTTTTGGGTTCCGTGAGGATTTCGATACCCTGTGACCCCGGTACATGACTCTAGCGACATCGTGAAAACTCGTGATTTCGGGCATTTTTAGCCGTTTTCATGGGCTATAGACCACGGTTTTCGGGTTCCAGGAGGATTTCGATGCCTCATGACCCCGATACATGACTCTAGCGGCATCGTCAAAATTTGTGATTTCGGGCATTTTTTGTCCGTTTTCGTGGGCTATAGTCCATGGTGTTCAGGTTCCGGGAGGATTTAGATGCCCCATGACCCCCGGTACAGGACTCTAGCAACATCGTCAAAACTTGTGATTCCGGGCATTTTTGGCCATTTTCATGAGCTATAGTCCACGATTTTTTGGGTTCCAGGAGGATTTCGATGCCCCGTGACCCTCGGTACATGACTCTAGCGGCATCGTCAAAACTGGTGATTTCAGGCATTTTTTGGCCGTTTTCGTGGGCTATAGTCCACTGTTTCGGGTTCTGGGATGATTTCGATGCCCCGTTACCCCAGTGCATGACTCTACCGGCATCGTCAAACCTCGTGATTTTAGGCATTTTTTGGCCATTTTCGTGGGCTATAGTTCATGATTTTCGGGTTCCGGGAAGATTTCGATGCCCCGTGACCCTCGATACATGACTCTGGCGACATCGTCACAACTCATGATTTCGGGCATTTTTGGCCGTTTTCGTGCATTATAGTCCACGGTTTTCGGGTTCTGGGAGGATTTTGATGCCCCGTGACCCCCGGTACATGACTCTAGCGCATCGTCAAAACTTGTCATTCGGTCATTTTTGGCCGTTTTCGTGGGCTATAGTCCACAGTTTCGGGTTCCGGGAGGATTTCGATGCCCCGTGACCCCCGGTATATGACTCTAGCAACATCGTGAAAAGTCGTGATTTCGGGTATTTTTAGCCGTTTTCATGGGCTATAGTCCACGGTTTACGGGTTCGTGGAGGATTTCAATGCCCCGTGACCCCCGGTACATGACTCTAGCGGCATCGTCAAAACTTGTTATTTCGGGCATTTTTTGGCCGCCTTCGTGGTCTATAGTCCACGGTTTCGGGTTCTGGGAGGAATTCGATGCCCCTTGACCCCAGTGCATGACTCTAGCGGCATCGTCAAACCTCGTGAGTTCAGGCATTTTTTGGCCATTTTCGCGGGCTATAGTCCATGGTTTTCGGGTTCCGGGAGGATTTCGATGCCCCGTGACCCCCGATACATGACTCTAGCGGCATCGTCAAAACTCGTGATTTCGAGCATTTTTGGCTATTTTCGTAGTCTATAGTCCACGTTTTTCAGGTTCCGGGAGGATTTCGATGCCCCGTAACCCTCGATACATGACTCTAGCGACATCGTCAAAACTCGTGATTTCGGGCATTTTTAGCCATTTTGGTGGGCTATAGTCCATGGTTTTGGGGTTCCAGGAGGATTTCGACGCCCCGTGACCCCTGGTACATGACTCTAGCGCATCGTCAAAACTTGTGATTTCAGGCATTTTTTGGCCGTTTTCGTGGTCTATAGTCCATGGTTTTCGGGTTCCGGGAGGATTTCGATGCCCCGTGATCCCCGGTACATGACTCTAGCGACATTGACAAAACTCGTGATTTCGGGCATTTTCAGCCGTTTCGTGGGCTATAGTCCACAGTTTTCGGGTTCCAGGAGGATTTCGATGCCCCGTGAACCCCGATACATGACTCTAGCGGCATCGTCAAAACTTGTCATTCGGACATTTTTTGGCCGTTTTCGTGGGCTATAGTCCACGGTTTCGGGTTCCGTGAGGATTTCGATACCCCGTGACCCCGGTACATGACTCTAGCGACATCGTGAAAACTCGTGATTTCGGGCATTTTTAGCCGTTTTCATGGGCTATAGTCCACGGTTTTCTGGTTCCAGGAGGATTTCGATGCCTCATGACCCCCGATACATGACTCTAGCGGCATCGTCAAAACTTGTGATTTCGGGCATTTTTTGTCCGTTTTTGTGGGCTATAGTCCACGGTGTTCAGGTTCCGGTGGATTTAGATGCCCCATGACCCTCGGTACAGGACTCTAGCAACATCGTCAAAACTCGTGATTCCGGGCATTTTTGGCCATTTTCATGAGCTATAGTCCATGATTTTTTGGGTTCCAGGAGGATTTCGATGCCCCGTGACCCTCGGTACATGACTCTAGCGGCATCGTCAAAACTGGTGATTTCAGTCATTTTTTGGCCGTTTTCGTGGGCTATAGTCCACTGTTTCGGGTTCTGGGATGATTTCGATGCCCCGTTACCAAAGTGCATGACTCTAGCGGCATCGTCAAACCTCGTGATTTCAGGCATTTTTTGGCCATTTTCGTGGGCTATTGTTCATGATTTTCGGGTTCCGGAAGGATTTCGATGCCCCGTGACCCCCGGTACATGACTCTAGCGCATCGGCAAAACTTGTCATTCGGTCATTTTTGGCCGTTTTCGTGGGCTATAGTCCACTGTTTCGGGTTCCGGGAGGATTTCGATGCCCCGTGACCCCCGGTATATGACTCTAGCAACATCGTGAAAAGTCGTGATTATGGGTATTTTTAGCCGTTTTCATGGGCTATAGTCCACGGTTTTCGGGTTCGTGGAGGATTTCAATGCCCCGTGACCCCCGGTACATGACTCTAGCGGCATCGTCAAAACTTGTGATTTCGGGCATTTTTTGGCCGCCTTCGTGGTCTATAGTCCACGGTTTCGGGTTCTGGGAGGAATTCGATGCCCCTTGACCCCCAGTGCATGACTCTAGCGGCATCATCAAACCTCGTGAGTTCAGGCATTTTTTGGCCATTTTCGCGGGCTATAGTCCATGGTTTTCGGGTTCCGGGAGGATTTCGATGCCCCGTGACCCCCGATACATGACTCTAGCGGCATCGTCAAAACTCGTGATTTCGAGCATTTTTGGCTATTTTCGTAGTCTATAGTCCACGGTTTTCAGGTTCCGAGAGGATTTCGATGCCCCGTAACCCTCGATACATGACTCTAGCGACATCGTCAAAACTCGTGATTTTGGGCATTTTTTGCCATTTTCGTGGGCTATAGTCCACGGTTTTTGGGTTCCGGGAGGATTTCGATGCCCCTTGACCCTCGATACATGACTCTAGCGACATCGTCAAAACTCGTGATTTCGGGCATTTTCAGTCTTTTTGTGGGCTATAGTCCACGGTTTTCGGGTTCCGGGAGGGTTTCGATGCCTCGTGACCCCCGGTACATGACTCTAGCGGCATCGTCAAAACTTGTGATTTCGGGCATTTTTTGTCCGTTTTCGTGGGCTATAGTCCACGGTGTTCAGGTTCCGGTGGATTTAGATGCCCCATGACCCTCGGTACAGGACTCTAGCAACATCGTCAAAACTCGTGATTCCGGGCATTTTTGGCCATTTTCATGAGCTATAGTCCATGATTTTTTGGGTTCAAGGAGGATTTCGATGCCCGTGACCCTCGGTACATGACTCTAGCGGCATCGTCAAAACTGGTGATTTCAGTCATTTTTTGGCCGTTTTCGTGGGCTATAGTCCACTGTTTCGGGTTCTGGGATGATTTCGATGCCCCTTGACCCCAGTGCATGACTCTAGCGGCATCGTCAAACCTCGTGAGTTCAGGCATTTTTTGGCCATTTTCGCGGGCTATAGTCCATGGTTTTCGGGTTCCGGGAGGATTTCGATGCCCCGTGACCCCCGATACATGACTCTAGCGGCATCGTCAAAACTCGTGATTTCGAGCATTTTTGGCTATTTTCGTAGTCTATAGTCCACGTTTTTCAGGTTCCGGGAGGATTTCGATGCCCCGTAACCCTCGATACATGACTCTAGCGACATCGTCAAAACTCGTGATTTCGGGCATTTTTAGCCATTTTGGTGGGCTATAGTCCATGGTTTTGGGGTTCCAGGAGGATTTCGACGCCCCGTGACCCCTGGTACATGACTCTAGCGCATCGTCAAAACTTGTGATTTCAGGCATTTTTTGGCCGTTTTCGTGGTCTATAGTCCATGGTTTTCGGGTTCCGGGAGGATTTCGATGCCCCGTGATCCCCGGTACATGACTCTAGCGACATTGACAAAACTCGTGATTTCGGGCATTTTCAGCCGTTTCGTGGGCTATAGTCCACAGTTTTCGGGTTCCAGGAGGATTTCGATGCCCCGTGAACCCCGATACATGACTCTAGCGGCATCGTCAAAACTTGTCATTCGGACATTTTTTGGCCGTTTTCGTGGGCTATAGTCCACGGTTTCGGGTTCCGTGAGGATTTCGATACCCCGTGACCCCGGTACATGACTCTAGCGACATCGTGAAAACTCGTGATTTCGGGCATTTTTAGCCGTTTTCATGGGCTATAGTCCACGGTTTTCTGGTTCCAGGAGGATTTCGATGCCTCATGACCCCCGATACATGACTCTAGCGGCATCGTCAAAACTTGTGATTTCGGGCATTTTTTGTCCGTTTTTGTGGGCTATAGTCCACGGTGTTCAGGTTCCGGTGGATTTAGATGCCCCATGACCCTCGGTACAGGACTCTAGCAACATCGTCAAAACTCGTGATTCCGGGCATTTTTGGCCATTTTCATGAGCTATAGTCCATGATTTTTTGGGTTCCAGGAGGATTTCGATGCCCCGTGACCCTCGGTACATGACTCTAGCGGCATCGTCAAAACTGGTGATTTCAGTCATTTTTTGGCCGTTTTCGTGGGCTATAGTCCACTGTTTCGGGTTCTGGGATGATTTCGATGCCCCGTTACCAAAGTGCATGACTCTAGCGGCATCGTCAAACCTCGTGATTTCAGGCATTTTTTGGCCATTTTCGTGGGCTATTGTTCATGATTTTCGGGTTCCGGAAGGATTTCGATGCCCCGTGACCCCCGGTACATGACTCTAGCGCATCGGCAAAACTTGTCATTCGGTCATTTTTGGCCGTTTTCGTGGGCTATAGTCCACTGTTTCGGGTTCCGGGAGGATTTCGATGCCCCGTGACCCCCGGTATATGACTCTAGCAACATCGTGAAAAGTCGTGATTACGGGTATTTTTAGCCGTTTTCATGGGCTATAGTCCACGGTTTTCGGGTTCGTGGAGGATTTCAATGCCCCGTGACCCCCGGTACATGACTCTAGCGGCATCGTCAAAACTTGTGATTTCGGGCATTTTTTGGCCGCCTTCGTGGTCTATAGTCCACGGTTTCGGGTTCTGGGAGGAATTCGATGCCCCTTGACCCCCAGTGCATGACTCTAGCGGCATCATCAAACCTCGTGAGTTCAGGCATTTTTTGGCCATTTTCGCGGGCTATAGTCCATGGTTTTCGGGTTCCGGGAGGATTTCGATGCCCCGTGACCCCCGATACATGACTCTAGCGGCATCGTCAAAACTCGTGATTTCGAGCATTTTTGGCTATTTTCGTAGTCTATAGTCCACGGTTTTCAGGTTCCGAGAGGATTTCGATGCCCCGTAACCCTCGATACATGACTCTAGCGACATCGTCAAAACTCGTGATTTTGGGCATTTTTTGCCATTTTCGTGGGCTATAGTCCACGGTTTTTGGGTTCCGGGAGGATTTCGATGCCCCTTGACCCTCGATACATGACTCTAGCGACATCGTCAAAACTCGTGATTTCGGGCATTTTCAGTCTTTTTGTGGGCTATAGTCCACGGTTTTCGGGTTCCGGGAGGGTTTCGATGCCTCGTGACCCCCGGTACATGACTCTAGCGGCATCGTCAAAACTTGTGATTTCGGTCATTTTTTGTCCGTTTTCGTGGGCTATAGTCCACGGTGTTCAGGTTCCGGTGGATTTAGATGCCCCATGACCCTCGGTACAGGACTCTAGCAACATCGTCAAAACTCGTGATTCCGGGCATTTTTGGCCATTTTCATGAGCTATAGTCCATGATTTTTTGGGTTCCAGGAGGATTTCGATGCCCCGTGACCCTCGGTACATGACTCTAGCGGCATCGTCAAAACTGGTGATTTCAGTCATTTTTTGGCCGTTTTCGTGGGCTATAGTCCACTGTTTCGGGTTCTGGGATGATTTCGATGCCCCGTTACCAAAGTGCATGACTTTAGCGGCATCGTCAAACCTCGTGATTTCAGGCATTTTTTGGCCATTTTCGTGGGCTATTGTTCATGATTTTCGGGTTCCGGAAGGATTTCGATGCCCCGTGACCCCCGGTACATGACTCTAGCGCATCGGCAAAACTTGTCATTCGGTCATTTTTGGCCGTTTTCGTGGGCTATAGTCCACAGTTTCGGGTTCCGGGAGGATTTCGATGCCCCGTGACCCCCGGTATATGACTCTAGCAACATCGTGAAAAGTCGTGATTACGGGTATTTTTAGCCGTTTTCATGGGCTATAGTCCACGGTTTTCGGGTTCGTGGAGGATTTCAATGCCCCGTGACCCCCGGTACATGACTCTAGCGGCATCGTCAAAACTTGTGATTTCGGGCATTTTTTGGCCGCCTTCGTGGTCTATAGTCCACGGTTTCGGGTTCTGGGAGGAATTCGATGCCCCTTGACCCCAGTGCATGACTCTAGCGGCATCATCAAACCTCGTGAGTTCAGGCATTTTTTGGCCATTTTCGCGGGCTATAGTCCATGGTTTTCGGGTTCCGGGAGGATTTCGATGCCCCGTGACCCCCGATACATGACTCTAGCGACATCGTCAAAACTCGTGATTTCGAGCATTTTTGGCTATTTTCGTAGTCTATAGTCCACGGTTTTCAGGTTCCCGGGAGGATTTCGATGCCCCGTAACCCTCGATACATGACTCTAGCGACATCGTCAAAACTCGTGATTTTGGGCATTTTTTGCCATTTTCGTGGGCTATAGTCCACGGTTTTGGGGTTCCGGGAGGATTTCGATGCCCCTTGACCCTCGATACATGACTCTAGCGACATCGTCAAAACTCGTGATTTCGGGCATTTTTGGCCGTTTTCGTGGGCTATAGTCCACGGTTTTTTCGGGTTCCGGGAGGATTTCGATGCCGCGTGACCCCCGGTACATGACTCTAGTGGCATCATGAAAACTGTTGATTTCAAATATTTTTTGGCCGTTTTCGTAGGCTATAGTCCACGATTCCAGGTTTCGGGAGGATTTCGATGCCTCGTGACCCCCGGTACATGACTCTAGCGACATCGTGAAAACTCGTGATTTTGGGCATTTTTAGCCGTTTTCATGGGCTTTAGTCCATGGTTTCGGGTTCTGCGAGGGTTTCGATGGCCCGTGACCCTGGTACATGACTCTAGCGACATTGTCAAAACTCGTGATTTCGGACATTTCAGTCTTTTTGTGGGCTATAGTCCACGGTTTTCGGGTTCCGGGAGGGTTTCGATGCCTCGTGACCCCCGGTACATGACTCTAGCGGCATCGTCAAAACTTGTGATTTTGGGCATTTTTCGGACGTTTTCGTGGGCTATTGTCCACGGTTTTTGGGTTCCGGGAGGATTTCGATGCCCCGTGACCCCCCGGTAATTGACTCTAGCGACATTGTCAAAACTCGTGATTTTTGGGCATTTTTGGCCATTTTTGTGATGTATAGTCCACGGTTTTTTGGTTCCAGGAGGAATTCGATGCCCCGTGACCCCCAGTGCATGACTCTAGCGGCGTCGTCAAACCTCGTGATTTCAGGAATTTTTTTGGCCATTTTCGTTGGCTATAGTCCACGGTTTTCGGGTTCCGGGAGGATTTTGATGCCCCATGACCCCCGTTACATGACTCTAGCGACATCATCAAAACTCGTGATTCCAGGCATTTTTGGCCATTTTCATGAGCTATAGTCCACGTTTTTTGGTTCCGGGAGGATTTCGATGCCCCATGACCCCTGGTACATGACTCTAGCGACATTGTCAAAACTCGTAATTTCGGGCATTTTTTAGCCGTTTTCGTCGGCTATAGTCCACGGTTTTCGGGTTTCGGGAGGGTTTCGATGCCTCGTGACCCCCGGTACATGACTCTAGCGGCATCGTCAAAACTTGTGATTTCGGGCATTTTTTGTCCGTTTTCGTGGGCTATAGTCCACGGTGTTCAGGTTCCGGTGGATTTAGATGCCCCATGACCCTCTGTACAGGACTCTAGCAAACATCGTGAAAACTCGTGATTCCGGGCATTTTTGGCCATTTTCATGAGCTATAGTCCATGATTTTTTGGGTTCCAGGAGGATTTCGATGCCCCGTGACCCTCGGTACATGACTCTAGCGGCATCGTCAAAACTGGTGATTTCAGTCATTTTTTGGCCGTTTTCGTGGCTATAGTCCACTGTTTCGGGTTCTGGGATGATTTCGATGCCCCGTTACCAAAGTGCATGACTCTAGCGGCATCGTCAAACCTCGTGATTTCAGGCATTTTTTGGCCATTTTCGTGGGCTATTGTTCATGATTTTCGGGTTCCGGAAGGATTTCGATGCCCGTGACCCCCGGTACATGACTCTAGCGCATCGGAAAACTTGTCATTCGGTCATTTTTGGGCCGTTTTCGTGGGCTATAGTCCACAGTTTCGGGTTTCGGGAGGATTTCGATGCCCCGTGACCCCCGGTATATGACTCTAGCAACATCGTGAAAAGTCGTGATTACGGGTATTTTTAGCCGTTTTCATGGGCTATAGTCCACGGTTTTCGGGTTCGTGGAGGATTTCAATGCCCGTGACCCCCGGTACATGACTCTAGCGGCATCGTCAAAACTTGTGATTTCGGGCATTTTTGGCCGCCTTCGTGGTCTATAGTCCACAGTTTCGGGTTCTGGGAGGAATTCGATGCCCCTTGACCCCAGTGCATGACTCTAGCGGCATCATCAAACCTCGTGAGTTCAGGCATTTTTTGGCCATTTTCGCGGGCTATAGTCCATGGTTTTCGGGTTCCGGGAGGATTTCGATGCCCCGTGACCCCCGATACATGACTCTAGCGGCATCGTCAAAACTCGTGATTTCGAGCATTTTTGGCTATTTTCCTAGTCTATAGTCCACGGTTTTCAGGTTCCGGCAGGATTTCGATGCCCCGTAACCCTCGATACATGACTCTAGCGACATCGTCAAAACTCGTGATTTTGGGCATTTTTGGCCATTTTCGTGGGCTATAGTCCACGGTTTTTGGGTTCCGGGAGGATTTCGATGCCCCTTGACCCTCGATACATGACTCTAGCGACATCGTCAAAACTCGTGATTTCGGGCATTTTTGGCCGTTTTCGTGGGCTATAGTCCACGGTTTTCGGGTTCCGGAGGATTTCGATGCCGCGTGACCCCCGGTACATGACTCTAGTGGCATCATGAAAACTGTTGATTTCAAATATTTTTTGGCCGTTTTCGTAGGCTATAGTCCACGATTTCAGGTTTGGGAGGATTTCGATGCCTCGTGACCCCGGTACATGACTCTAGCGACATCGTGAAAACTCGTGATTTGGGCATTTTTAGCCGTTTTCATGGGCTATAGTCCATGGTTTTCGGGTTCTGCGAGGGTTTCGATGGCCCGTGACCCCTGGTACATGACTCTAGCGACATTGTCAAAACTCGTGATTTCGGACATTTTCAGTCTTTTTGTGGGCTATAGTCCACGGTTTTCGGGTTCCGGGAGGGTTTCGATGCCTCGTGACCCCGGTACATGACTCTAGCGGCATCGTCAAAACTTGTGATTTGGGCATTTTTCGGACGTTTTCGTGGGCTATTGTCCACGGTTTTGGGTTCCGGGAGGATTTCGATGCCCCGTGACCCCCCGGTAAATGACTCTAGCGACATTGTCAAAACTCGTGATTTTGGGCATTTTTGGCCATTTTTGTGATGTATAGTCCACGGTTTTTTGGTTCCAGGAGGAATTCGATGCCCCGTGACCCCAGTGCATGACTCTAGCGGCGTCGTCAAACCTCGTGATTTCAGGAATTTTTTGGCCATTTTCGTTGGCTATAGTCCACGGTTTTCGGGTTCCGGGAGGATTTTGATGCCCCATGACCCCCGTTACATGACTCTAGCGACATCATCAAAACTCGTGATTCCAGGCATTTTTGGCCATTTTCATGAGCTATAGTCCACGATTTTTGGTTCCGGGAGGATTTCGATGCCCCATGACCCCTGGTACATGACTCTAGCGACATTGTCAAAACTCGTAATTTCGGGCATTTTTAGCCGTTTTCGTCGGCTATAGTCCACGGTTTTCGGGTTCCAGGAGGATTTCGACGCCCCGTGACTCTGGTACATGACTCTAGCGCATCGTCAAAACTTGTGATTTCAGGCATTTTTCTGCCGTTTTCGTGGGCTATAGTCCATGGTTTTCGGGAGGATTTCGATGCCCCGTGATCCCCGGTATATGACTCTAGCGACATTGACAAAACTCGTGATTTCGGGCATTTTCAGCCGTTTCGAGGGCTATAGTCCACAGTTTTCGTGTTCCAGGAGGATTTCGATGCCCCGTGAACCCCGATACATGACTCTAGCGGCATCATCAAAACTTGTCATTTGGACATTTTTTGGCCATTTTCGTGGGCTATAGTCCACGGTTTCGGTTCCGTGAGGATTTCGATACCCGTGACCCCCGGTACATGACTCTAGCGACATAGTGAAAACTCGTGATTTCGGGCATTTTTTAGCCGTTTTCATGGGCTATAGTCCACGGTTTTCGGGTTCCAGGAGGATTTCGATGCCTCATGACCCCCGATACATGACTCTAGCGGCATCGTCAAAACTTGTGATTTCGGGCATTTTTTGGCCGTTTTCGTGGTCTATAGTCCACGGTGTTCAGGTTCCGGGTGGATGTAGATGCCCCATGACCCCCGGTACAGGACTCTAGCAACATCATCAAAACTCGTGATTCCAGGCAATTTTGGCCATTTTCATGAGCTATAGTCCACGATTTTTTGGTTCCGGGAGGATTTCGATGCCCCATGACCCCTGGTACATGACTCTAGGGGCATTGTCAAAACTCGTAATTTCGGGCATTTTTAGCCGTTTTCGTCGGCTATAGTCCACGGTTTTCGGGTTCCAGGAGGATTTCGACGCCCCGTGACCCCTGGTACATGACTCTAGCGCATCGTCAAAACTTGTGATTTCAGGCATTTTTCTGCCGTTTTCGTGGGCTATAGTCCATGGTTTTCCAGTTCCGGGAGGATTTCGATGCCCCGTGATCCCCGGTACATGACTCTAGCGACATTGACAAAACTCGTGATTTCGGGAATTTTCAGCCGTTTCGAGGGCTATAGTCCACAGTTTTCGTGTTCCAGGATGATTTCGATGCCCCGTGAACCCCGATACATGACTCTAGCGGCATCATCAAAACTTGTCATTCAGACATTTTTTGGCCGTTTTCGTGGGCTATAGTCCACGGTTTCGGGTTTCGTGAGGATTTCGATACCCCGTGACCCCCGGTACATGACTCTAGCGACATAGTGAAAACTCGTGATTTCGGGCATTTTTAGCCGTTTTTATGGGCTATAGTCCACGGTTTACGGGTTCCAGGAGGATTTCGATGCCTCATGACCCCCGATACATGACTCTAGCGGCATCGTCAAAACTTGTGATTTCGGGCATTTTTTGGCCGTTTTCGTGGGCTATAGTCCACGGTGTTCAGGTTCCGGGTGGATTTAGATGCCCCATGACCCCCGGTACAGGACTCTAGCAACATCGTCAAAACTCGTGATTCCGGGGAATTTTGGCCATTTTCATGAGCTATAGTCCACGATTTTTGGGTTCCAGGATGATTTCGATGCCCCGTGACCCTCGGTACATGACTCTAGCGGCATCGTCAAAACTGGCGATTTCAGGCATTTTTTGGCCGTTTTCGTGGGCTATAGTCCACTGTTTCGGGTTCTAGGATGATTTCGATGCCCCGTTACCCCAGTGCATGACTCTAGCGGCATCGTCAAACCTCGTGATTTCAGGCATTTTTTGGCCATTTTCGTGGGCTATAGTTCATGGTTTTCGGGTTCCGGGGGGATTTCGATGCCCCGCGACCCTCGATACATGACTCTGGCGACATCGTCACAACTCGTGATTTCGGGCATTTTTGGCCGTTTTCTTGCACTATAATGGTTTTCGGGTTCCGGGAGGATTTCGATGCCCCGTGACCCCCGGTACATGACTCTAGCGCATCGTCAAAACTTGTGATTTCAGGCATTTTTTGGCCGTTTTTCGTGGGCTATAGTCCATGGTTTTCGGGTTCCGGGAGGATTTCGATGCCCCGTGATCCCTGGTACATGACTCTAGCGACATTGTCAAAACTCGTGATTACTGGCATTTTTAGCCGTTTTCGAGGGCTATAGTCCACGGTTTTCGGGTTCCAGGAGAATTTCGATGCCCCGTGAACCCCGGAACATGACTCTAGCGGCATCGTCAAAACTTGTGATTTCGGGCATTTTTTGGCCGCCTTCGTGGTCTATAGTCCACAGTTTCGGGTTCTGGGAGGAATTCGATGCCCCTTGACCCCAGTGCATGACTCTAGCGGCATCGTGAAAACTGGTGATTTTAGGCATTTTTTGGCCGTTTTCGTGGGCTATAGTCCATGGTTTTCGGGTTCCGGGAGGATTTCGATGCCCCGTGACCCCCGATACATGACTCTAGCGGCATCGTCAAAACTCGTGGTTTCGAGCATTTTTGGCTATTTTCGTAGTCTATAGTCCACGGTTTTCAGGTTCCGAAAGGATTTCGATGCCCCGTAACCCTCGATACATGACTCTAGCGACATCGTCAAAACTCGTGATTTTGGGCATTTTTGGCCATTTTCGTGGGCTATAGTCCACGGTTTTTGGGTTCCGGGAGGATTTCGATGCCCCGTGACCGTTGATACATGACTCTAGCGACATCGTCAAGACTCGTGATTTCGGGCATTTTTGGCTGTTTTCGTGGGCTATAGTCCACGGTTTTCGGGTTCCAGGAGGATTTTGACGCCCCGCGACCCCTGGTACATGACTCTAGCGCATCGTCAAAACTTGTGATTTCAGGCATTTTTTTGGCCGTTTTCGTGGGCTATAGTCCATGGTTTTCGGTTTCCGGGAGGATTTCGATGCCCCGTGATCCCCGGTACATGACTCTAGCGACATTGACAAAACTCGTGATTTCGGGCATTTTCAGCCGTTTCGTGGGCTATAGTCCACAATTTTCGGGTTCCAGGAGGATTTCGATGCCACGTGAACCCCGATACATGACTCTAGCGGCATCGTCAAAACTTGTCATTCGGACATTTTTTGGCCGTTTTCGTGGGCTATAGTCCACGGTTTCGGGTTCCGTGAGGATTTCGATACTCCGTGACCCCCGGTACATGACTCTAGCGACATCGTGAAAACTCGTGATTTCGGGCATTTTTAGCCGTTTTCATGGGCTATAGTCCACGGTTTTCGGGTTCCAGAAGGATTTCGATGCCTCATGACCCCCAATACATGACTTAAGCGGCATCGTCAAAACTTGTGATTTCGGGCATTTTTTGGCCGTTTTCGTGGGCTATAGTCCACGGCGTTCAGGTTCCGGGAGGATTTCGATGCCCCGTGACCCCCGGTACATGACTCTAGCGCATCGTCAAAACTTGTGATTTCAGGCATTTTTTGGCCGTTTTTCGTGGGCTATAGTCCATGGTTTTCGGGTTCCGGGAGGATTTCGATGCCCCGTGATCCCTGGTACATGACTCTAGCGACATTGTCAAAACTCGTGATTACTGGCATTTTTAGCCGTTTTTGAGGGCTATAGTCCACGGTTTTCGGGTTCCAGGAGGATTTCGATGCCCCGTGAACCCCGGAACATGACTCTAGCGGCATCGTCAAAACTTGTGATTTCGGGCATTTTTTGGCCGCCTTCGTGGTCTATAGTCCACAGTTTCGGGTTCTGGGAGGAATTCGATGCCCCTTGACCCCAGTGCATGACTCTAGCGGCATCGTCAAACCTCGTGAGTTCAAGCATTTTTTGGCCATTTTCGCGGGCTATAGTCCATGGTTTTCGGGTTCCTGGAGGATTTCGATGCCCCGTGACCCCCGATACATGACTCTAGCGGCATCGTCAAAACTCGTGATTTCGAGCATTTTTGGCTATTTTCGTAGTCCATAGTCCACGGTTTTCAGATTCCGGGAGGATTTCGATGCCCCGTAACCCTCGATACATGACTCTAGCGACATCGTCAAAACTCGTGATTTTGGGCATATTTGGCCATTTTCGTGGGCTATAGTCCACGGTTTTTGGGTTCCGGAAGGATTTCGATACCCCGTGACCCTCGATACATGACTCTAGCGACATCGTCAAAACTCGTGATTTCGGGCATTTTTGGCTGTTTTCGTGGGCTATAGTCCACGGTTTTCGGGTTCCGGGGGGATTTCGATGCCGCGTGACCCCCAGTACATGACTCTAGTGGCATCATGAAAACTTGTGATTTCAGACATTTTTTGGCCGTTTTCGTGGGCTATAGTCCACGATTTCAGGTTCCGGGAGGATTTCGATGCCCCGTGACCCCCGATACATGACTCTAGCGACATCGTGAAAACTCGTGATTTTGGGCATTTTTAGCCGTTTTCATGGGCTATAGTCCATGGTTTTCGGGTTCTGGGAGGATTTCGATGGCCCGTGACCTGGTACATGACTCTAGCGACTTTGTCAAAACTCGTGATTTCGGACATTTTTAGCCTTTTTGTGGGCTATAGTCCACGGTTTTCGGGTTCCGGGAGGGTTTCGATGCCTTGTGACCCCCGGTACATGACTCTAGCGGCATCGTCAAAACTTGTGATTTCGGGCATTTTTTGGCCGTTTTCGTGGGCTATAGTCCACGGTTTTTGGGTTCCGGGAGGATTTCGATGCCCCGTGACCCCCCGGTAAATGACTCTAGCGACATTGTCAAAACTCGTCATTTCGGGCATTTTTGTCCATTTTTTTGGTATATAGTCCATGGTTTTTTGGTTCCAGGTGGAATTCGATGCCCCGTGACCCCCAGTGCATGACTCTAGCGGCGTCGTCAAAACTCGTGATTCCAGGCATTTTTGGCCCTTTTCATGAGCTATAGTCCACGATTTTTGGGTTCCGGGAGGATTTCGATGCCCCATGTCCCCTGGTACATGACTCTAGCGACATTGTCAAAACTCGTAATTTTGGGCATTTTTAGCCGTTTTCGTGGGCTATAGTCCACGGTTTTCGGGTTCCAGGAGGATTTTGACGCCCCGCGACCCCTGGTACATGACTCTAGCGCATCGTCAAAACTTGTGATTTCAGGCATTTTTTTGGCCGTTTTCGTGGGCTATAGTCCATGGTTTTCGGGTTCCGGGAGGATTTCGATGCCCCGTGATCCCCGGTACATGACTCTAGCGACATTGACAAAACTCGTGATTTCGGGCATTTTCAGCCGTTTCGTGGGCTATAGTCCACAATTTTCGGGTTCCAGGAGGATTTCGATGCCACGTGAACCCCGATACATGACTCTAGCGGCATCGTCAAAACTTGTCATTCGGACATTTTTTGGCCGTTTTCGTGGGCTATAGTCCACGGTTTCGGGTTCCGTGAGGATTTCGATACTCCGTGACCCCCGGTACATGACTCTAGCGACATCGTGAAAACTCGTGATTTCGGGCATTTTTAG
The DNA here is from genome assembly GCA_026929855.1 of Poa annua. NCBI lineage: Eukaryota > Viridiplantae > Streptophyta > Magnoliopsida > Poales > Poaceae > Poa > Poa annua. The sequence goes on from CM049430.1 coordinate 4,063,279, forward strand.
CCGTTTTCATGGGCTATAGTCCACGGTTTTCGGGTTCCAAAAGGATTTCGATGCCTCATGACCCCCAATACATGACTCAAGCGGCATCGTCAAAACTTGTGATTTCGGGCATTTTTTGGCCGTTTTCGTGGGCTATAGTCCACGGCGTTCAGGTTCCGGGTGGATTTAGATGGCCCATGACCCCCGGTACAGGACTCTAGCAACATCGTCAAAACTCGTGATTCCGGGCATTTTTGGCCATTTTCATGAGCTATAGTCCACGATTTTTGGGTTCAAGGAGGATTTCGATGCCCCGTGACCCTCGGTACATGACTCTAGCGGCATCGTCAAAACTGGTGATTTCAGGCATTTTTTGGCCGTTTTTGTGGGCTATAGTCCACTGTTTCGGGTTCTGGGATGATTTCGATGCCCCGTTACCCCAGTGCATGACTCTAGCGGCATCGTCAAACCTCGTGATTTCAGGAATTTTTTGGCCATTTTCGTGGGCTATAGTTCATGGTTTTACATGACTCTGGCGACATCGTCACAACTCGTGATTTCGGACATTTTTGACCGTTTTCATGCACTATAGTCCACGGTTTTCGGGTTCCGGGAGGATTTCGAGGCCCCGTGACCCCCGGTACATGACTCTAGCGCATCGTCAAAACTTGTGATTTCAGACATTTTTTGGCCGTTTTTCGTGGGCTATAGTCCATGGTTTTCGGGTTCCGGGAGGATTTCGATGCCCCGTGATCCCCGCTACATGACTCTAGCGACATTGTCAAAACTCATGATTTCGGGCATTTTTAGCCGTTTTCGTGGGCTATAGTCCACGGTTTTCGAGTTCCAGGAGGATTTCGATGCCCCGTGAAACCCGGTACATGACTCTAGCGGGATCGTCAAAACTTGTGATTTCGGGCATTTTTTGGCCGCCTTCGTGGTCTATAGTCCACGGTTTCGGGTTCTGGGAGGAATTCGATGCCCCTTGACCCCAGTGCATGACTCTAGCGGCATCGTGAAAACTGGTGATTTTAGGCATTTTTTGGCCGTTTTCGTGGGCTATAGTCCATGGTTTTCGGGTTCCGGGAGGATTTCGATGCCCCGTGACCCCCGATACATGACTCTAGCGGCATCGTCAAAACTCGTGATTTCGAGCATTTTTGGCTATTTTCGTAGTCTATAGTCCACGGTTTTCAGGTTCCGAAAGGATTTCGATGCCCCGTAACCCTCGATACATGACTCTAGCGACATCGTCAAAACTCGTGATTTTGGGCATTTTTGACCATTTTCGTGGGCTATAGTCCACAGTTTTTGGGTTCCGGGAGGATTTCGATGCCCCGTGACCGTTGATACATGACTCTAGCGACATCGTCAAGACTCGTGATTTCGGGCATTTTTGGCTGTTTTCGTGGGCTATAGTCCACGGTTTTCGGGTTCCAGGAGGATTTTGACGCCCCGCGACCCCTGGTACATGACTCTAGCGCATCGTCAAAACTTGTGATTTCAGGCATTTTTTTGGCCGTTTTCGTGGGCTATAGTCCATGGTTTTCGGTTTCCGGGAGGATTTCGATGCCCCGTGATCCCCGGTACATGACTCTAGCGACATTGACAAAACTCGTGATTTCGGGCATTTTCAGCCGTTTCGTGGGCTATAGTCCACAATTTTCGGGTTCCAGGAGGATTTCGATGCCACGTGAACCCCGATACATGACTCTAGCGGCATCGTCAAAACTTGTCATTCGGACATTTTTTGGCCGTTTTCGTGGGCTATAGTCCACGGTTTCGGGTTCCGTGAGGATTTCGATACTCCGTGACCCCCGGTACATGACTCTAGCGACATCGTGAAAACTCGTGATTTCGGGCATTTTTAGCCGTTTTCATGGGCTATAGTCCACGGTTTTCGGGTTCCAGAAGGATTTCGATGCCTCATGACCCCCAATACATGACTTAAGCGGCATCGTCAAAACTTGTGATTTCGGGCATTTTTTGGCCGTTTTCGTGGGCTATAGTCCACGGCGTTCAGGTTCCGGGTGGATTTAGATGGCCCATGACCCCCGGTACAGGACTCTAGCAACATCGTCAAAACTCGTGATTCCGGGCATTTTTGGCCATTTTCATGAGCTATAGTCCATGATTTTTGGGTTCAAGGAGGATTTCGATGCCCCGGGACCCTCGGTACATGACTCTAGCGGCATCGTCAAAACTGGTGATTTCAGGCATTTTTTGGCCGTTTTTGTGGGCTATAGTCCACTGTTTCGGGTTCTGGGATGATTTCGATGCCCCGTTACCCCAGTGCATGACTCTAGCGGCATCGTCAAACCTCGTGATTTCAGGAATTTTTTGGCCATTTTCGTGGGCTATAGTTCATGGTTTTACATGACTCTGGCGACATCGTCACAACTCGTGATTTCGGACATTTTTGGCCGTTTTCATGCACTATAGTCCACGGTTTTCGGGTTCCGGGAGGATTTCGAGGCCCCGTGACCCCCGGTACATGACTCTAGCGCATCGTCAAAACTTGTGATTTCAGGCATTTTTTGGCCGTTTTTCGTGGGCTATAGTCCATGGTTTTCGGGTTCCGGGAGGATTTCGATGCCCCGTGATCCCCGCTACATGACTCTAGCGACATTGTCAAAACTCGTGATTTCGGGCATTTTTAGCCGTTTTCGTGGGCTATAGTCCACGGTTTTCGAGTTCCAGGAGGATTTCGATGCCCCGTGAACCCCGGTACATGACTCTAGCGGCATCGTCAAAACTTGTGATTTCGGGCATTTTTTGGCCGCCTTCGTGGTCTATAGTCCACGGTTTCGGGTTCTGGGAGGAATTCGATGCCCCTTGACCCCAGTGCATGACTCTAGCGGCATCGTGAAAACTAGTGATTTTAGGCATTTTTTGGCCGTTTTCGTGGGCTATAGTCCATGGTTTTCGGGTTCCGGGAGGATTTCGATGCCCCGTGACCCCCGATACATGACTCTAGCGGCATCGTCAAAACTCGTGATTTCGAGCATTTTTGGCTATTTTCGTAGTCTATAGTCCACGGTTTTCAGGTTCCGGGAGGATTTCGATGCCCCGTAACCCTCGATACATGACTCCAGCGACATCGTCAAAACTCGTGATTTTGGGCATTTTTGGCCATTTTCGTGGGCTATAGTCCACGGTTTTTGGGTTCCGGGAGGATTTCGATGCCCCGTGACCGTTGATACATGACTCTAGCGACATCGTCAAGACTCGTGATTTCGGGCATTTTTGGCCGTTTTCGTGGGCTATAGTCCACGGTTTTCGGGTTCCGGGAGGATTTCGATGCCGCGTGAACCCCGGTACATGACTCTTGTGGCATCATGAAAACTTGTTATTTCAGACATTTTTTGGCCGTTTTCGTGGGCTATAGTCCCCAGTTTTCGGGTTCTGGGAGGATTTCGATTGTCCGTGACCCCTGGAAAATGACTCTAGCGACATTGTCAAAACTCGTGATTTCGGACATTTTTAGCCTTTTCGTGGGCTATAGTCTACGGTTTTCGGGTTCCGGGAGGATTTCGATGCCGCGTGACCCCCGGTACATGACTCTAGCGGCATCGTCAAAACTTGTCATTCGGACATTTTTTGGCCGTTTTCGTGGGCTATAGTCCAAAGTTTCGGGTTCCGTGAGGATTTCGATACCCCGTGACCCCCGGTACATGACTCTAGCGACATCGTGAAAACTCGTGATTTCGGGCATTTTTGGCCGTTTTCTTGCACTATAGTCCACGGTTTTCGGGTTCCAGGAGGATTTCGATGCCTCATGACCCCCGATACATGACTCTAGCGGCATCGTAGTAACTTGTGATTTCGGGCATTATTTGGCCGTTTTCGTGGGCTATAGTCCACGGTGTTCAGGTTCCGGGAGGATTTTGATGCCCCATGACCCCCGGTACAGGACTCTAGCAACATCGTCAAAACTCGTGATTCCGGGCATTTTTAGCCATTTTCATGAGCTATAGTCCACAATTTTTGGGTTCCAGGAGGATTTCGATGCCCCGTGACCCTCGGTACATGACGCTAGCGGCATCGTCAAAACTGGTGATTGTAGGCATTTTTTGGCCGTTTTCGTGGGCTATAGTCCACTGTTTCGGGTTCTGTGATGATTTCGATACCCCGTTACCCCAGTGCATGACTCTAGCGACATCGTCAAACCTCGTGATTTCAGGCATTTTTGGCCATTTTCGTGGGCTATAGTTCATGGTTTTTGGGTTCCGGGAGGATTTCGATGCCCCGTGACCCTCGATACATAAATCTGGCGACATCGTCACAACTCGTGATTTCGGGCATTTTTGGCCGTTTTCTTGCACTATAGTCCACGATTTTCGGGTTCCGGGAGGATTTCGATGCCCCATGACCCCCGGTACATGACTCTAGCGCATCGTCAAAACTTGTGATTTCGGGCATTTTTTGGCCGTTTTTCGTGGGCTATAGTCCATGGTTTTCGGGTTCCGGGAGGATTTCGATGCCCCGTGATCCCCGGTACATGACTCTAGCGACATTGTCAAAACTCGTGATTTCGGGCATTTTTAGCCGTTTTCGTGGGCTATAGTCCACGGTTTTCGGGTTCCAGGAGGATTTCGATGCCCCGTGAATCCCGGTACATGACTCTTGCGGCATCGTCAAAACTTGTCATTCGGGCATTTTTGGCCGTTTTCGTGGGCTACAGTCCACAGTTTCGGGTTCCGGGAGGATTTCGATGCCCCGTGAACCCCGGTACATGACTCTACCAACATCAGAAAAGTCGTGATTTCGGTTATTTTTAGCCGTTTTCATGGGCTATAGTCCACGGTTTTCGGGTTCGTGGAGGATTTCAATGCCCCGTGACCCCCGGTACATGACTCTAGCGGCATCGTCAAAACTTGTGATTTCGGGCATTTTTTGGCCGCCTTCGTGGTCTATAGTCCACGGTTTCGGCTTCTGGGAGGAATTCGATGCCCCTTGACCCCAGTGCATGACTCTAGCGGCATCGTCAAACCTCTTGAGTTCAGGCATTTTTTGGCCATTTTCGTGGACTATAGTCCATGATTTTTGGGATCCGGGAGGATTTCGATGCCCCGTGACCCCCATTACATGACTCTAGCGACATCGTCAAAACTCGTGATTTCGGGCATTTTTGGCCATTTTTGTGGTATATAGTCCACAGTTTTTGGGTTCCGGGAGGATTTCGATGCCCCGTGACCCTCGGTACATGACTCTAGCAGTTAAAACTGGTGATTTCAGGCATTTTTTGGCCGTTTTCGTTGGCTATAGTCCACTGTTTCGGGTTCTGGGATGATTTCGATGCCCTGTGACCCCCGGTACATGACTCTAGCGGCATCGTCAAAACTGTTCATTTCGGGCATTTTTTGGCCGTTTTCATGGGCTATAGTCCACGGTTTTGGGTTCTGAGAGGATTTTGATGCCCCGTTACCCCAGTGCATGACTCTAGCGGCATCGTCAAACCTCGTGATTTCAGGCATTTTTCGGCCATTTTCGTGGGCTATAGTCCACGGTTTCGGGTTCCGGGAGGATTTCTATTCCCTATGACCCCCGGTACATGACTCTAACGACATCGTGAAAACTCGTGATTTCGGTCATTTTTAGCCGTTTTCATGGGCTATAGTCCACGGTTTTCGGGTTCCAGGAGGATTTCGATGCCCCGTGACCCCCGGTACATGACTCTAGCGGCATCGTCAAAATTTGTGATTCCGGGCATTTTTGGCCATTTTCATGAGCTATAGTCCACGATTTTTTGGTTCCGGGAGGATTTCGATGCCTCGTGACCCTCGGTACATGACTCAGGCAGCATCGTCAAAACTGGTGATTTCAGGCATTTTTTGGCCGTTTTCGTGGGCTATAGTCCACTGTTTCGGGTTCTGGGATGATTTCGACGCCCCGCGACCCTCGGTACATGACTCAAGCGGCATCGTCAAAACTGGTGATTTCAGGCATTTTTTGGCCGTTTTTGTGGGCTCTAGTCCACTGTTTCGGGTTCTGGTATGATTTCGATGCCCCGTGACCCCCTCGGTATATGACTCTAGCGGCATCGTCAAAACTTGTCATTTCGGGCATTTTTTGACCGTTTTCGTGGGCTATAGTCCATGGTTTTGGGTTCTGGGAGGATTTCGATGCTCCGTGACCCCCAATACATGACTCTAGCGACATCGTCACAACTCGTGATTTCGGGCATTTTTGGCCGTTCTCGTGGGCTGCAGTCCACGGTTTTCGGGTTCCGGGAGGATTTCGATGCCCCGTGACCCTCGATACATGACTCTAGCGACATCGTCAAAACTCGTGATTTCGGGCATTTTTGGTCGTTTTCGTGGACTATAGTCCACGGTTTTCGGGTTCCGGGAGGATTTTGATGCCCCGTGACCCCTAGTACATGACTCTAGCGCATCGTCAAAACTTGTGATTTCAGGCATTTTTTAGCCGTTTTCCTGGGCTATAGTCCCCGGTTTTCGTGTTCCTGGAGGATTTCGATGCCCCGTGAACCCCGGTACATGACTCAAGCGGTATCGTCAAAACTTGTCATTCCGGCATTTTTTGGCCGTTTTTGTGGGATATAGTCCATGGTTTCGGGTTCTGGGAGGATTTCGATGCCCCGTGACTCCCGATACATGACTTTAGCGACATCGTCAAAACTCGTGATTTCGGGCATTCTTGGCCGTTTTCGTGGGCTATTGTCCATGGTTTTCGGGTTCCGGGAGGATTTCGATGCCCCGTGACCCCCGATACATGACTCTAGCGATATTGTCAAAACTCGTGATTTCGAGCATTTTTGGCTGTTTTCGTAGTCTATTGTCCACTGTTTTCAGGTTCCGTGAGGATTTCGATGCCCCGTGACCCTCGATACATGACTCTCGCGACATCGTCAGAACTCGTGATTTCGGGCATTTTTGGCCGTTTTCGTGGGCTATAGTCCACGGTTTTTGGGTTCCGGGAGGATTTCGATGCCCCGTGACCCTCGATACATGACTCTGGCGACATCGTGAAAACTCGTGATTTCGGGCATTTTTAGCCGTTTTCATGGGCTATAGTCCACGGTTTTCGTGTTCCAGGAGGATTTCGATGCCCCGTGACCCCTTGTACATGACTCTAGCGACATTGTCAAAACTCATGATTTCGGACATTTTTAGCCGTTTTCGTGGGCTATAGTCCACGGTGTTCGGGTTTCAGGAGGATTTCGATGCCCCGTGACCCTCGGTACATGACTCTAGCGACATCGTCAAAACCTATCATTTCGGGCATTGTTTGGCCGTTTTCGAGGGCTATAGTCCACTGTTTCGGGTTCTGGGATGATTTCGATGCCCCGTGACCCCCGGTACATGACTCTAGCGACATCGTCAAAACTCGTCATTTCATGCATTTTTGGGCCGTTTTCGTGGGCTATAGTCCACGGTTTCGGGTTCTGGGAGGATTTCGATGCCCCGTTACCCTAGTGCATGACTCTAACGGCATCGTAAAACCTCGTGATTTCACGCATTTTTTGGCCATTTTCGTGGGCTATAGTCCATGGTTTTCGGGTTCCGGGTGGACTTCGATGCCCCGTGACCCACGATACATGACTCTAGCGACATCGTCAAAACTCGTGATTTCGGGTATTTTTTGCCGTTTTCGTGGGCTACAGTCCACGATTTTCGGGTTCCGGGAGGATTTCGATGCCCCGTGACCCTCGATACATGACTGTAGCAACATCGACAAAACTCGTGATTTCGGGCAGTTTTGGCCATTTTCGTGGGCTATAGTCCACGGTTTTTGGGTTCCGGGAGGATTTCGATGCCCCATGACCCCTGATACATGACTCTAGCGACATTATCAAAACTCGTGATTTCGGGCATTTTAGCCGTTTTCGTGGGCTATAGTCCACGGTTTTTGGGTTCAAGGAGGATTTCGACGCCCCGTGACCCCCGGTACATGACTCTAGCGCATCGTCAAAACTTGTGATTTCAGGCATTCTTTGGCCGTTTTCGTGGGCTATTGTAACGCCCCGGGTTTTTCCCAATTAGAAATTGTTTGTTTTTCTTTTTGCATCAACATGACATCATCATGCATCATTTGTATTGTCAATATTAATTTAAATTGTTGCATTTAAATTTCAACTCCATTTAAATTATTTCCCACAACTAATTTCAAATGCTTTTGAAATTAATTAAAATGTGTAATTTCAAATATTTTGCAAAATTTATAAAACTGGTTTATTAAATTGGCTATTTTAAACTAAAACAATTTTGTAAAATATCCTAATTCATTTTCCTTTTCTATTTTGTTTTAAAATTATAAAACAGAAAATAATTAAACAAAAATAAAATTCAGAGGGAGAAAAACTAAACCTGGGCCGAAGCCCACTTACCTGATCTAGTCCAACCCCATCCCGAAGCCCACGTCCTCTTCTTCCTCCTTCGTACGGACGCTCCTCTTTACAGCGAGGCAGAGAAGAGGCAATGGTGATCCCCACCATGTGCTCCTTCAACCACCCCCTCCCCTCTACTTAGCCGGCCCCTGCTCACTCCCACGAACCCTAGCCGCTCCCCTCTCCCCCATCCGCCGCCGCCACTCTTCTCCTTCTTCTCCACCCTCTGTTTCCTCTCGTTTTCCCCACCGGAAATTCCACCGGAGCCACCAACACCGTCGCCCCGCCGCTCCGACGCTGGCGAAGGGGCGTGGAGTACTCCAGGAGCGCCGCCGCGTCGTCTTCCTCCTCTCCTCCGAAGGAATCGGGCCGGGAGCGCTCGTGTCCATCGCCACCGTCCTCGTCTTCTCCCCCGGCCGGCGGAGCGCCGCCGCCAAATTCCCTGCCTCCGGTCCTCCCCGGCAATAACCACTCCCCCGACGAACTCCCGGTGAGATCCTCTCCCGATTCATTCCGTTCCCTCTCTCAGTTTCTGCACATATCATCGAAATCGTCCCCGACTTCCCGCCGTCCTCCATAGCCGCCCCTGCGAGCTCTTGCTCTAGTTGCTGCACCAGATGCTCGGACCACTGTGTACGCTCGCGTCTCCCCCCACTGCAGGCAAATCACCCCGACGCACTCACCCGCACGCCCTGCGTTTCGTCACCGTTTCCGGCTGCAGTTCTTCCGTGCTCACCCTGTTCTCCGTTTCTGAAATTTTGGGTACAGTTGACGCCGAAGGAACAGCCCTTGTTAGCTGTAGGTCCAAACCAAACATGAATACTTACTAGCTTGGTGGCTTTCCCCTTGTTCCTGCACCTGTGAGATCGTGAGATCAAAACCCGGCTGCGGAAGCCGCCCCTTTTTTTTTCCTTTTTCCGATCTGGTGTTCGCCCTCTTCCTCTGTTGCTGTCAAATATTCAGTTAACCTAGCGTTTTGTTTATTTAGTGTCATTGTTGATTATTATCACAACACCCGATCCGACCCGGTGGCTAGCACCACCAATCCGCTCCAGCGCTGCACGTCGCGAGTTCAAACCCCAGCGGGCGCGATTGAATAAAAGCCCAGTTTTTTTCTTTGCCCTCCCACTAACAGGCGGGCCCCCTTGTCATGGACTCCCAGAGAGAGAGGCGCTGTAATCTTGCACAGAAACCCCTGGCTCTCTGGTTTCGCACAGGAGCCCCTACCAGAAACTTTCCCATCACGAACAGGTCCCTGGGCAATTACAGATACAACCCTAGTTTTAAATATGCAATAACTTTAAATCTATAACTCCAAATTTAATAATATTTATATGTTTATTTATCAGAAAATTGCAAGGACTATTAATATGCCATTTGTATGCCAGTTTGCATCTGTTATTTTAATTGCTTAGTGTAATTTGTTTATTACAACTAAATATTTAAATATGGAATGACTAGGGGTAATAAATATATAATTCCCTATTCCATTTAATTTAATTAGATCACCCATGCCATGTGATGCCATGTTAACTAACATTTAATATTGCTGGTAAATAAATAACTTGCACCTAAATATTAATTTCCGGGGTTGCTTTCCCGTTTAATTTGGATTACCTGCATTGTATTGCATCTTGCCATGCCATGCATCATTCTCGTATGATCATGCTAAATCTTTTGCCGTAGTTGTAAAACGCATCTTTTACGCTTTCCAGTGTGTGTTGCTTCTTCGCGGATACGACGTTGAGATGTGTGAGCAACGACAAGATCTGCTTCCTTGCGGGATTCCAGGCAAGCAAAATTTGCTTGTTTACCTATACATTGTCTTTCATTTCTGCCGTTGATCTCTGCTACCCTAGTATTCGATTCTTTATCGCGATCCCATCACATGTTATCCTGCAGCCGATACAACTTTATCCCCACATCCCATCACCTGTTGTATGTTTATCTGTTAGCCTTGCGAGTCGTAGTGCATGCTTAGAATTGGTTGTGCGAGTCGTCAGTTGGTATTTTATTTCATATGCTTAGCTTGATAGATTATTCTACCTTAATAAAATGTTATATCATATTGGGGTAATATAATTAAAGATAAGGCACCGGCGGAAGGCCTTGCGAGGTGCTTTGTTCTGCTAAGTGACGACCTAGGAACTGAGATCTTGCTCCCCTAATCCATGACTGAGCGCACTAACCACTTGTGAGAGGCCCTATGGAGCCCCCCTCGACTTTGACTGGAACTTCAACTTGTCCGGGAGCCACACCTAGTTCGGGTTTTCCATTTGTCTCATATGCATCGATGATACTAGTGTAGTATTTTACTTTAGCGGTGTGCCTTGTTACATGCATATAGGGCGCAGCCTGTTGGTGCGGAGGGGTGTGTCCTGCGGGAGTCCGCACCCTTTTGGCCGGGACCAGCATAGCTCCCGTGGCTTCTGGACTTGTTGCGGTGAAGGAAAAGAGTTGGGTTGAAAGGCCCTAATGTTTTTGACTGGGTCGATCATGCGAGTATGGGTCCAGTGGTGCACCCCTGCAGGGTATAATCTTATCGATGAGCCGCGTCCGCGGTTATGGACAACTTGGTGCGTTGCCGACTAATGAGATCTAGACAATTTACACCTAATTAATGTTAATTAATTTGACTAGTAATATAGAATTGCTTTCACAATAAATGGTAACTAAAATTGTTCAATGTGTCAGTTTTCCCGAATTGCTTCCTCATACTTGGTTGAGGGGGTTAATCCGAGAATGGGTTATGTTTGGTGTTAGTTGTAGATGTTTATCTTATGCGCTCTCTTATCCCTCTCTGATTAGACGGAAGTTGTAGCGTGTCTCTTTAGGTTGCTTGTGCTGCTGCCACTAAGTCCACCTCCCCTATATTTTGGGAGATGGTGTAGAAAGTAGGCAAGTCGGTTTAACTTGCCAGGGAGTGCCCTGACCCTCTTTTGGGTTGTGCTTTATGTGCAGTCAACAGGTTTGAAGTCAGACGACGTTAGCTTGGGAATCCCTCCGGCTTGGCTGGGCAGGGATATGGTGCCAGTGCTTATCTTCAGGACTCTTAGTCCAATTTGCATCTTATCCGTAGCCGGATACTATTTCGCTTCCGCTGTCATTTGTATCTTTGTATTGTATCATTTGTATCTTGACTTGTTCGAGTCGTTGTTGTAATTATATCTTTGTTGTATTTGGGGATGTATCGGAACTGTTGTAATGTTATCACAATTCCACCCACATAATGCGCATGTTTCGGCGTGCACATTATGTCTGGTGGGCGACCTAAAATCGTTATTATGCGGATTTCGGCGGGATCGCTTAAATCTACATAGTACCGATTTTCGGGCGTCACAGCTATTGTCCATGGTTTTCGGGTTCTGGGAGGATTTTGATGCCCCATGATTCCCGGTACACGACTCTAGCGATATTGTCAAAACTCGTGATTTCGGGCATTTTCAGCCGTTTTCGTGGGTTATAGTCCACGGTTTTCGGGTTCCAGGAGGATTTCGAAGCCCCGTGAACCCCGGTACATGACTCTAGCGGCATTGTCAAAACTTGTCATTCGGGCATTTTTTGGCCGTTTTCGTTGGCTATAGTCCACGGTTTCGGGTTCCGGGAGGATTTCTATACCCTGTGACCCCCGGTACATGACTCTAGCGACATCGTGAAAACTCGTGATTTCGGTCATTTTTAGCCGTTTTCATGGGCTATAGTCCACGATTTTCGGGTTCCAAGAGGATTTCGATGCCCCGTGACCCCCGGTATATGACTCTAGCAGCATCGTCAAAATTTGTGATCTCGGGCATTTTTGGCCGTTTTCGTGGGCTATAGTCCCCGGTTTTCGGGTCCGGGAGGATTTCGATGCCCCATGACCCCTGGTACCTGACTCTAGCGACATCGTCAAAACTCGTGATTCCGGGCATTTTTGGCCATTTTCATGAGCTATAGTCCATGATTTTTGGGTTCCAGGAGAAGTTTTCGATGCCCCGTGACCCTCGGTACAAGACTCTAGCAGCATCGTCAAAACTGGTGATTTCAGGCATTTTTTGGCCGTTTTCGTGGGCTATAGTCCACTGTTTCGGGTTCTGGGATGATTTCGATGCCCCGTGACCCCCGGTACATGACTCTAGCGGCATCGTCAAAACTTGTCATTCGGGCATTTTTTCGCCGTTTTCGTGGGTTATAGTCCACGGTTTCGGGTTCCGGGAGGATTTCGATACCCCGTGACCCCCGGTACATGACTCTAGCGACATCGTGAAAACTCGTGATTTTGGGCATTTTAGCCGTTTGCATGGGCTATAGTCCACGGTTTTCGGGTTCCAGTAGGATTTCGATGCCACGTGACCCCCGGTACATGACTCTAGCGGCATCGTCAAAAATTGTGATTTCGAGCATTTTTGGGCCGTTTTCGTGGTCTATAGTCCACGGTTTCGGGTTCTGGAAGGAATTCGATGCCCCTTGACCCCAGTGCATGACTCTAGCGGCATCGTTAAACCTCGTGAGTTCAGGCATTTTTTGGCTATTTTCATGGGCTATAGTCCATGGGTTTTCGGGTTCCGGGAGGATTTCGATACCCCGTGACTCCCGATACATGACTCTAGCGACATCGTCAAAACTCGTGATGTCGGGCATTTTTGGCTGTTTTCGTGGGCTATTGTCCACGGTTTTCGGGTTCCGGGAGGATTTCGATGCCCCGTGACCCCCGATACATGACTCTAGCGACATTGTCAAAACTCGTGATTTCGAGCATTTTTGGCTGTTTTTGTAGTCTATAGTCCACGGTTTTCAGGTTCCGTGAGGATTTCGATGCCCCGTGACCCTCGATACATGACTCTAGCGACATCGTCAAAACTCGTGATTTCGGGCATTTTTGGCCGTTTTCGTGGGTTATACTCCACGGTTTTTGGGTTCCGGGAGGATTTCGATGCCCCGTGACCCTGGATACATGACTCTAGCGACATCGTGAAAACTCATGATTTCGGGCATTTTTAGCCGTTTTCATGGGCTATAGTCCACGGTTTTCGGGTTCCAGGAGGATTTCGATGCCCCGTGACCCCTGGTACATGACTCTAGCGACATTGTCAAAACTCATGATTTCGGACATTTTTAGCCGTTTTCGTGGGCTATAGTCCACGGTTTTTGGGTTCCAGGAGGATTTCGATGCCCCGTGACCCCCGGTACATGACCCTAGCGACATCGTCAAAAAACTATCATTTCGGGCATTTTTTGGCCGTTTTCGTGGGCTATAGTCCACGGTTTCTGGTTCTGGGAGGATTTTGATGCCCCGTGACCCCCAGTGCATGACTCTAGCGGCATCGTCAAACCTCGTGATTTCAGGCATTTTTTGGCCGTTTTCATGGGCTATAGTCCATGGTTTTCGGGTTTCAGGAGGATTTCGATGCCCCGTGTCCCCCGATACATGACTCTAGCGACATCGTCAAAACTCGTGATTTCGGTCATTTTTAGCCGTTTTCATGGGCTATAGTCCACGATTTTCGGGTTCCAAGAGGATTTCGATGCCCCGTGACCCCCGGTATATGACTCTAGCAGCATCGTCAAAATTTGTGATCTCGGGCATTTTTGGCCGTTTTCGTGGGCTATAGTCCCCGGTTTTCGGGTCCGGGAGGATTTCGATGCCCCATGACCCCTGGTACCTGACTCTAGCGACATCGTCAAAACTCGTGATTCCGGGCATTTTTGGCCATTTTCATGAGCTATAGTCCATGATTTTTGGGTTCCAGGAGAAGTTTTCGATGCCCCGTGACCCTCGGTACAAGACTCTAGCAGCATCGTCAAAACTGGTGATTTCAGGCATTTTTTGGCCGTTTTCGTGGGCTATAGTCCACTGTTTCGGGTTCTGGGATGATTTCGATGCCCCGTGACCCCCGGTACATGACTCTAGCGGCATCGTCAAAACTTGTCATTCGGGCATTTTTTCGCCGTTTTCGTGGGTTATAGTCCACGGTTTCGGGTTCCGGGAGGATTTCGATACCCCGTGACCCCCGGTACATGACTCTAGCGACATCGTGAAAACTCGTGATTTTGGGCATTTTAGCCGTTTGCATGGGCTATAGTCCACGGTTTTCGGGTTCCAGTAGGATTTCGATGCCACGTGACCCCCGGTACATGACTCTAGCGGCATCGTCAAAAATTGTGATTTCGAGCATTTTTGGGCCGTTTTCGTGGTCTATAGTCCACGGTTTCGGGTTCTGGAAGGAATTCGATGCCCCTTGACCCCAGTGCATGACTCTAGCGGCATCGTTAAACCTCGTGAGTTCAGGCATTTTTTGGCTATTTTCATGGGCTATAGTCCATGGGTTTTCGGGTTCCGGGAGGATTTCGATACCCCGTGACTCCCGATACATGACTCTAGCGACATCGTCAAAACTCGTGATGTCGGGCATTTTTGGCTGTTTTCGTGGGCTATTGTCCACGGTTTTCGGGTTCCGGGAGGATTTCGATGCCCCGTGACCCCCGATACATGACTCTAGCGACATTGTCAAAACTCGTGATTTCGAGCATTTTTGGCTGTTTTTGTAGTCTATAGTCCACGGTTTTCAGGTTCCGTGAGGATTTCGATGCCCCGTGACCCTCGATACATGACTCTAGCGACATCGTCAAAACTCGTGATTTCGGGCATTTTTGGCCGTTTTCGTGGGTTATACTCCACGGTTTTTGGGTTCCGGGAGGATTTCGATGCCCCGTGACCCTGGATACATGACTCTAGCGACATCGTGAAAACTCATGATTTCGGGCATTTTTAGCCGTTTTCATGGGCTATAGTCCACGGTTTTCGGGTTCCAGGAGGATTTCGATGCCCCGTGACCCCTGGTACATGACTCTAGCGACATTGTCAAAACTCATGATTTCGGACATTTTTAGCCGTTTTCGTGGGCTATAGTCCACGGTTTTTGGGTTCCAGGAGGATTTCGATGCCCCGTGACCCCCGGTACATGACCCTAGCGACATCGTCAAAAAACTATCATTTCGGGCATTTTTTGGCCGTTTTCGTGGGCTATAGTCCACGGTTTCTGGTTCTGGGAGGATTTTGATGCCCCGTGACCCCCAGTGCATGACTCTAGCGGCATCGTCAAACCTCGTGATTTCGGGCATTTTTGGCCGTTTTCGTGGGCTATAGTCCACGGTTTTCGGTTTCCGGGAGGATTTCGATGCACCATGACCCCCGGTACATGACTCTAGCGACATCGTCAAAACTCGTGATTCCGGGTATTTTTGGCCTTGTTCATGAGCTATAGTCCACGATTTTTGGGTTTCAGGAGAAATTCGATGCCCCGTGACCCCCAGTGCATGACTCTAGCGACATCGTCAAACCTCGTGATTTCAGAATTTTTGTGGCCATTTTCGTGGGCTATAGTCCACGGTTTTTGGGTTCCGGAAGGATTTTGATGCCCCATGACCTCCGGTACATGACTCTAGTGACATCGTCAAAACTCGTAATTCCTGGCATTTTTGGCCATTTTCATGAGCTATGGTCCACAATTATTGGGTTCCGGGAGGATTTCGATGCCCCATGACCGTCGGTACATGACTCTAGCGGCATCGTCAAAACTGGTGATTTCATGCATTTTTTGGCCATTTTCGTGGGCTATAGTCCACTGTTTCGGGTTCTGGGATGATTTCGATGCCCCGTGACCCCCAGTATATGACTCTAGCGGCATCGTCAAAACTTGTCATTTCAGGCATTTTGTGGCTGTTTTCGTGGGCTATAGTCCACGGTTTCGGGTTCTGGGAGGATTTCGATGCCCCGTTAGCCCCAGTGCATGACTCTAGCGAAATCGTCAAACCTCGTGAGTTCAGGCATTTTTTGGCCATTTTCGTGGGCTATAGTCCACGATTTTTGGGTTCCGGGAGGATTTCGATGCCCCGTGACCCTCGGTACATGACTCTAGCAGCATCGTCAAAACTGGTGATTTCAGGCATTTTTTGGCCGTTTTTGTGGGCTATAGTCCACTGTTTCGGGTTCTGGGATGATTTCGATGCCCCGTGACCCCCTCGGTATATGACTCTAGCGGCATCGTCAAAACTTGTCATTTCGGGCATTTTGTGGCTGTTTTCGTGGGCTATAGTCCACGGTTTCGGGTTCTGGGAGGATTTCGATGCCCCGTTACCCCCAGTGCATGACTCTAGCGGCATCGTCAAACCTCGTGATTTTAAGCAGTTTTGGCCATTTTCGTGGGCTATAGTCCATAGTTTTCGGGATTCAAGAGGATTTCGATGCCCTGTTACCCCCAGTGCATGACTCTAGCGACATCATCAAAACTCGTGATTTCGGGCATTTTTTGCCGTTTTCGTGGGCTTATAGTCCATGGTTTTCGGGTTCCAGGAGGATTTCGACGCCCCGTGAACCCCAGTACACGACTCTAGCGCATCGCCAAAACTTGTGATTTCAGCCATTTTTGGCCGTTTTCGTGGGCTATAGTCCACGGTTTTCAGGTTCCGGGAGGATTTCGATGCCCCGTGACCCACGGTACATGACTCTAGCGACATCGTCAAAACTCGTGATTTCGTACATTTTTGGCCATTTTTGTGGTATATAGTCCACAGATTTTTTGGTTCCATGAGGAATTCGATGCCCCGTGACCCCCAGTGCATGACTCTAGCGCCATCGTCAAACCTCGTGATTTCAGGATTTTTTTGGCCATTTTCGTGGGCTATAGTCCACGGTTTTCGGGTTCCGGGAGGATTTAGATGCCCCATGACCCCCGGTACATGACTCTAGCAACATCGTCAACACTCGTGATTCCGGGCATTTTTGGCCATTTTCATAAGCTATAGTCCATGATTTTTGGGTTCCGGGAGGATTTTGATGCCCCGTAACCCTCGGTACATGACTCTAGCGGCATCGTCAAAACTGGTGATTTCAGACATTATTGACCGTTTTCGTGGGCTATAGTCCACTGTTTCGGGTTCTGCGATGATTTCAATGCCCCGTGACCCCCGGTACATGACTATAGCGGCACCGTCAAAACTGGTCATCTCGGGCATTTCTGGGAGGATTTCGATGCCCCGTTACCCCCAGTGCATGACTCTAGCGAAATCGTCAAACCTCGTGAGTTCAGGCATTTTTTGGCCATTTTCGTGGGCTATAGTCCATGATTTTTGGGATCCGGGAGGATTTCGATGCCCCGTGACGCCCAGTACATGACTCTAGCGACATCGTGAAAACTCGTGATTTCGTGCATTTTTGGCCATTTTTGTGGTATATAGTCCACGGTTTTTGGGTTCCGGGAGGATTTCGATGCCCCGTGACCCTCGGTACATGACTCTAGCAGCATCGTTAAAACTGGTGATTTCAGGCATTTTTTGGCCGTTTTCGTGGGCTATAGTCCACTGTTTCGGGTTCTGGGATGATTTCGATGCACTGTGACCCCCGATACATGACTCTAGCGCATCGTCAAATCTGGTCATTTCGGGCATTTTTTGGCCGTTTTCATGGGCTGTAGTCCACGGTTCGGTTCTGGGAGGATTTCGATGCCCCGTTACTCCAGTGCATGACTCTAGCGGCATCGTCAAACCTGGTGATTTCAGGCATTATTCGGCCATTTTCGTGGGCTATAGTCCACGGTTTCGGGTTCCGGGAGGATTTCTATTCCCTATGACCCCCGGTACATGACTCTAGCGACATCGTGAAAACTCGTGCTTTCGGTCATTTTTAGCTGTTTTCATGGGCTATAGTCCATGGTTTTCGGGTTCCAGGAGGATTTCGATGCACCGTGACCCCCGGTATATGACTCTAGCGGCATCGTCAAAATTTGTGATTTCGGGCATTTTTTGGCCGTTTTCGTGGGTTATAGTCCCCCGGTTTTCGGGTCCGGGAGGATTTCGATGCCCCATGACCCTGGTACATGACTCTAGCGACATCATCAAAACTCGTGATTCCGGGCATTTTTGGCCATTTTCATGAGCTAGTCGACGATTTTTGGGTTCCGGGAGGATTTCGATGCCCCGTGACCCTCGGTACATGACTCTAGCAGCATCGTCAAAACTGGTGATTTCAGGCATTTTTGGCCGTTTTCGTGCGCTATAGTCCACTGTTTCGGGTTCTGGGATGATTTCGATGCCCCGTGACCCTCGGTACATGACTCTAGCGGCATCGTCAAAACTGGTGATTTCAGGCATTTTTTGGCCGTTTTTGTGGGCTATAGTCCACTGTTTCGGGTTCTGGGGATGATTTCGATGCCCCGTGACCCCCTCGGTATATGACTCTAGCGGCATCGTCAGAACTAGTCATTTCGGGCATTTTGTGGCTGTTTTCGTGGGCTATAGTCCACGGTTTCGGGTTCTGGGAGGATTTCGATGCCCCGTTACCCCCAGTGCATGACTCTAGCGGCATCGTCAAACCTCGTGATTTTAGGCAGTTTTGGCCATTTTCCGTGGGCTATAGTCCATAGTTTTCGGGGTTTCAGGAGGATTTCGATGCCCTGTTTCCCCCAGTGCATGACTCTAGTGACATCATCAAAACTCGTGATTTCGGGCATTTTTGGCCGTTTTCGTGGGCTACAGTCCACGATTTTCGGGTTCCGGTAGGATTTCGATGCCCCATGACCCCTGGTACACGACTCTTGCGAAATTGTCAAAACTCGTGATTTCGGGCATTTTTTGCCGTTTTCGTGGGCTTATAGTCCATGGTTTTCGGGTTCCAGGAGGATTTCGATGCCCCCGTGAACCCGAGTACACGACTCTAGCGCATCGCCAAAACTTGTGATTTCAGCCATTTTTGGCCGTTTTCGTGGGCTATAGTCCACGGTTTTCAGGTTCCAGGAGGATTTCGATGCCCCGTGACCACGGTACATGACTCTAGCGACATCGTCAAAACTCGTGATTTCGTACATTTTTGGCCATTTTTGTGGTATATAGTCCACAGATTTTTTGGTTCCAGGAGGAATTCGATGCCCCGTGACCCCCAGTGCATGACTCTAGCGCCATCGTCAAACCTCGTGATTTAAGGATTTTTTTGGCCATTTTCGTGGGCTATAGTCCACGGTTTTCGGGTTCCGGGAGGATTTAGATGCCCCCATGACCCCCGGTACATGACTCTAGCAACATCGTCAACACTCGTGATTCCGGGCATTTTTGGCCATTTTCATAAGCTATAGTCCACGATTTTTGGGTTCCGGGAGGATTTCGATGCCCCGTAACCCTCGGTACATGACTCTAGCGACATCGTCAAAACTGGTGATTTCAGGCATTATTGACCGTTTTCGTGGGCTATAGTCCACTGTTTCGGGTTCTGCGATGATTTCGATGCCCCGTGACCCCCGGTACATGACTAAAGGCGGCACCGTCAAAACTGGTCATTTTCGGGCATTTTTTGGCCATTTTCGTGGGCTATAGTCCACGGTTTCGGGTTCTAGGAGGATTTCGATACCCCCGTTACCCCAGTGCATGACTCTAGCGGCATCGTCAACCTCGTGATTTCAGACATTATTTTGCCATTATCATGGGCTATAGTCCATGGTTTTCGGGTTCCAGGAGGATTTCGACGCCCCGTGAACCCCAGTACACGACTCTAGCGCATCGCCAAAACTTGTGATTTCAGCCATTTTTGGCCGTTTTCGTGGGCTATAGTCCACGGTTTTCAGGTTCCGGGAGGATTTCGATGCCCCGTGACCCACGGTACATGACTCTAGCGACATCGTCAAAAACTCGTGATTTCGTACATTTTTGGCCATTTTTGTGGTATATAGTCCACAGATTTTTTGGTTCCATGAGGACTTCGATGCCCCGTGACCCCCACTGCATGACTCTAGCGCCATCGTCAAACCTCGTGATTTCAGGATTTTTTTGGCCATTTTCGTGGGCTATAGTCCACGGTTTTCGGGTTCCGGGAGGATTTAGATGCCCCATGACCCCCGGTACATGACTCTAGCAACATCGTCAACACTCGTGATTCCGGGCATTTTTGGCCATTTTCATAAGCTATAGTCCATGATTTTTGGGTTCCAGGAGGATTTCCATGCCCCGTAACCGTCGGTACATGACTCTAGCGGCATCGTCAAAACTGGTGATTTCAGACATTATTGACCGTTTTCGTGGGCTATAGTCCACTGTTTCGGGTTCTGCGATGATTTCGATGCCCCGTGGCCCCCGGTACATGACTATAGCGGCACCGTCAAAACTGGTCATTTCGGGCATTTTTTGGCCATTTTCGTGGGCTATAGTCCACGGTTTCGGGTTCTAGGACGATTTCGATACCCCGTTACCCCAGTGCATGACTCTAGCGGCATCGTCAAACCTCGTGATTTCAGACATTATTTTTCCATTATCGTGGGCTATAGTCCATGGTTTTCGGGTTCCAGGAGGATTTCGACGCCCCGTGAACCCCAGTACACGACTCTAGCGCATCGCCAAAACTTGTTATTTCAGCCATTTTTGGCCGTTTTCGTGGGCTATAGTCCACGGTTTTTAGGTTCCGGGAGGATTTCGATGCCCCGTGACCCACGGTACATGACTCTAGCGACATCGTCAAAACTCGTGATTTCGTACATTTTTGGCCATTTTTGTGGTATATAGTCCACAGATTTTTTGGTTCCATGAGGAATTCGATGCCCCGTGACCCCCACTGCATGACTCTAGCGCCATCGTCAAACCTCGTGATTTCAGGATTTTTTTGGCCATTTTCGTGGGCTATAGTCCACGGTTTTCGGGTTCCGGGAGGATTTAGATGCCCCATGACCCCCGGTACATGACTCTAGCAACATCGTCAACACTCGTGATTCCGGGCATTTTTGGCCATTTTCATAAGCTATAGTCCATAATTTTTGGGTTCCGGGAGGATTTCGATGCCCCGTAACCCTCGGTACATGACTCTAGCGGCATCGTCAAAACTGGTGATTTCAGACATTATTGACCGTTTTCGTGCGCTATAGTCCACTGTTTCGGGTTCTGCGATGATTTCGATGCCCCGTGACCCCCGGTACATGACTATAGCGGCACCGTCAAAACTGGTCATGTCGGGCATTTCTGGGAGGATTTCGATGCCCCGTTACCCCCAGTGCATGACTCTAGCGAAATCGTCAAACCTCGTGAGTTCAGGCATTTTTTGGCCATTTTCCGTGGGCTATAGTCCATGATTTTTGGATCCGGGAGGATTTCGATGCCCCGTGACCCCCAGTACATGACTCTAGCGACATCGTCAAAACTCGTGATTTTCGTGCATTTTTGGCCATTTTTGTGGTATATAGTCCACGGTTTTTGGGTTCCGGGAGGATTTCGATGCCCCCGTGACCCTCGGTACATGACTCTAGCAGCATCGTTAAAACTGGTGATTTCAGGCATTTTTTGGCCGTTTTCGTGGGCTATAGTCCACTGTTTCGGGTTCTGGGATGATTTCGATGCACTGTGACCCCTGATACATGACTCTAGCTGCATCGTCAAATCTGGTCATTTCGGGCATTTTTTGGCCGTTTTCATGGGCTGTAGTCCACGGTTTCGGGTTCTGGAGGATTTCGATGCCCCCGTTACCCCAGTGCATGACTCTAGCGGCATCGTCTAACCTGGTGATTTCAGGCATTTTCGGCCATTTTCGTGGGCTATAGTCCACGGTTTCGGGTTCCGGGAGGATTTCTATTCCCTATGACCCCCGGTACATGACTCTAGCGACATCGTGAAAACTCGTGATTTCTGTCATTTTTAGCCGTTTTCATGGGCTATAGTCCATGGTTTTTCGGGTTCCAGGAGGATTTCGATGCCCCGTGACCCCCGGTACATGACTCTAGCGACATCATCAAAACTCGTGATTCCGGGCATTTTTGGCCATTTTCATGAGCTATAGTCCACGATTTTTGGGTTCCGGGAGGATTTCGATGCCCCGTGACCCTCGGTACATGACTCTAGCAGCATCGTCAAAACTGGTGATTTCAGGCATTTTTTGGCCGTTTTCGTGCGCTATAGTCCACTGTTTCGGGTTCTGGGATGATTTCGATGCCCCGTGACCCTCGGTACATGACTCTAGCGGCATCGTCAAAACTGGTGATTTCAGGCATTTTTTGGCCGTTTTTGTGGGCTATAGTCCACTGTTTCGGGTTCTGGGATGATTTCGATGCCCCGTGACCCCCTCGGTATATGACTCTAGCGGCATCATCAAAACTAGTCATTTTGGGCATTTTGTGGCTGTTTTCGTGGGCTATAGTCCACGGTTTCAGGTTCTGGGAGGATTTCGATGCCCCGTTACCCCCAGTGCATGACTCTAGCGGCATCGTCAAACCTCGTGATTTTAGGCAGTTTTGGCCATTTTCGTGGGCTATAGTCCATAGTTTTCGGGTTTCAGGAGGATTTCGATGCCCTGTTTCCCCCAGTGCATGACTCTAGCGACATCATCAAAACTCGTGATTTCGGGCATTTTTGGCCGTTTTCGTGGGCTACAGTCCACGATTTTCGGGTTCCGGTAGGATTTCGATGCCCCATGACCCCTGGTACATGACTCTTGCGAAATTGTCAAAACTCGTGATTTCGGGCATTTTTTGCCGTTTTCGTGGGCTTATAGTCCATGGTTTTCGGGTTCCAGGAGGATTTCGACGCCCCGTGAACCCGAGTACACGACTCTAGCGCATCGCCAAAACTTGTGATTTCAGCCATTTTTGGCCGTTTTCGTGGGCTATAGTCCACGGTTTTCAGGTTCCGGGCGGATTTCGATGCCCCGTGACCCACGGTACATGACTCTAGCGACATCGTCAAAACTCGTGATTTCGTACATTTTTGGCCATTTTTGTGGTATATAGTCCACAGATTTTTTGGTTCCAGGAGGAATTCGATGCCCCGTGACCCCCAGTGCATGACTCTAGCGCCATCGTCAAACCTCGTGATTTCAGGATTTTTTTGGCCATTTTCGTGGGCTATAGTCCACGGTTTTCGGGTTCCGGGAGATTTAGATGCCCCATGACCCCCGGTACATGACTCTAGCAACATCGTCAACACTCGTGATTCCGAGCATTTTTGGCCATTTTCATAAGCTATAGTCCACGATTTTTGGGTTCCGGGAGGATTTCGATGCCCCGTAACCCTCGGTACATGACTCTAGCGACATCGTCAAAACTGGTGATTTCAGGCATTATTGACCGTTTTCGTGGGCTATAGTCCACTGTTTCGGGTTCTGCGATGATTTCGATGCCCCGTGACCCCCGGTACATGACTATAGCGGCAACCGTCAAAACTGGTCATTTCGGGCATTTTTTGGCCATTTTTGTGGGCTATAGTCCACGGTTTCGGGTTCTAGGAGGATTTCGATACCCCGTTACCCCAGTGCATGACTCTAGCGGCATCGTCAAACCTCGTGATTTCAGACATTATTTTGCCATTATCGTGGGCTATAGTCCATGGTTTTCGGGTTCCGGGAGGATTACGATGCCCCGTGACCCCCGATACATGACTCTAGCGACAATCGTCAAAACTTGTCATTTTTCGGACATTTTGTGGCTGTTTTCGTGGGCTATAGTCCACGGGTTCGGGTTCTGGGAGGATTTCGATGCCCCGTTACCCCCAGTGCATGACTCTAGCGGCATCGTCAAACCTCGTGATTTTAGGCAGTTTTTGGCCATTTTCGTGGGCTATAGTCCATGGTTTTCGGGTTCCAGGAGGATTTCGATGCCCGTGACCCCGATACATGACTCTAGCGACATCGTCAAAACTTGTGATTTCAGACATTATTTGGCCGTTTTCGTGGGCTATAGTCCACGGTTTTCGGGTTCCAGGAGGATTTCGATGCCCCGTGACCCCCGGTACATGACTCTAACGACATCGTCAAAACCCGTGATTTCGGACATTTTTGGCCATTTTTGTGGTATATAGTCCACGGTGTTTTGGTTCCAGGAGGAATTCGATGCCCCGTGACCCCCAGTGCATGACTCTAGTGACATCGTCAAACCTCGTGATTTCAGGAATGTTTTGGCCATTTTCATGAGCTATAGTCCACGATTTTTGGGTTCCGGGAGGATTTCGATGCCCCGTGACCCTCGATACATGACTCTAGCGGCATCGTCAAAACTGGTAATTTCAGGCATTTTTTGGCCGTTTTCGTGGGCTATAGTCCACTGTTTCGGGATTTCGATGCCCCGTGACCACCGGTACATGACTCTAGCGGCATCGTCAAAACTGGTCATTTCGGGCATTTTTTGGCCGTTTTCGTGGGCTATAGTCCATGGTTTTCGGGTTCGGGAGGATTTTGATGCCCCGTGACCCCCGATACATGACTCTAGCGACATCGTCAAAACTCGTGATTTCAGGCATTTTTAGTCGTTTTCGTGGGCTATAGTCCACAGTTTTCGGGTTCCAGGAGGATTTCGATGCCCCGTGACCCTCGATATATGACTCTAGCAGCATCGTCAAAATTTGTGATCTCAGGCATTTTTGGCCGTTTTCGTGGGCTATAGTCCCCGGTTTTCGGGTCCGGGAGGATTTCGATGCCCCATGACCCCCGGTACTTGACTCTAGCGACATCGTCAAAACTCGTGATTCCGGGCATTTTTGGCCATTTTCATGAGCTATAGTTCATGATTTTTGGGTTCCAGGAGGATTTCGATGCCCCGTTACCCTCGGTACAAGACTCTAGCAGCATCGTCAAAACTGGTGATTTCAGGCATTTTTTGGCCGTTTTCGTGGGCTATAGTCCACTGTTTCGGGTTCTGGGATGATTTCGATGCCCGTGTCCCCCGGTACATGACTCGAGCGGCATCGTCAAAACTTGTCATTCGGGCATTTTTTCGCCATTTTCGTGGGTTATAGTCCACGGTTTCGGGTCCCGGGAGGATTTCGATATCCCGTGACCCCCGGTACATGACTCTAGCGACATCGTGAAAACTCGTGATTTCGGGCATTTTAGCCGTTTTCATGGGCTATAGTCCACGGTTTTCGGGTTCCAGTAGGATTTCGATGCCACGTGACCCCCGGTACATGACTCTAGTGGCATCGTCAAAAATTGTGATTTCGAGCATTTTTGGGCC